>JASSRZ010000072.1:18819020-18832065 GCA_032164315.1 Malacoctenus gilli
TGTGTGTGTGTGTGTGTGTGTGTGTGTGTGTGTGTGTGTGTGTGTGTGTGTGTGTGTGTGTGTGTGTGTGTAAACTGGGTTGATGTGTTTGTCTTTATCATAAGTTGTGGTTTGGAAGACGTTTAAGAACAGCCGATGCATTGGTGAGTAACTGTTGGCCATTTCTCACCGACACAGGTTTTGAGGTCGTCCTCTAACCTGTAACCATGGTTACAAGTGCAAACGGGCCCGTTGGTGGAATGCTGGCAGTGATGCGAACACCCGCCGTTGTTGTTCTCGCAGCTGTTGACGATCTCCATCTCGATACCTTCGGAGGGATCAAGTCGTCAGAATACGTGTCGGTGAAGAGGGCGACCACGCGCTGGGTATTGAAACAGCACGGTGAGGATTGGGACTGACGGTAGCACTGCTTCCCATCCTGGCCCAGCTCGTAGGCTGTGTTGCAGATGCAGGCGTAGGAGCCCAAGGTGTTGTGGCAGCCGTGAGCACAGTTGGCTTCCTCTGTGTCACACTCATCAATGTCTGTGGAGGAAAAATACAGTTTGAAAAAAAAAAAAAATGACTGAACTAAAGAGAAAAATACAACAGAAGTCAGTCTTTTGACAACTTAAATTATGCTGGAACTGAAAAACAATTTTATTTCATTGATTTATTTAGCTTAAAATCACAGCCTATCTATAACTGTGTGTCTGTAAAGTTTATTCATAAAAATGGAAGCGGACAGAATGATTTCACACCAGGAAACGTTTAAAAGCAGCCCATAACCTTTCAACACTGACTCAACATCAACACATAATAACTCCCATTCGTCTTTTTTCTAATTCTCAGGCTTGAGAGAACAAACCACGACATCCGAACTGCTCTGTAAACCGTTTCCTGCGCGGCCTCTTCTTGCTCTCGCCTCTCGTATCCCAGACATCGGTGTGCGTTCCGGTGTCTTTTACCTTCGCAGGTTTTCCCGTCTTCTGCCAGCAGGAAGCCGATTTTACAGTCGCAGTGAGCCCGGCCGCCGTCTGCGCGGCACACCTGCATGCAGCCCCCATTCTGCTCCGCACAGGGGTCAGCCACTGCAACGCACACGCACACGCACACGCACACACACACACACACACACACACACCACTCATGTCATATATTCTAGTGTGTTTAGTGCTTCCTTGCAGAAGAGTTTGGACACTCACGTTTGCAGTGTTTGCCATCTTCCTCCAGGACGTAATTCGGCTTGCAGCGACAGCGAAAATGGGCAGCGGACTGCTGCACACAATAGTGTTCACATCCTCCATTGCTGATGGCACATGAATGGACGGCTGGAAAAGGGAAAAAAAGGGGGTAAAATGTGACGCAGCAGAAGAGGGTTTTTATCAAGAAGTGGGGGGGCGGGGGGGGGGGGGGGCTTTAGGGAAACAAATAGTCTGAGTTCGTGTTTTATGTCAGTCTGATTGTGACTGAAAAGGTCACATATAGAAATATCTCTGCCGTCTGTCCCGACAAACACTCTGAGGATTCGAGCACGAGAGCCAGAAATAACAGAGATAAAAGGCCGAGCGCCTGCGACAGTCAGACACTGTGATGAAGGCCGTGGGCAAAGTGAGCCGTCCTGTCCGCGCCCGCACTCGCCGTCCCACTTTCAACAGGTGGAGGCCGAGCAGCCCCGACGTTCTCAAAGACCGGCCTTTGTTTGATCCTCGGAAACTTTGGTCAGGATCCGCAAACCGCGGAGCGTTTTTCCAATTCAAATATTATGCGGCTACACACTGAGTGCGTGGGACGCGTCTAACCTCCGCTGGCAGATCAGAGTGACGTTTTTCTCTCTATATGATTCGGGGCTGGTTTCTATGTGTGGGCTTTGATTCCATATGCGGCCGCGCTTCCTTGCTGCAAGAGACGAAAAAGACATTTGCATGTGCAGAAAGACTCGGGCCTCGCTCCTGCTTCGGTCACACTGTTTTTCTCTGCTTGGCGGCTTCAAGCCGACGGATATGCAGGCTCACAGATAAGCTTCACCTGGGAGTCAGTCCGCATGTGTGCAGCGCAATTAGGGTACTTGCTCATGCAACAGCTGTCATACAAAAGCCTCTCAGGGACAGATGGGTTCCTGCTGAGGTATCTGCTCTATAATACAATGAGGGAAATGCGCTTTATTAAGCCAAGAAACACAGAGCCATTTCCACTGTGGCTGTCACACTGGGCGCCCGGCTCTGTGTACATTCCTGCCTGCAGACGCTCTGCGGCCAAGTCCAGGCTCTTTTTTTTTTTAACACTCTTCTGGATAATTTGGCTCCCGTGAGCAGAACAACGTACAGGTAGAATAAACACCAGCGAGGTGAAGTGACAGGATGCCACGCAGACTGACACGACGGAGTTTATGTGAGAGTAAACACTGCAGCTGGATTTAATGGGGGGGGATCTGAATTCATGCAGAGACGCACAGATGAGTTTTATCATAATCGCCGTGCAGCTTTATTCACTCATGGGAACTCATCGAATCGGAGGTGAATCTCTGCATACAGCAGTTCTTTTAACTACATGCTGGTCATAAGTCATTTTAATAAATCTAATTGTAGAAAACTTTACAGGAAAAGTTGCGATTTTTACAGCTAATTCGTTGGACTGAGATTCCGTTTTCACTTCAGTTCCAGATCACAAAGTCTGACCACAAGCGGCTTTACAATCAGCTCACACAAACTCCCACTGCAAACCGTTTGTAAAGCTGCCCTTGAAATTGCAGACTTCTTCATTGCTCTAAGCACTTAAATGGCGAGGCTGTGTAACTGTGACCACAAACAGCAATTACAGCTACGCGGTAAATGCTAAAGGACAGCAGAATTGGAGTCATATAGTCAACTATCTCGGTCAGTTGAGGCCCTGATGTGATGTGTCGGGATGTTAGTGACCACAAATCACTGGTGTTATCAGAGCGAGTGGTGCTACGACAGCAGAACCCTCCAGGACATTTCATGAGCACGTGGGTCATTATTTTGTCATTTGTTGAGATAAGAGTTTCAGAGCATTCGAGGATGACACGATTCATGCAGTCAGAGCGCAAAAGAAAAGCGTTTTTGAAAGAACATTTCCATGTTCAACAAAAAAAAAAAATCGGATTCAAAAAGGAACAAAAAGTTCTGCCTCGAGGAGAGCAGATCACGTTCAAATCTGCCGGTCAGCTGTTTTCTTTCCCGTTCGTCCGTATGATGAAAACGAGAGTGTGAAGTGAAGGTTTTTTCCTGTTGTTCAGCGAGAACGCTGGACCGGATGTAAAGCATGAAGCAAAACATGGTGAGAAAAATGGCAACGCTGCTTACTTTGGACGTGTTTGTACGAACTGATCATTAACTTGCACAAACAATTGGATAAATACATTAACATGAATCCATCCTTTCCCGAACTGCCTGCTGCAGCGAAAGGCTCTCTGAGAAAGGACGTTGGTTCAAAATGACTCACTGACCAAAGAAGAAAAAGCTTAAAAATGGATCCGCATGAGTAATCCATTGAAAGGAAAAGCTGAGTGTGGTTTTACCAGCAGATGTCATTTGCACTGCTTCATAATCGGCACTTTTGTTCGAATCAAAAAGTCTGTCAGAAAATGTACAAATGCGGTCAGAACGATGAAGTGGGTCTGTCCGAGACCACCGACGTGGCTCGACTTCAATCAAACAACGACTTCAAAATAATAGTCAGAGAATGGACTGAAAGACCCTCCAGTAGCCGAGCTTCACCAAACAGAGCCTCACTGTTTATGCGAGTGCTGAAGATGTGAGGTTGCGTTACAGAGCGCCTGTGGACGTCTTCATATTCAGTTTCTAACCGGATTCATTGGAAGCCAAAACCTCTAATAATCTCCATCATCACATTATACTCAGACGTATCACCTGATATTGTGTTTTTAAAGTTTTGTCCGTCATCTCTGGGTGTACGAAATTGGAAAAACTCGCAGTACCACCAAAACCCCTCGGACTCACCAAGGCAGGTGCGGCCGTCCACGTGCAGGCGAGAGCCGGGGTGGCACTCGCAGTAGTAGGATCCCCTGGTGTTGATGCATCTGTGCTGGCAGCCCCCGTTATGGACCTGGCACTCATCAATATCTGCAGGGAGAAAAAGAAAAAGACGGGAGGGAAAAAAAATGAGCGCAATTTAGACTAAATCCTCTCATTACGAGGGGAGAAAAAAAAAAAAAGGGTCTCGAAAAATAAAGCCCAGCAGAGCTGCCAAGCTGGGAGAAGAACTTTAATGCGGGTTTTTGGGATAAAGATGTTCCCCGGGAAGGAAGGAAGGGGGATGATGGATGAGAAGGGAAAGTCTCCTACAAGTGTGCAGCAGCTCAAACAAACAATTCCCCCCATGTGGTAACAACTAGCCAACAGTTAAAACCAAATTTAAATTCCTGTGCTTCTTGTCAGAAATTCCCCCGGGTCGGCAAACATATGGAAACCCAAATCCAAGGATGCAAAACATACACATTCCTCCCAGCCCAGTGAGTGGACCGTAAACAAATACAGGAGGCGAGTCCTTCATGTGAGAAAGTGGCGCCGGGCGAAACGGGAGCGCCTCCCCGTGTGACCAGGAACAAACTGTGTATCCAAACGCTTCTTATTTCAGGGGTCACAGACTAATAAATGGGTCCGTGCGCTCCACGGAAAGACCCCCCTCAGAGATCTGAGCTGATTTATGGAGCGCGGCGCTGTTTGGACTTCTGCGAACAGCCCGTTGGAGGAAAATTAGGACATTAAGTCAAACCTCTTCACCTCCTGGCTGGAGACAAGTTGCCCGCCCGCCCGCCCGCTTCGACGTGGCTGAAGTGAGAACATCAGAGTTACTGGAAAACCAGCTGACGGCAACAAGTGATGTAGCAAGGTTGAAAAAAAAGATGAATACATGAGAGCGGATTTTGGTGAGTGCCTGTAAAAACAGCGAACACATCATAAAATGCTTTTCAGCAGAGCCAAGTTAAACGCTGGGATCAGAAACGTGTTTTTCCCCCGACGGTGCGAAGTCCGAGAAACTCGTTCAGCAGGAAACAATTTCAGGAATCCGCTGGAATTTCGGTCCAGAACCGTTTCACGAGCCAGACAACTAAATGTTTGTTTAGACTTGACTTATTGGGTCCGATTGCCAAAGAGTCAACAGTTTGTCTTCCATCGTAATGCTGCAAACAAAACACTGAATCCTTTATTAAGCCCGATGAACCGAGGATGCCCGGAACATTTCTCGAGCCGCGCCCCCTTCCCTGGACCTCCAAAAAAAAAAAAAAAACACACAGTCCGTCTCATTAACTTTATCTCATAAACACACGCAGCAGCCCGGTCGTGCAGCGACCCCTTACAGTGTGAAGATAAACACATGAAATTAGAGATCATCATGAGTGATTCGGAGGATGAAACGAGACACCGAGAATTCACTGGTTCTAAAAATACATCCGACAGGAGCAAAAGTTTAAACGGTCACAATGAACGAGGACGGTGATGCTACTGTGTTTTCCATCCATCCATCCATCCATCCATCCATCCCTAATTCAATTAACACTGTTTAGATGGTGAGAAGAATCCACAAGAAGAACATGCATCATGCCGCCGTGCCCACATTGAGAGTGTATCATTGATTGAGAAGGATTTTGTCCTCAGAAGTGAAAGTAAAGACAAGAGAAGCAGTAAAATGATCTTTAAGTAGCTGCGATGATTGTTCTTCACGGCTCCTGTGAAACTACCGAACCCGAATTACAGGCTCATTGTTCAGCTGCCGTCTCAGTAATTTCCCACAGCAGCTTTGAACGCAGCTTTCTTGGGGGAACAAACGAGCTTCTGAACTTTCTTCCACTCACTCCGCTCACTCTGCTGCCAAACTCAGCTTCTCCTCATCCAGGATAGCTGGCAGGAGCCGTCTTTTCCTTTTTCCATCTTTCCATCCGTGCCGCGTTGCCGACACTCGGTTCGGGGGGGGGGGGGGGGGTTGATGAAACAGGAGCGGCGATGCGGCGCTGCAGCTCGCAGTCCGCCGGCCGCCTCCTGCCTGGCTCCTACATCCAGAACATGATCCACCCAAAAGCCGCAGCCAAAACCTCAGCAGTCTCGGGTATTAATCCTCTGCCCCGTAGCTACCTACAGCGTGGTGCTGTCCTGCTGGAAAACTATTCTGCTCAATTTAATATCATTCGCTTCTTGTGCCAGGAAGATCTCAAAAGTCTCGACTCGTCTCCAAGCGCGGCAAAGAGCGCAACATCGCAGGCCCAGATGAATGAGCCGCAATATGGTGTGAATAAGCATCAGACATGTTTCGTGCGGTGACACTGAGCCCCTGCTCGTGTCAGACATGAGAACACTCAGTCTTAATGACTCTGACATAATCTCCTCAGAGTCTCTGGTGTGGCCTCTGTTTGTGTTGGCGTTGCAAAACACCGCTCTCGATTCAGAGTTCATAATTCCGCGTATTAATCCGTCGATAAACACTCACGATCACAGACTGAGTGACCCGGGACGAGCCAGACGGCTCGCGACAGTCCACGCATGATCAGGTGAACGACTCCTGCAACCACAAACCGCATGCTTTGAACTCGAAACTTGAAGCGAGCAAAAAATAAATCGGGTTTAAAAAAAAACAACTGCATTTTTCTTCAATCATTCAACTGTCAAAAATGCATCTGCTGCGGAGTAAAACAATAGATTTGCTCCTCTCGGTGTAAAAGCCTCACTTACCTGCTTGGTAGACAGGGTTGTAACCACTGTATCCATGGTAACAGTGTGGCCTATAGCAAATCCTTCTGTAGTAGCCGAGCGGGTAGTTTGCAGCCGATGTCAAACACGAAACCACCAACAACAACATCCACTGTCCTGATGACAAAGCCATGACCGGACCACCAGGAAAGGTTGACACCAAAATAGTCACTTTAAAAACAGCCAAAAAGAACAACAGCTTTACAATATTATTGACGCATTGAATCACTATGTTGTGGTGAAGACGCTGGTCTGAAACAACATGTAACTACCTCCTTCTCACTCTGCCTCCCGATTTTTCTACCTCCCCCTCTCCCTCTGCTTCACCCTCCCATCTCCCCAAAGTAAACCTCCATCACATTATCGGTCCTCCTCTTTCTCTCCCACCATTGTCCCCACTTCCACCCTGGACTCCCACCTAAACCCTCTGTCCCCCGTCCAGCACTGCATTACCTACAAAAGCTCCAAACTTTCTTTTTTTTTGTCAGCCAGCAATAATTGATTTCTTTCCCCACAGTGATTTACTTGATCCTACAGCAGAGACCCTGCATTTTACTGTTTATTCTGAGGAAATGTAACATAAAGACAGAATTTATGAGGACACATAACTCAGGCGATAAAGAGAGAGGAATGACTCGACGGACGAAAGGATGTGAGGTCAATATTTTTCAGTTTTTAGGATCTTTCTTTCTTTTCTTTTCTTTTTTTTTTTAAATGACACCAAAGGAATGCCAAATTTGAGTAATGCCAGAAGTCAAGTTCAGTATTCTTAATCCAAACATCTGAGAAAGGAATGAGCTCCGCAGTGCATCGGTCTTTTCGGGAGCTGAACGCGCTGCCCTCTCATGTGGAGCCAAAACATAGCCGCAAGCGCGGCTGCGGGACCACAATCACACTGAATCTGACTTGCGAACAAACACATGTTCACGGTCTGCAACCCTCGGGAGGAACGGCCTGCACAGACTGAGGACTCCACTTTCATGGCTTTTTTTCCTCCTCGCTCGCATAGTATCAAAGCATCTGTAGCACACACCTGTGCAGACACACCAAAAAGGCAGCAGAAACCGACACGAGCGGTCCCAGCGAGTCCCAAACGTGTTCAGCAACCTGCGCGCTCAAGTGTCTATATTTCACGTCGGGTTCCAGACGGGGGCTGAGATCATGTGGTCCCTGAAGGCAGCCGGGCATGAAAGTGGAGCAGCGAGCTGAGAGACGGACAGAGAAAGTGGGCTCGAAGCCACCGACGGCCCAGGATCCAGAATCGGAGCGTGACGCTGCCAGCGTGTTTTCTCCAGCTCTCCCGCCGCGGTCTCCGGGGTTAATGAGTGCATCGAACTGCTGCTGATTGTGATTAGTCATTATTAGGACAGGTGCCAGGCAGGACGCCAGCGTTCGCACTCGTTCGCGGGCCCGAGTCGTAAAGTTCATTGCGCACGAAGCGGCCTAAAATGTTGACACTGCTGCGCCGCACTCAGCGTGATGGCTGTGAGTCTTGGCTTCCCCTCCCCCCTTCACGTCCAGCGATGCCATTTGTATCCGTGCTGCACAAAGAGAGATTTCAACACAGAAAAGTCTGTCCAAGAATTGAACTTTTGAATTAGGTTTATGTTTCTTTCTTCTTCTTCTTTTTTTTTTACACTGAACCAAAGTTGTGTGTGTTTCACTGTTCGTCGGGCCCAGATTGTGACACCCTGCAGCTTTTTTTCCCCATTTGGTATATATTTATATCCCCCCCCCAAAAAAAAGCCTGCTCTCTCTTCAGTGAAAACATGAATGTGTTCACTTCAGACCACAACAATTATTTGTTCTTAACAGCTACCAGGATGGATGCTGTCTCTAATCTGGCCTTGAGCTTCGGGCCACCATGCAAATGCAAGACAGATCACTTTCTGCAGACGCAGCAACACACGCGGAGGCGAAACTTAAACATCTCCAACGTCGCAAACGGCTCCGAGCCAGCTTCTTTTCCCCTCTGTTAATGCTGCTGCCAATTACAGACAATTAGGACATTAATGCTGCGGGTAGCTGTTTTTCCCTGCAGTATACACCAGTGGCAGAGGGCAGACAGCTATGAAAGCCAGCTGTGACAACGTTCACATCAGCTCCCCTAATGACCGTGTCCTGGATCGGATCGCTCTCGCCCGGCTCCTCCAGCAGACGGCCCGCGCTGACGAGCACAATAGCCTCTGTCCTCCAGGCTTGGCTGCGGCTCTGAGGAATCACTGCTCTGATTAAGCCAGCGTCCCACAGGGATCCTCTAATCAGAAGCACCAAACTATGATGGAGCAAAAACCGAATCTCATGGGAAAATGTTCCGAAGAAGCTCCTGATTCGGTGAACCTTCCATTCAGAGTCCGGAGGTCAACTAAAGACTGGGAGCTCCAGCTCTCCAACTCTGCAGACTCTTGAGTCATCAAAACGGCAAATTCGCCGTTTCCTTTTTATCATCTGCTGCGCGCAAGGTCCAAAATACATCCGTCAGTTTTGATTTCCACAAAGAGCAAAACAAACTTTTACAGAGACACAAAAGACAAGTCGGCCAGTGAATCCAAAACAAAGAGCAAAACCCAGACAGTCGACGGTGAGCCACGAGATGTTTCACCAGCTCGGTTCGTTGAAAACCAACAAAAAAAAACAACGGCATTTTCGTAAAAGGGAAAAATCCAATACCGTCAACCGAAACCGAGACTGACCTTGACACGTTTTCCCGTCCTCGTTCAGCTTCTGTCCTGGAGGACACCTGCAGTAGAAGCTTCCAATGGTGTTGCAGCAGAGAGCTTCGCAGCCTCCGTTGGTCTCCTCGCATTCATTCACATCTGGGAAGGAACAACAAAGCCAAGTCAGTCACACAGACATTAAAACCTCTGCAAACAAAAAAAAGAAGGCAAGACAATATGTTAAGAGGTTCAATTAGAAAGCTCCCTGCTGAGTTGTGCTGTCAGAGTTATTGTTGGACTCAAACATCCCTGGGAACTTCTGAGCTGAATCAATAGGCCGCTCCTCCTGTTGCCACTCAATAAAGTTCAAAATGTCTCCAATAAACACATTTGGATCAGACTTTTGACAGTGGAAAGTGCTGGAAAGCTTCCTGAGAATCAGTTTTTTGGGAACTATGCGCGACGTTTCCATCCATTAATTAGTTTTTTCTTCGTACCAGCTTCGAGGAAAACGCGAGGGGAAAATCTAAGATTGTTCCAAAATGGAAGGAGAAAAAAAAAACCAAACCCTGAAGGACACAGAAAGTGCAACAGAAAGGAAACCCGACGCGTCGTGTCGATTTACTCTAACCCGGGAAAAGACCCGCGTTCGTCAATCGCGCCGAGCATCCCGAACACTTCGACGAGAAGTCACAGTTTTCCTTTTCCGCCGAGCGAAACGCGCTGCCAAAACCTGTCGTCGACTCCCCCAGATACAAATCTCTCTGTCCTGTTACCAAAACTGCACATAATGAGCGGGGTCAGCTGCAGGTGCTGACAGGCCAGAGACGCATAATTGGAGGTGCGCAGATCCCGCAGAAGATCCCGAGATTGTGAGTGACGGGATTAATGTGTTACGGATTATTCGATTTTACCGAGCAGTCTCGCGGCGGAGACACACATTTTCCTCGCATGGCGCTTTTTTCAGGGGGAGATCAGGCTCACAGCAGAGTTTAATCCTGGGTGACATTCCTGTGTTTTATTTGTCGTGCCAGCGGAGGGAATCTTGGACGGCGCACGGAGCGAGTGAAGAGGGGGGACACTCATCAGTTCGTAAACTTTCTCCGTGTTCGTAAAAAAAAAAGAAAGGTACAGACAGAAGAGGACGAATGCAAACTCGAGTCGCTTCGTCGAACATTTTTTTTCCACCTCTTGTAAATTGCGGTGCGCTGCGATGCCAGCGTTTAACCAGCCAATTAAACGATTTCCCTCTCCGTTTGCAACATCTGGAAATGTTCACACTGAAAACACTGCTCTCTTTCTGTTGCTGAAGTCCTGCATCTGACCAGATCTCAAACTCAAACATCAAGATTTTCCTTTCAATTCAGCAGTGAAGCACAGTTTCTCATCAGTTAGGAGCGGCGACGAGGCGCTAAAGATCCAGGATTGTAGAGATTTTCTTGTGAACGGTCAGCAGACAGCTATTCCTGACGGATCGTTTTGATATTCCACAGACACTTCGGTCCCGGTTAACGGACGTCGCTTTTAGTTTAGTTCTGGTGGAGCCGGGTCACATCAGGTGGCTTTGGGTCGGGGCGGGGTTTGCGTCATCGGTTTGGGGATCCATCTGCGCTTTACTGCTGCGCGGCCGAGCGCTCCCACCAGTAATGTATCCGGGCACAGCTTCACAGGAGCTGGACTTAATGAGTCTGGGTCCTGGGGTGAGAGACGGGGGCCAATATTTTATTACAGTTCATTTGACTTGTAAAAATAAAAACAGTCGCGATGACAGATCTCAAGTTTCGAAACGCAGAAACAGCACCAGCGCGAAGAAATGACGGTCCCTGAACGCAACGCCGACCGAGGTCAACGGCAGCCCCGGCGAGCGTGTTTGTGTTGAGCGTGAGAGCGCCTATCTCCTCCTCGCTCCCTCCCGAGGCCACACACCTGTGCGGCAGCTTGCAGCGGGATGGGGGTGGGGGGGGGTGGGGGTGGGGGGAGTCTGCCCCCGGGGGTCGCGCTCACGCTCGTCTTTCTCAGACTCTTTCTGCCCAATAAGCAAACAGGAATGCTGACGTGCCACGGGTCAGGAGGAGAATACACACAGCGGAGCCGCACGTCTCCCCCGGATCGATTGGAGAGACACGTCTTCTCTTTCGCAGATTTAGGAAGGAATTCCTCCTCTCATCCTAAAAGGGATTCGCTTCAATCAGTCCGACATAATGTT
Source organism: Malacoctenus gilli (assembly GCA_032164315.1). Classification (NCBI taxonomy): domain Eukaryota; kingdom Metazoa; phylum Chordata; class Actinopteri; order Blenniiformes; family Labrisomidae; genus Malacoctenus; species Malacoctenus gilli. The sequence continues at coordinate 18,830,588 of JASSRZ010000072.1, forward strand.
TGGAGCGCGGAAGGGAAACAATGTGAGCGCGACGTGCACGAAAACAGCGAACTTTCATCGAGTATTTTGAGGATGTTTGTGTTTGATAAATATTGATGAGAGCATTGTATATTTTTTCACCCATAAATAAAGAAAACACTGGGAACAAATAAACACTTCCAAACCCTGACATTAAGCAAACATGACAGATAATGCCAACATCCCCCTCGCTATAAAACCTGTTTATACTAATGTAAGCTAATTTCAAAACAAAACAGAAGAAACCCACGAAGCCCCCTCTGAAAGGGTGAACTCGATGACCTCCGGTGGGAGTCTGCTGGGTGGGGCCGGGGCTTCGCGCCGGAGGGGGCAACAGTGAGGTTTCCCTTTTTTTGTTTTCATCCTCCCAGTTCATTTTACGTCACCCCCCCCCCCCCATCTATCGAGCCATCGCCAGACAATCTCCCGCAGGGTTACCCGACACATCTGAGGCCGTGAAACGGGACGTGCAACCTCGCCGTTTTGCTTTAAAAGAAGCTTTAAAAAAGATCCGCTCCTTCCTGTGAACGTCACATCGGTGCAGTGTCGTCACGCTGACCCGAGTCTGCACCCTTTGGGGGGGGGGGGGGCGTGTCGGCGCGCACGGTTCCCCAAAAAAAAAGAGATGGGACGCCCCGGAGCACAGTTGTTGCGTCTGAAGTTCAAACTGTGTGCTCCGGTCGGGTTCAGACGAAAAAACGCACAAAACTTGAACTCTCCCAAGATGATTCACATGCGACCATTTCACACTGCAGCATATGTTGTGGATCAGTGAGTCTGGAACCTTCGCAACCAAAGATACATTTTTGACATGTTTTGCCAAATTGACTCTGCCTGGAGCTGCATTTTCATCGCTCAAAGTGTCAATAACTCTTCTTTTAAAGGTTTTTTTTTTAAGTTCAGCTGCATAAACAAAAATTGAAGTTATTGTCACAACCATGATATGTAGGTAGAGAATATGTCATATCTTAAAACATGCAGGGGAACCAGCAACGATCACCAACAGCAGCAAGAAGTGTTGAGATTTGAGGCACTTCAAAGCAGTTTTTTACAGTGTCTGTAATGCCGAGTTGCTGAGTGTTGTTCTGTGAGGACATCACAGCAGCCACACTGTGCTGTTGTCTCGCACAGTTACTGGGAGAAAAAAACACACAACGATAAAATTTGGTGGAAAATTGCATCCCTGTAAAATGGAAGCTTTGGCCCAAAGTCACCGGACGAGGAATGAACAAAACAACAAAAAGTCTCGCGGATGCATTGCAGTCCGATCCTGCAGGTTCAGCTGCAGCAGTTTAGGGTTTGCATTCTTCTGCAGTATTGTGTGACTTCCTCTGATAAGGACGACCGCCGCTGCTCCCGGGAGGACGAGCCGAATGTCTCGGCAGACCACGAGGGGCAAACCTGGCCAAAGAAAACCACCAGACCTCCGATGTTATCTCGGGGGGGGGGGGGGGGGGGGG
>JASSRZ010000072.1:18832075-18858951 GCA_032164315.1 Malacoctenus gilli
GGGGACATGGGCCGGAAAATTGCAGCATTCATCGAGGATCAGGAGTGTGGGGGGAAGGGGGGGGGGCGTCTGTGGATAACGTGTTTCCTTTTAGGGCCCCTATCTAAAAGCCCGGTGGTGTAATAATGTGCTTTGCTCGTGTTCATTCCAGGTTGCGTTCCCAGAGGTCCTCGCAGCTGCTTTCATTTACCAGGTAGGAGCAGGACGAGGCCTGGCTGTGGAGCCTCCGTGAGACGTATCAGCGGCTCTCGATCGGAGAGGATCCGTCTCGCGCGCGTGGCAACGGGACAAACACACCGTCCACAACCTGTTGTCCAGCTGACACACTGACTGTCTTTGAACTGGAACTGACAACTGGCCTTCACGCACTTTCGCAGGAAGCGCATCCTCACCTTTGGCCCCCAGTTTAATGGACCCCCTGAAAAGCTTGAGCGTGAGGAACATCTGACAGGAAACGCCGCAAACGGGGCCTCGTTCAAGCTCCCGTGAAACGCGCTCCCTCAGCCTCTTAAAACTGCACATCCAAAGTCCGTTTGAGAACCTTTTTTACACCGAGGAGTCGAATATCCCCAAGATACAGTTCACGGTTTTATTCAAGTACAGCCTCTGAGGCGAATGTGTCTCCGCTGTGCAGTTTCTCTGTCGGGTTTTCCTGCTTTGCGCTGTGAAACATTCGCAAATAAAAGTGGAGCTTGAGAGGCCAAAGCGGTCAGTCTCATACAAATCAGATGACAAGCAGTGAAATTTGATAGTTCGTGTTTGAAGTCAGGTCTGAATGAATAAGTGAATACCAGGTCGATGATTGGAAGCGTCGCATTTCTCGCGTTTTTGCAACAAATGAGGCAAATGCTTAAAGTGTTTCATCTCAAATAAGCTCAACAGCAGTCAGACATTCAGTGAGCTCGGCGGCCAGACTGATCAAACACAACCGTTTAACACATTTGAAATACTTCAAACTGCAGCAGATGATAACTTCACAGGAGATGACTTCTCCCTTTCTCTCCTTCATATCTGCCGTCTACCAGCGTGAGCTCAACAGTGCCCCCTGCTGTTCTCCTTCTGAAACATCCATAACAGCCCAGATGGGGAAAATGACTGTTGAATAAAGTGACACTGTGACTGTGCGTCACTCTCATTCATCAAGCGACTGAAACACAGCTGCCGGCGTCTCATAACTCACAAAGAGTTCGCACTTGTCAGAAGGCCTGTTCTGGTGAAGCAAGCCGTTCCTCTGGTTCACCACATGGACTTACAGCAGAAAAACTATGTACATGCTGGATTAGGCATCCTCTAATTTCCACCCCACAGTCCCTTTTAGATGCCCTCTGAGTGCCAGTTTTGAGTAGGAGTTCCTGCCTGAAGGCCTGTAATTGTGGCCGGTGAGGCGTAGTTAGGTGGTGCCGTCACTCATTGGATTTCCTACAATTACCGGCACAAAAAATTTCCCATTCAATGGCAAAAAATAAACCACACACAGACCCCTGTAATGTGGAGTCACGAGTATTAAAGATGTCAATAAAAAAAAACCACACAAATGTTTCCATGAAGTCATCAGAAATGTGTAGCATGTCAAATGTAAAATAAGAATAGCAAATGGATCATCAAATACATGTGTATTCCTCAAAATCCTGTTCCACTTCTATCATGTCTATGTTGTTTCTTCTTCTTTTTTTAAAGTTAATTTAAATTTGTTTATTTTCAGCTCAGATATTTTAGATTTTATGCCAATTTTGTTCATTTCAAACCTCTTTTACTTCTTTTTTAATCACTGTATTGTATTCATTTTGGTTTTTGCCTCAGTAAATTTAGCAACATCTATGTGAATGAACACAAGCAATCCAAAGAATTACAAAAATGTGATCTGAAAGAAACAGAATAATAAATAAATCCAAAAAATGGAGCAGGCTGAAAGAGGTTCCACAAAATTCGAGAAATGAATCATCGTTTTTTAAAATCCTCTCCCAAATAATGAGCAGTGTGATGGACAGTAAATCTTAACTTAACTTAAAAACATAGGTACACTTTTTAAAATGTATGTTTTATATAGTTTTTAGGTGGATTAATTGCCTGAAAATTAGACGTGTAGAGGTGTTTTTTTGCACAGCAGCCTTTGAGTCAGTGTTTCCTTTCAACAAAACATTTTTCTCGTGTGAAAATTTGGGATTACCAAAAAGTCGATTGAAGGCTTATCTTCGTGTTTACTGAGCTGCACTCTGTTTCTGGCATGCGGACGAGCAGCAGACTGTTTCTGCTGACGGAGGCAGAGACAGCGCGGCAGTCTGACGCTGCAATAAAAATGTTAATTAGAAGGTTGAGTTGTCTGTAATCAGATTATTAGTCTGACCGGTGAACCTCGGCTTTTAATAACGGTGCTTGTTTGACCACACGGGAGTGACAAGTGATATCAAAGGCGCTTGAATCTCGTGTTAAAGTTCATTCAGTGGACGCCGCGCTCCACTGAGTCCGAAACGCCTCTAATCCTCGTTTTGATGATTCATCTGGCTGCGCTGCAGGTCGAGCTGTGTCTGTGTCCACATGTGCAGCTACTCATGTATGTTTCTGTGTGGGCGGCTGAGTTCAATCTCTCACTCTGGAAGCTTTCGGCTTCCCCCCCCCCCCCCCCTCTCTGCTGGAGCTGACGCTCTCGCAGCTCCTTCGTTCCCAGACGCGGGCGGCTCAAATCTCCTCGGCGAGAGTCACAAGGCTGCTGCAAGTGGTCACTGACCTTCCATCCGCAGGTCGGTCTGTTCGGAGCTGCCGAAGACGACACCTACATTCTTTCGCCGCGCTGTTTTGACGGCCGTAATTAGATGGAAGACGACCGAGCAATAAGTCTTCGGCGCAACGTGCCTCGTAAAAAAAAAAAAAAAAAAAAAGACCCGCGGCTGCAAAGAAAGGCTTCTGACTTCTGTCGCTCAATTTAACTATCAAACGAACATTTTATGATCCCCGCAGATGAACGGCGGGAACAAATAGCCGGGGCACCTCGAGGGGAGGGGGGGTGTCGGCCCCTGACCCCCTTCGCGTGCGCTCCATCCACACGCGACATGCCGGGACTCGTCTCCGGCAACTTTGACCCGGGAGTCTCGAGCACTTGCGACAACACACGGAGGAATCCAGAAAATTACTTGTTGTGGTTTCCAGCCTGTCTCCCTCTCGGCTGCACGGGAGAGATATGCTGCAGAGGTATGCGCGCGGACCCTGAGCAGAGCCAAAAGTGCCCGTCGGCGTCTGCCCCCCGGGGGGGGGGGGCAAGAGGTGGCAGATACATGACAGACTGTCATGCTCAAGGTATACGAAGGGCAATAAACGCGGCGGTTCTGATTATTGCTTCACATGCTGGAGTGTGACATTACATGGGTCCACAGTTGTTCAAAGTTGAAAGGAGCAGCCGTTGAGCATAGAAGCCCTCAGGTGAGAGAGCTTCACAGGGACTGAGCTCGACTTTCACGGCACTCCTTGCTACTTTCCAGACCTCGATTTTAACAACGCAGCCAAACATAAATACGAGGTGAGGAAGGACTTCAACGGGTTTTCCCAAAAAACTGCGCTTGAAGCAACTTTATGAGTGTTGTTCTCATTCAGAACTTTCTTCTCTGTCTGATAGTCAGATTGAGCTGATAAGGTGGAATAAAGCACAGTCAATTCAAGGATTTTAATTCTTCAATTAGAATAAAAGCTGATCATTTGTTCATCTAGAAATTGCTATTTGGGCCAATAAATAAGAAAGAGACCTTCATTTACGGTAAGAAGGCGAGACTTCTGGGATTCACGTTAAATTGACTGCGAGATGAGAAACAAACGTAGCAAAAATTTTATATGATCGCGCAGCACATCACTTTGTGGAGGCACAGTGCTCGAAGCCGCTGCTTCATCCACCTCCAATGTGCATACGTAACATCGAAAGAGTCGGTTTGGAATCGGCAGAGCGTTCACAAAAAAAAATCTCTGCAGATGGGCATCCATCGTCCCCCCCCTCCGTCCCGGGAAGCAATAATACTGGAGTCATTCGTCGAGCCAGCGAATCAACCCACCTCCAACTTATGTGCTGCTTTTTTTGCTGATTTTTTTATTACAGCATTTAATCAGAGTGACAAGTCTTGGACGGAATTATTTTTAATAATTGAAGAACTCCCCGATAGCGCGGAGCATCTGTCAAGTTAAGCAGACTTTTCTCAAGTCGCGCGTTTGTTTCCTGCCAGTTTGACGTGAGTGAATAACGCGTCTTTGGACGAGCATCTAATGGGATGAAGAAACCAGCGACGTTAACGAGATTCAAACTACGCTCTAATTTCAGCAAACCTCCTTTGCATGTGAGAGGCCGCTGACCTTGTCCGATTGCATCTCTCTCAGATTAGCGTGGACTTTTCACACCTCGGGAAACATCAGCCGAACCGGCAGCACGCTGAAGGAAAACGCCGCCAGGCCCGCGCTCCTCGAGGCGCCGCGGCTTCCATGCGCAGATAAAAACACAACGTTAGGGGGGGGAATGCTCTAAAACAGAGATTAGAAGTGAAGTATTCCACTCGGTCGAATACACGAGAAGCTGATAAGGAGAACAAAAGAAGCGGAGGCTCGATCAGATGCGGATCGCGACGATTCGCAGGGAATCAAAGGAGGCACAGATCAGAGGAGTCGCGGCGCTGCGGGCGGACGCAAAGAATCACTCCACGCTTATTATTCTTTTTAACTGTATTTTGCAAACTCTTGTCACTTCTGATTTACGCCGGCTCGGTGCCCTTTCCCCCGGCGTGACCACCGTCGACCTTTCATCAGCGGCGCTGTAAAGAGCCTAATGAGACAGGGTGGGAGCCCAGGCTCCGTACAATTACGGGAGATTAGGGTGCTGCACAGGATGCAATAGCAAGGAGGTGGGCAAGGACGAAAGCCCCACCCTGTGACTGCGACATGCTCCCTCTCATTAGAGGCGGCTTTTCTCACTTCACAGCCACAGGTCTGTTCCTCGCGTGACGGCAAACAGGAGGAACGACTTATTTTGAGCGTTGAGAAAAACATTCATTGTTACAGCTTCTTTATCAATGGTGCTTTTATACTCTTTTTGCTGCCCGGTCGGGGTTTTGTTTTGGTTGAACAGAACTGCTGGGAAAAACCCAAAGATGCGAAGCCTGAAGTAGCTCGAAGATAGAGACAACGATCGAGTTTTGTGTATGAAACTTCAAATGTGGGGTGGAATAACTCAGTAACCTGGTAAACACATTTTGTTTTCCCCAAATCTGCTGGAAAAGTGTGTTTATGAAACTGTACAACAATGTGACTTGTTTGCATCTTTGTTTATTAGCTGGGAGCTCTTTTCAATGTTTTTGTGGCACAATTTAGTGCTTGTTGATCTGTTTTTGGCTTTTAAAATCAAAAATACAAAAAAAGTGATAGTTTCTTACCCTCATTATGGCATTAATGTCTTTCAGCCTGGGATTTATTTTCTGATATATTTCATGCCTTTATCGATCAACCTGAATGAATTGATGAAAACTTGAAATAATCAGTATCATCGGTTTTATAGAAGGAGTGTTGTTTTTTTTTTACAGTCAGTACAGTTTGTCTAAGACTGCTGTAACACAGTCAGATAGACGTGTGAGGGATGTGAAGTCATAAATAAAGACTGAGACAAAGCGGTTGTGAACAAAGAGGCGAAGAATGTAGGGAAACGCTGAGCACGAGTCACGTTTGCTCTGTGTGTCTCCAACTTCTCAGGAAAGTCTCGCTGTGCTGGCTGCTAACAATAGGCAAAGAAGCGGATTAAACCTTCAAACAGCAGAAAAAAGAAAGAAGAAAGAGAAATCACGTCAGTGACTCTGAATGGGTCGATTAAACTCCAATTTTTTGGCTGAGGCGGGAATTGAAATGTAACCAAAAAAAGGGTGCCGGAATATAAAAAGTTGTGAACTGACACAATGGGACCCTGTTTGCTGTTCCAAGGCCAGTTTTCATTGGCGTTTTTGTTGGTTTTTTTTTCCCAACGTGCATGTTTGTTATTTCTAAAGTTCAGCCTAAAGATGCTTGTAGTTTGCTCCGCGAGTTAAGTGAGAAAGCAGATTTCAACCTGCTCACAGTAACTTCAGCTGCAGCCTGTTAAACACATCACGCAGGAAAAAAAGGGAAATCCTGGGAAAAATTTGGCCCGTTTGTGATTTTCATGAACATTTCTCGAGTCATCAGCAGCTGTATTACATTTACAACCTTTTCTTCCATCCAAAAAATACTCTCTATGTTGTCGAGGATCAAATCAAATAAATGTGGTTTTTATCATATAACAAGTATATAACTTAAAGTCCTGATGTCCAGCACCTTCTGACCTCTCTGTGGAGGATGGACACACCAGTCATGGGTGACAAATGGCTGCAGCTGGGCATCGCACTGCTTTGCAGTCCCGCCACTTTTACAGTCTTTCATGCTCTTGTTGACTGAAATGACAGACGATGGCGTGAGTTATGCCCCCGCGTCAAACATCTCTCAGCCCGACGCGCCGTTCCCCCGGCCGACGCGCGGCGCTAAGCGAAAACAGGTCAGAAGGAAGGCTTGATATTCCCGTAGTTCATTCTGTCAAAGCCGACATGGCGTTTTCACCAGCAGCCTTGTAATCGAATCGTAATTTAAAGCGTATCCATTGTCAAAATTACAGTACTCGGCCTGTCAGTCTGGAGGGCATTACTGTAAATCACGTTCTTCTTATATCGTCATGAACATGCTTGGATCTCTTCCACCTCCTGTAGGGAAAAAAAAAAAAAAAAAAAGCCCTCATTGTTCCAGAGTCAGAGAAAACTCTAATAAAGCAACGGGCCGAACTTGGCAGGCGAACAGCATGCTCGCGTATTAAATCAGGGCCCCGGCAGTGAGGCTGTCTTGTCTGCGGACCCCGGTCAACACGTGAAATTCATTTGGGGGCACTTCCTCTCTTAAGTGCTTCGCGAGCTCAGCGTGGCGGTTCTGCAAATGTTTTTTTCTTGATCCCGAGTAAAAACCATTTGATGGTGCTCAGGGTTCGGGGGATTTATTTTTACAACGGGGAAGGTCTTGCGGCCCGACATGCCCGACGAGCAGCGCCCTCGTAACATTCCCTCGCCGGTCCCGAACACGAGAGGCCGCAAATGAAGAGGAAGGAGTCCGACGTTCCATATTTTCCATCACTAATCGACCGACTGTCACCCCCTTGAAGCCCGGCCAGGACGAGCAGCATGTGGGAAATGGTTTCGCCATACGGCCGGGGGACGTCCTCTTTTTTACAACGTGACCCGCGTGAACCTGCATCCCCTAAACATGGCAGATACCATCTGTGTCGCCGCTGCTCGCTCCCGTCACTGTCAGTCGGCAGGAGCCCCGTCGAGCAGCGGGAGAGAAACAGCCACCCGATATTTCGCAAACGCGAATGTGGCGAGGCGCCGCGTGACTCGGCTGCCCAGCGTTTTCCCGTGAGTCCGGCCTCGCTCTGGACCAGGGTCACGGACGAGCTTGACCTTTGACCTCGCCACTCCCCTCCAATTGTCAGCACACAAAAGGAGACCGCAAAAAGTTACTGCCGTCACATAAATTTGTTTAATTAGGCTTAATTAGGGGACACAGTCATGCTAATGAGAGCCTTGATTATTGGTGAGCCTTCAATTTGCTGGATGACCAGTTAAAACCGACCACTTAGTTCCTGAAAATACTTGGAAAAAAAACACTGTGTGGCTCTTACAAACTTTCAGCTCCAACAATGAAAGCAAACTGAAACGAATCATAGACACAGATAAATCACAGCAGTTTGGTCATAATTGGTCTTTAACTGCACTGGTGTGAAGCAGACACAACCCCTTCATGGAGGACAAATATGTAAAGAAAAGATCGTCTGGAAGGAAGAGATGCACAGTGATCAGAAGTAAACCAATGTGAAACAGTCAGAAAATTCCCCTCTGGCCTGCTTTTGAAGAATGATGTGTGTCTTCATTTGTCTGAGGTGAGGCGGGGGGGGGAGTGGCCGGACGGCAGGTTAAGACAGGTTACCGGACTGAGGAGAGGACACGCTGAGCTGAGAATGACTGCAGAGGACGACAGCGATTAGAGGAAGAACAAAGGTACAGCGAGGAGCAACGTCTGAGCTCACCCTGCTTTTTATGAGCGAATTTATGTTTGAACTTTTTTTTTTTGTACGTTTTGCCTAACTCGGACCGGTCAAAGCCTCCGACCCCCCTTATGATCAGTGCCACTCAAGGGGGGGGTCTCAACCTGCTGGGTCCGAAAACCACTGCCAAATGATTCTGCATAAAAAAGGACATTTCAATTAGCGCTTTGTTTTTGAGAGCCTTTCCCTAATGAGTAACATTACGGGACAACACTAACGACATTTTTTGACGTTTAGGGTGTTGACCAGATGACCCCTGTTTGAGTCTGCCCGCATCAAAGGCCCGAGTGCAACTCCACCACTGACCTTTAACAAGACAATAAATCCTCGTAACAGCTCCGGGGTTTCTGCCCCGACCTTGAAACCGTGCTAACAAGCATTTGACTCCACAAAGGAGTTGGAACCGAGTCTGGCCGGCAGAAGAAAGAAAACATCAACAGCACATTCAAGTGTTTAGCACGTGAGGGGGAGAAAAAGACTGAAAAGGTCAAAATAGTGATTTGAGAAGTGGCGAGATTTGATTGATTAAGCGCTTTCGCAAGGCTGTTTATCGAAAAATGAAATATTTCTCCCATTGAGTCAAGCAGCGCAGGTTTATCTGTTTCATTTTGGCTGTAAGCTTCAAAGCTTTACAGTTTTTTTGCCAGACTTCCCTTTAGGAACATCACAGCGGATGCTTTGGTCCAGTTGAAGCTGAAAGACACACTGTCGCTCTGAGAAACGTTGGGATTGTGACAATAAAGCACCGAACAAATCCAGGAAACTTTTTGAAGTTAAATGTATTTGTAATCCTTTGGTAAAATGTACCCATGAATCTTCCATCCCTCATTTAAAACAGAGAGACGTCTGGAGTAAATCCAGAATCGAAGCGCTTGTTACAACATTTTAACTACAATTACAACCTAAACAGTGGCGCACGGCGCTGAATCGGTGCTTACGAAAAAGTGCCATAAATGCCGACTCTTACGTTGATCACATGCATTTTATGTCAACAGTTCATCTCCAACTGTAATTGCCTTTTCTGTGTTTTTTTCCCGAAATCTCGCACGAAATTGTACGATATCAAATGTCATGAACACCAAATTAACCCAAATGTATTTAAGTGCAAAATTTGAGTAAATTGCTATGTTCGTTTTTGCCTCTATCATTATAGGAATATGAGACGAGAGAGCATGTGAAATTACAGAACGTTTTAATCAGAGGTTTAGAGGAGTGATAAAATGAAAAGTGCTCAGACGGGCCTGCGAGAAACATTGTCGCGTGTCCCGTCAGCTGCTCGAGGTGGGACCACGCCGCGTCCGTGCGCCGTTCCTCAGCAGCTCGACCACCAGACTGTGAAGAACACGCGGCGCGCACCGAGGGGCTTCACGGGAATAACCGAACTCATTATTTAGAGCTTCACTCGACTCTTTGTGATCCCAAAATGAAAACTCCGGAGACAGCTGACTGAAAGCTTTCAGCGTTCTCTCAAAAACAGGCCCGGTGGGTGATCACGGAGACATCGATTGAAACGTGTCTGTGTCGTGATGGAAAAGTTACTCTTCACATCTGGTCTTCTGCTTCTGAATTTCAAGGACATAAACGTATGAATTTCTAATCCATCGTCCAGCAGCAGAGCAGCCTTCACAATAAGATATCAAATATCACATAAAAAACCCTGAAAAGCACTTTATTTTGTTATTAAGCTGTGCAAATGTCTGCGAAATCACACTGAGAATCACTGTTTGGGTTTTCCCTTATCTGTGTGGATAAATGTAAGTAACACGGAGGGACGCAGAAACATCTGCAGTGAGTGAAAGCTTGATAAAGCTGTGGTGTAGAAAGCTGGCCTGGCACCGTCACAGGGAATGATAATGAGGATAGTCATCAGTTCAGGGTCTGTCCTGAGTGATGTCTCAAACAGGCTGCTGGCATCGCAGTGCCCACAAACTGTGCCAAGATATGAGCTTATGGTTCAGAAAAAAAAAGAAAAGAAAAAAAAAAGTTTGATGCAATTACTGGAAGACAGAAGATATGCCAGTGTAACATGAGTCAACAAGCAAAAGTCCAATAAACACAATGTTGAATCTTTTGGGGGGGGGGGGGGGCAGAGGGATTTCTCCCCACTGAATGATGCCTGTTTGGGATGAACTCCACCTGTCATCACAGTCAACTCCCAGATCACCGGTTCCTCGTATTCATGTCCAAGAAAAAGCCTCTGGGGTCAATTCACAGCTCATCAGTGTTTTGGTTTTCACTTGACTTCTATTTTACCTTTCACCTCACATGAACATTAAGCTATTTAGAGGCTTGAATGAAGATAAAGTTTCATGTTATTGTCTGTCTGTCTGTCTGTCTGTCTGTCTGTCTGTCTGTCTGTCTTTCCGTCTGTCTGTCTTTCCGTCTGTCTTTCCGTCTGTCTTTCCGTCTGTCCGTCCGTCTGTCCGTCTGTCCGTCCTTCCGTCCGTCTGTCCGTCCGTCCGTCTGTCCGTCTGTCTGTCTTTCCATCTGTCTGTCCGTCTGTCTGTCCGCCTGTCCGTCCGTCCATCTGTCCGTCCGTCTGTCTGTCTTTCCGTCCGTCTGTCTTTCCGTCTGTCTGTCCGTCTGTCTGTCTTTCCGTCTGTCTGTCTGTCCGTCCTTCCATCCGTCCTTCCGTCCGTCTGTCCATCCGTCTGTCTGTCTTTCCGTCTGTCTTTCCGTCTGTCTGTCTGTCCATCCTTCCGTCCGTCCGTCCGTCCGTCCGTCCGTCCGTCCGTCTGTCTGTCTGTCTGTCTGTCTGTCTGTCTGTCTGTCTGTCTGTCTGTCTGTGCCAGAGCCCAGACATTCGCTGGTGTGAAGACATCTGTCCTGCCCGAGGTCTGAAAGCGCTGGAAGCTGTTGATCCCAGAGGACACCAATTGTCTACTGATGACAGGGTGGAGACAAAGAACATCAGGCACCAAAGTGACCAAATTATCAGTCTTAAGTTTTAATCTTAGAGTTTCGCTTGTTTTGTAATGTGTTGAAAATTCAAGACAATCAAATTCCACCAGATTTAACTTTTAAGAAAGATAATATGTTTTAGAGAGTAATTATACTGTTACTATGTCACTCTGCTGCCTGGAAGACAGTGATGTTGACAAGCACCCTGTCCAGCAGTCATGTCAGACCGTGAAATGTTTCAAACAGGATATTCACTCAAGAGCTTTTGGCTTTGTCAAGTGTGAAGCTGACACGGGGAGAACACAACAGAACTGTGGTTCACTTTCTTCGACGACAAGGCCACAAAGAGCCTCGAGGTAACCGTTCCTGTTTCACCACGGAGTTACGAGTCACAACAAAAAAATAGTAATTACTGTCTTATACATCACGCTGGCACAATGCCACTCAAAGGCAAAACAGATGACGGCTTCCCACAACTATTGAAAGTCGGGGGACTAATTGGCCCCTTTGAAAGACATAAACACCCTGCAGTTGCTGCACACAAACACGGACAGGCCACATCAAAAGTGCCTGGAGAGGATAACGCCACACGCTGAGGAATGCTGCTGGAGAACCATCTGCAGCAATTAAAGGGTGACTGAAACCTTCTGAGTGAAGCGCAGCTGAACGTCTTCAGCCAAATCCCCGTCTGCGGCCGCAGGTTTTCGTGTAAACATGACGGGGTTGAGGGAGTGTCCGACAGTTGTGTGAAGCCTGCAGACCACACGGTGACCACACGGTGACCACACGGTGACCACAGTGTTACTGCACCGAGACAGCCACCTGTGTGAGCAGCGTGTTCAACCAACATGCTTATTTACCCGGCTCGAGCATGTGGCAGGATTGCAAATACAGTGGTGAGCGCTTGACCCCCTCACTGATCTTTGCGATGCTCGAAACAACATATCAGAGCTGTCACTCCACAAGCAGAGACATTCATTGAAGTCTGGTGATTGCTTATTCCTAAATGAACCACTTTGCACTCAGCCAGCTGCTCTTCTCTTTGCCCTCAAGTCTCTTTACTCTGACTTGACCTGCGTTTGGCACATGTAGGAACACAAAAAGACAAAAAGCAGCAGCTGCGAGTATATATATATATATATATATATACCGGGATTAATATGTCGCCTTCAGTCCGAATCCCGTCAACCTGAGTGTTGCCCCCTGGTCACAGAGAGACAGCCCAACACCCAGCAGCCTGCATCCCACTCAGTGCCAATCACACAGCCTGAGGGGTTTTACGGACTGCTCGCCCCCGGTAGACAGAGGGGTCACGGCGTGGGAGGCTCCACCAGCACGGGCTCTCCGAGGAAGCCATTGATGACAGCGATCGTTCACTGAGCAGAACAATGAAGGTAATGCCTGGAAAAGGCATGATGTAACTGATGGCAGTGAGGCCAGACAGTGGAGCTCAGAGGCCTTTGTAATGGATAATAAGTGAGAAACTGTTCAGTAACATTAAGAAAGCTTTTCTTTTTTTTCCCAGCTAATGAGATAATAAAGAAGTTAAATTTGATGATTTGATGAATTCGGGTGAAAAAGTGGGTCAGAATGCTTAAAGTATTAATCTCCTATAAGTTGTGAGCATTCTGACAGGAATGTAAGTTCCAAAGCCAACAAAAAGGTGAGGGGTGTGTTTTTCTGAGATCAAGTTATGATTATTAGGCAACTTACAGAAATACCGTTTCGAGGTTGAGGGGGCATCAGAGCCCACCGAGTGCACTCGCCCTTGGTTCACTGTTTTATATCATGATGTAGCGTCATGTGTCAGAGAAAAATGCAGTCCTGCTCTGATTAGAATGACAGATGAGCTTCTGCAGTCAAAATCATTTTTGAGCAACGAAGTTGGTGTCTTTATCTAGAAATCGCTGCGTTCATTCCAAACACAAAGCACTGGATCAGAATTAGCTGCTTTCTACGGCTTCATGCTGAGTTTATTTCACATCTGACAGTGTTTACATACTCAATTTTTAGTAAATCTATGCAGCTTTTTACCACAAACACTGATCAGCAAATGTTGTGCTCAGCAGATGGTTCCAATCTTCTCAGAAATGTTCCCTGAAGCCCATCAGAACCAGCTTGTTAAGGCGCTCCATGATCTAAAGTTGTCCAGGACAGCACTTCGTTGGACATGTGTAGTCATGGATACTCTGTCCTCCCGATTAACTCTTTCATTCAAGCAGAAAGTAATCAGACGTGAGCCAGGTCGGCTTAGCTCGGCACAGAGCGCTCTGAGCCTCCAAAGGGAGCTGTCGGAGCTGCATTTCCAAAGGTTTGATCAAGAGTTGGGAAGGAAGTGCTCGTGAAACTACACGTTTCGTCTCAACAGAGTAACTTGCCGATTGTGATCCTACATGCATATAAGGTCGGTCATAAGCGTGTCAGGTCAGATCAGTCAAGAGGCGACCCCGATTTCCAGCTGTCGCCGCCATTTGAACTCCACTTATGTAACAAAGTGCGCGCCGTCTGTCGCCGCATCCTGTGAGGAAGGCTCGGATGAGTCTGCGAAAAAGGCTGACACTAAAAAGGAATTTCCTGTCGTGTGGAGCTATCCCACAAAAAAACAGCAGAATCCGCCACTGTTTAACTTCAACAGCTCAACTCCAACAATGGGGCCGCTGATAAAATACTTGAGCTTCTGGCGAGTGAGCCAACTGCTGATGTGAGGAGATTCCTGCTCACTTGTCCAGAAAGACGATCGCTGAAACAGAGCGGAGCGGGCAGGCGTGGAGAGCGGAGTGAAATGGATCAGAAGCTCCAGGAGATCTGAAGATGAACTTTTAATGAATAACAACAGAGCGTTTACAAAGACTGAAAAGTTTCACCATTCCTTCTTTCAGTGGGAACGTTTACATGAACACCTAATTTTTTGTGATCATTCTGCAAATTACAGATGTATGAAATTATTGAAGTGGTCTTTTTTTAATATGTACTTATGAGTCTTGCATCGCTACACATTTACTCCAAAAATGATCTGATAATCCACTGAAACACTTAAATAGGAATATTGGAGAAAATCATGGCAGTAAGAAACTGTTCTAAGTGTTGGCAAGTACAATTTTTCATTTGATTAAAATCATCTTTATGTTGTATTTACAATAATGTAAATTTAAATTTTGAACAGAATAGAATAGAATAGAATAGAATAGAATAGAATAGAATAGAACAGAACAGAATAGAATAGAACAGATTAGAATAGCATAGGATTGGACTGGATTGGACTGGATTGGATTGGATTGGATTGGATTGGATTGGATTGGATTGGATTGGATTGGATTGGATCGGATTGAATGCCTTCAGTCGTCTGAAATTTGTAGATGTTTGCATCGAAAAGAAGACAATAAGAAGAAGGAAAAGCTGAAGCACCTTAATTGAGGTGAGGTCTTGATTTGGAGCATCAAACACTGAGGAACTGGACTCACCGTACTGACAGCTGGGCCCGTTGAACCCTGACGGACAGTCGCATAGCTGCGTGGATCCTTCTCGGCACTGACCCCCGTTGAAGCACACGCCGTAGCTACACACCGCTGCACGTGAGGACAGACGAGGTGGTAAGAGAGAGGAGACAGAGCAGAGAGGTGAGTGAAGCAGAGACACCTGGTTGTTGTCATGAGCTGTTGACATCTGCAGTTGCAAACACTGACCTCCTTCTATCAGAGGCTTATCATCGGCCTGTTCACTCCCTGCCTGAACAGGACCACCGGTGGTCCTTCATTCACACTAACCAATGTCAAAGGAATCCCCGTTTGGCTTTGAGGAGGCAAGCTTCAGAGACCCAATTTTAATACTTATTCAAAGTGTTGAACATGACTGGCAGCAACAGGCGGGTCGACTTTTACTGGAAACTACCTTCCCCGTCCCTGCTGTCACCCTCAGCAGACGCTGTCTGAGAACGACCTGGACAGATGAGCTGAACCTTTGGTCGTTGTCGTAAACCGTGATTGTACAGATGTGCCTCGGTGAGCCACAGGGCAGGTGTGGCTCATCCATCTCCTGGAAGCCAGTGAACCTGAGTCCATAAATCTCGGAGAGCCGAACGGCGCGCGCTACTTAGGACGTGAAATTCAAAGAATCTGGGACGCATGAACAGGGGGCGACACCAGGTAGCTCAAAACATGCGGACCCACCTGAGAAGTGACTCGCCACATTCCCAAAGATTTCTACGCATTCATCACTGCAGCTCTGAACTCAAACTGTGCATGTGGACATATTGTACAGCTTGTGTGTGTGTGTGTGTGTGTGTGTGTGTGTGTCAGTCTCGCTGCATGTGTGTGTTTAACTTGAATGTTTTGAGGCTCCTTTTCTTGTGAAGAAAGACACAGCTGTTTAAGGCAGGCCTGTTGTTTGCACTCTGCAGAGCACAGTCGTTATTGATGACAGCTCGGCAGGATTGATGCCTATCACAAAAAACCCACAACCTTCTGTCCAGCTTATCACGAGGGATACAAACGCCACTCAGAGATGATTCCAACAAGCCAGTTTAAACTTTGGATCTTCTGCCAGATTCGCTCTTTGTCCCGATGTAATCCAGCCACAGGCAGCATGACCAATCATCACAGCAGACGCTGCCGGTGCCGACGCCACGACTCCGGCATCCATGGTCAAAGTGAAGGACTCATTGTACCAAGCACAGCTAAGAGGAAACATGGGTTGGATTCATCGTCAACCGTCGTCGTCGAACCTCAGCTTTGTGAAGAAATTTTTGTTGTGTAGAAACTGCGCTCTAGATTTTTTCAACCAAGTGTTTACTTCTTGTTTTTTTTGGCACCTCAGTGTGTGAGCTGTAGTTTCAAAACCTCTCTAAGTCCTGTGCTAATGGCTGAATTATCACAAGTCATCTGACATAAAGCAAAAGCTCTTTAGGGACGTTTTGGTAGGAGAATCCAAGAAGACCTAAATGTTATTTTGAGTCAGTCTTCAGCTCCTCCGTGGGGATCCAGGCAACATTTCCAGATGACGAATGGCGAAGAAGAGGTTTCTCTAATAATCACAGATGAGCCGCGGCAATTTCACGCACGTCTCTCAGCAAATTCAGACGGCCCTTTGGAGACCAGCACTCAGCCTAAACATCCGCCTGTCATCTGGCACTGTCCTGAGACACCTGCTCCACATTTGGACCATCCACAGCGCCTGCAACTGACAGACGCGCGCATGTGCACTTTGTTGTTTGAAACCACACAAAAGAGACATGATTACCTGTTTCTGGCTGGCTGCCATTCGTCACATAAATACACCCACCAGCCCATACTGCAGACTCACCGAAACACGACAGAATATCTTAATGCTGCGCTGGATAAGCTGTGATTTTAACATTGTGCCCAAATTGTGAAGCCAGCGTAATTCTATTCCAACAGAAAAATGCCACTGTTATAATGTCCCAATGATGACTTCCAGCTCCTCACGACTGAGTGTCTGCAGACGAAATAATCCTGCAGCATACCGCTCCATACTTCTGTCATTATTTAATGTGAAGGAATGTGGTGAAAGTAAGAGATGACAGATGGGGGGGGGATGGACCCTCCTAAGTGGTCACATTTGATTGCACGGTTTCCACTGGAGCCATTTCTTTGTGAACAACGATACGGCCACCAGCTGTGACGGATCACATTCATAAGACCTTCCGAAAGCGGGTTGAAAAGACCTTAAATGAACAGAATCACCAGCAACAAAGTAAAAGGTCAGATGTCTCTCAGAGTCACTTCAGTGTAGCATGACTAAGCGACAAGGAGGGGGAATGTACATTCCCTCACCAGAGATGTGAGACATACAAGCCTGTTGGCAGCGAACCAAAGCATTTTTGGGCTGCCACCCCCCCCCCCCCTTCCTTGAGCTCCTCACACTGTTTAATCTTCCCTGAAATAATTCCTTAATGTGGCATGCAGCGTGGCATAAAACTTACTGTCATCTGTTGCTGTGAAAGCCCCCACTCTCTGACAAAGACACCTTCTCTGAGAGGATTAGCGGTGTCCGCAAGGAGAAGAGACGGACGGCGCGGGGGTCAGCAGCCAGCGCAGAGAAACTGAGAGCCAACAGCCGGGTGTCTCCCTCCCGGCCTCTGAGAGGGGGATGACCGCATCAACACAGAGGGACCCCTGTGTTTGCTTAGGCTCTGTCCGCGGGTTCGGCCCCCGGAGTGTGACCCGGAGGGAGAGCACGTATGGAGCACTTCACAGACACAAAGGCCCGCGCTCAGGACTCCGTTTGGTGCCATGGTTGCGTACGCGCAGAGCCAAGTACTGTATTTTGAAGCAACAAATCATGTTTTAGCTGTGCAGAGGAATGTGCCGTTTCAAAGAGCTCTGGTGAAAACCAGGAACTGCTCTGTCACCTCATGTCAGGCAGGTTTCTCTGAAAGACCTTAAGTACCACCTGAGCCTGACTCCAGGCTGGCTTGACAAAGCAGGCACAGTAATACTCAGCGAAAGAAGAATCTGGATATACGACCGTATAGTTAGAATTTGCCTTTGAGTGTCAGTGTATAGTTCTTGGAAAATATGTAAACAGTACCACAAGTTCCTCCTTAGTGCCTGTTTCTAACCAAAGGTTAAATAGAGACAATTAATAACAAAATTTAGAAATCAAAAAGTGACTATTTTCCTACAGTCACTCTGCACTGGTGATGCCGATTAAACATGATGCATGTTGCTATTTTTTCCAATGTTTTCTTGTGTAAATTCAAGTATTGTTGCCACCAAGAGACAAGAAACTGTGCAAGCATACTGCTTTAAGCCTTATAAAGCTTTATTATCGGCCCATTAACACATTAAGTTGATGAATCTCATGTGTGAGAACTAATTTTTACTGATGGCACTGTTTTTATTTCTGTTTTCTGTACAAAAAAATACCACAATGTATCCTGGTAAAGCTACAGCAGTTTAGTGGGATTCTGGACTTGAAACAAACTGACAAAGAGATTGAGAGCAGTTTTGTTGTTTTGTTTTTGAATCACATGACCAGGTCCAACATCCTTTACGGACACAGGCATCTGTAAAAGTGGACCTTTGGTTGAGTGTGGGTTGAATTCTGGCCCCAGCCTCATTTCTGACGGTCGCTTCACAAACTTTAACAAATGTGACAGTGCCAATTTGTTAAGCAATTTGCTGACCTGTGTCACATGTTACCGTATTTTCCGCGCTACAAGGTGCACCTAAAAACCTCCAATTTTCTCAAAAGCGGACAGTGCGCCTTATAATCCAGTGCGCCTAATATATGGACCAATATTGAGCCACAACAGGTCTCGCAACTACGGTAAGCAGCCGGCAACTTCAAGCACGCGTTTCATGCTGGGATATATGACTGCGCGAGGCGGTGCCGACCGAGCAGCGCCAGCATGAGCGTGGTGGCGGCGACCACGAGGGAGAGCGGGTAGCTCCTCTGCAGCGGGGCCGCCGCCGAGGAGCCGCCGCCGCCACCGCCGCCCGTGGCCAGCCGGGGGGTGAGCAGTTTTAACTCAGGGTGATCATTCACACAGTAGAACACAGGGATAAAGCAGCAGTGAGAGAATTTAACATTAACGAATCAATGGTGCGGAAGTGGAGGAAGCAACAAGATGACCTGCGCCAAGTAAAGAAGACTGTTTATTCATTTTGGGAGTGAACGGAGTTGTCAGAACACTGGTTTGTCATCTATTAATAAAGTTTGACTGACTTGTCTGACTGTTTGTTGACATTCCCTTTAGCGCAGTTCCATCTAATTGATGCATAAAGTAACCCCAGCCTCTACTGTAGGGTCTATCCTATGCGCCTTATAACGCGGTGCGCCTTATATATGAACAAAGTTATAAAATACGCCGTTCAGTGAAGGTGCGCCTTATAATCTGGTGTGCCTTATCGTGCGGAAAATACGGTATTTATCCAATGCAGAGCAGCAGGCTAACCAGAGTGGGGTGCTGATTAGAGGCAGCAGCTTGTTGCACCAACCGAGCAACAAGTCACCACTGTTTTCGCTGCTCAGTGCACCGAGCTACTTTTGGACCATTTCTGAGTAAGTGTCAGGATTTATGTCTCTGAAGTCAGCTATGCACACAGCTGACATGGTTGCTTCTGTGTTCCATTAAAACACTCAAACGCGCACAAAGGACCACCCATGGGTGGACAGGGAGACCATTTCCTCTCGGCCTGATTCCTGGGCTTATTGCACATGGAGCTACCTTTGCCGGCCGGATCACAAAAGGGGGCCAGTTTCTATTCAGCCGTTAACGAGGACGACAAACTGGAGAAGCCATTGTCCCCGCTCCTCAGGCTCCGTCCCAAAGCTTATTGTCGCCGTCAATCAACATAACTGCTTGTTTTCACTCCAGGTTCACCTCCGTACATGCTCGACCATCCAGTGGCTGCTTGGAGATGTAAAAAGTTTTTTATTCTCTGATTGTGAGGTCCCTCCAAACACTCAAGTGGGAGAATTTTGCCACCACAAAGTCGAGAGCTCTTCACCCACGCTGAAACCAAAAAGTCACCCGAAGTTGTACTTTTCAAACCTCATCTTTCTCAGTTCACTCGATTAACTTGTTGCATATGTCCTTCATTTTATTTTTCAAACAAGTCCTGATCAGAAGCAAAATTCCTGCAGAATGGCGAACCGACACGGTAAAGAACTGACTGCGACAAAGATTCAGTCATTCAGTCTTGACTTTACTCTGGAAAACATCAAAACTTGGAAAACAAAAAAAAGTCCGATATTTGCAAGTGCCTGGAGAAAAATGAGTTTGTGCCATTGCTTAAGTGGAAAACACATAAACATTGCTAACTAGATGATAGTGGGCTGAAACAAAAAGATATGGAAAACGAGAGGAGGGGCAAATCAGCTCAATGAAATGTGGAAAAAAAACACACACACAGTATCTCTTTCCAAAATATGTGAGTGATTACGCTGAGCAGAGGAATGCTGGAGTGCACAACAACTCAAATGATAGATTGTATTACTGTGCAACAGATGGACATAATCAGGGACAAAACACACAGGTGAACTGTGATGGAGGGACACAGCGAGGGACAAGCCGCGGACGACGCTGCTTGTACATACAACAAAAGATTAGACCTTCAATTCCGCTCAACTACCCCACAATGACAAGAGGTCATTAGCCTAATTACCTCACACTGGCTGACTGATTTTATAGGGGAACACACACATACAGGCAGACAGGAGAGCGAAACAACAAGGGACGTAATGCCAGCTCAAAAATACCAGACACTAAATCACTATCTCAGCACAAAGCATTCCATCTTCCCCTCATTTGGAGGGGGTTTTTTTCCAGAGGATTTGCTAAAGCTGTACATTTCGCAAAGCAGATTTTTCCCTTTTTGGTGGTTGGAGGTGCTGTTGAAAACGGCGACACAGATTGCATTGTGCTGACGGAGGTACAGTGCTGATAGCGCATAGCAAAGTGTGCAGGAGTGGGAGGATTGTGGCGTGAGCTTCCTTTTATCCTGGTTCAATGGCTCAGTGAAAAGGGTGATTAGTTTGTCCCATCTCAAAGTGCTGCCACGTCTTTGGTTACCGAGATAAAAGCTGCGCCTCGCGCTGAAGAGAGAGCCGCCATTGTCACGCCAAAAACCGAGGAAGCGCCGCAGCCTCGCTCGCCCGACATGGGCGAGGGTCGCGGGCCCCCCCCCCGGGGGAGGAATGTCTCTCTTGAGACATTTTGGGAGTGTTTAAAACAAACCCGACTCGTCGAGGAGCAGATATAGTGTAACGCTTCCTTCTATAATTTAATACTGTACCCTCCTCCCGGGAAACAAAGAGCTCTTTGAAGAGGACAGAGAAGTCATAATAAGACACTGATGACAGCAACATCCAGGAGAGGATCTCCTGCTCGCCCCCCCCCCCCCCCAACTTCCCATCGCAGGCCATGCCGATCACCATCTCAGAGGGTAATTTGCCTGCGCTCAGTGCGAGCACTGGGCATTAAGCACGGGGGGCGGGGAGGGGGGGGGGGCAAGAAGGACAGTGAAGTGAGAAGTTTCTTGTCAGTCTGCTGGTCAGGGGGACAAATTGTGTACAGGAAGGCTTTGCCAAGGGGTCCGTCTATGGTATGCAGGCTATGCGATCTGGATCACTGGCTGTAAAATCCCATCAAAGGAGGCTTCGCGGTCCCAGCGGTGTGAAGCTAAGCTTTTCCACAAGGAGATGAGCTGCTGGCAGTGTCGGTGTGACCAACACAACCACTTTTCCCTACATGGACGCTGGCGGAGGGACTCATCTCTGCTTTTCTTTGTTCTTCTTCAGGAAAACAGCAGGTGCTCTGTCAATCGTCAGCTCGCTGTGATTGCTTGGTGTAAACACTATACACACTTTGTCTTCTTTTTTTTTTTTACCCAGAATGCAGTCCTCTGACCTGCAGTGACATTTTCACACCTCTGAATAAAAAAGTGGCATGACGATTGTGGATTCGAGCCAAAATGTGTGGTCCCGGTTCCACCGTTTAGAGACTCTGACTCTAAACGGCACCGCTGCAGCCGGGCCCAAGCAGATTATCTGGGCGGCTCTGTATTAAACCACAGGAGGGCCGCAAGAGTCGTGACCTCACTTTGATTTCAAACATTTCCTGCTGAGTGCTTGAACGAGACACGGCAACACAAATCTGATTGGCGAGTGAACATCAGCTTTTACACTCTGAAAACTTTCCTCAACATCCACTTGTGAACTTATTTGGAGTGTTTCAGTCGCTGTGTGTACGAGCAACTGACTGATAACATCTGCTCAGGAGTGTGGGCAGGCGAAGAGCCTCTTGACCTTTTTGACCTCTGCCTGAAACCTTGTCAATTAGCAGCCTGTGCCGGTGGAGGAGTGATGTCCAATGCACCTTCCTCCTCCTGAGAGTCTTCAGCTTGCTCACATACCTACACAGGCTTTGTCAAAAATAATGAATAAAAAGGGACTGTCTCGAGATGAATAGAGAATACTCACGGTACAGACATCCCGCCTCCCCGTTCAGTTGAGACCATCCTCGACAGCACTTGTACACCGTCTGATAGTCCTGTCTGTACACCTGTCTGTAAGCAGTGTAGTATGCGGTCCTGTTGACGACACAAGTCAGAGTCTGTAAATCAGACGTGTTGACACTCTACACACAAACAGGATGATCTAAACATGACAAATAAAAGACTTTGAAATGCTCATTTCTGCTCTTGATCTTTGGATTTTTCATTGAGCTCAAACTTATTTGAAAAATTGACAATGTAAGTAAGTATAAGCTATAAAAAAAACAGTTTATCAGTTTAAATGAATGACAGACAATGGAAGACAGACAATGTCAACATTCAAGTCAGCAGTAAACTGATGTAGGTACAATTCATAGTCTTCACACTGTTTTACCTCTTACCTTGAGACATTTGGCAGAAAACTGACCCGTTAAGTCTCATAGCACGTGCATTTCTTTCTGTTACCAGTGTGGATCAGCCGATCTTATGAGTGCATAAAGAGGTGTTTGATTTCGGATTAATGGCAACGATCTCCAATGTTTCATGTTGGAAAACACATAATCTGATCAAACAGGCCTAAGTGTTTGAAGCAGCAAGTCACACAATGCGGAGCCATTTTTTTCCCAGACTTAAAAGGCACCATGTTAAAACAGTGAGACTGTCAGACTCTACTTCAGAGAACGCAGCCTATCCCTGTACTTTGGGACCCCTCTCATTGCTTCGCAGTCATTATACATTGTGGAAACAAGTTTGTTTACTACGAGTAATTGGGGCCTTTGCTGCCTTCAAAGCAGCGTCTGACTTTGTAACACGGTAAATAACGCGGAGAAAGCAAGCGTGAGTGCACAGTGACGAACTCCTGTGAAAAAGGGCTCCCACAGACAGGCTAAGATGCTTTAGCATTATGGGTTCGTCTTCAAAGGAATTTAGGCTGCAGACGCCTCCGTGTTAAATAGCTGGTCACCCCAGTGAAGTGAGGATACACCTTGCACTTAACTGTATGACAGGTTAAAAGCTGTGATTAGAGAACAAGAGCGAGAGAGAGAGAGAGATGAAGAGGTGAGAGGAAGAGGGAGATCAGAAAGCAGGATCTCATCCTGCCAGACGGTGTTTGTAGATGGAGCGAAATGACGGATCACGGCCTCGCGGAGAAATTCTTTGGCTGCGTGAGTCATTCAGATGACACAGAAACAGTAATTAATGCTTTGCTCCAGCCACAGCTTAATCAGCAAAGCCCCGCATCCCCTGCAGGTGAGGTTGGGAGTGTTTGTTCAGGGGCAGAAGAGTCGGGAGAGGGAGCAGACGGACACGGTAGCGTTACTCACCTCCTTTCGTAGCCCATGCACCACGACTGGCCCACGCAGCCTTGCTTCCACACTTTAACCATGCGTGTGAAGGCCTGCACGCAGGGCTGCCTCTGGGCGACCAGTGTCACCTCCCTCTCCAAGCACACGTTGGGCCTGGAAATGAGGGGAAAATGCTTAACATGTCAAAAGCGTTACAGACGCGCAGGTGGTAGCGAGGCAATTTATGAGCGTTCCTCAACAAAGAAACAGTGTGGCAAAGATATACGGGCAAAGCTTCCACGGGGCATTTCCTATCTGAGATAGATGTTCTGCCTTCAAGGGCATTACCTGCTCTGAAGTTTTGGTATTTTCAAAGACTTAAGGGGAATTCCTCATAGGCCTGCTTCAGGAGCAGCAGAAGATGCCACCTGTAGCTGCACTTACACCCCATATTGATTTGCAGCATGTTCATTAAATATGTCTGGGAAGGAAAAAACAGCTGCATGAAATGTCTATGTCAGCAGTAAATAAATAAGAAAGTACATCACAGATACAAGTCGTTGACTAAAGTTTTAAGTCATGGGGATTCCCACTTGCTGCACAAATGTTTGAAAATAAATGAATAAAACAACAAAACTTCTCGCAACATGCATGTTGTTACTTGCACAGGTGGCTGAGTGTCTGCAGAAAGAAGAGATGCTGAGACTTTCGCCCTCGGGTTAAATATGGTAAGCCTTCAATTCTGATGTTTTTTCCTGCGCACACAGAGTCTGTCTGGGTTAACCTAGAGCAGACCTGTCTCCAAAGCATCCAGCGCCTCAGACAAACACAGAAGTCCCAGACAAAAAAGGGAAAATTTGTGTAATTTGATCGTAGAGGCATTTATTCTTTGGGTAGCTCTCCCAGGACAGACAGGAAGCCTCTACAGGTAGAGATGAGCGGGAATCTTTAGAACAAGCTCCAGCTGCTCATCTCATAAACAACAGTAATCATGATCACGTCCAGCTGTATAATTGGCTGTGAAAGACTTATTGTTAGTAGAAGGTAACCATGGAGATGCTCTTCTCACAATATTCAAGCCTTTACTTTATCATTTTGGGGCTTAAAATAGTCATTATTAGTCGGTGACTCGTTATTTTAAGAATGTAAAATAAACCCACTGAATTAAAAATGTTGCACTGATCATCCACATGGATCGGATATTCAATCCATTAATGCTCCAATAATAACAACAACAAAAAAAAAACATGATATGATCCCACAGCAAAAGTGTGAAACTGTTATAATTGAGTTGATCATCTTAAACCTAAAGAGTTAACAAGTTCTCTGGCTGTCAATAAGGGCGCAGGTGAGTTCTTATCAACTATAGTCAAAGAAAAACAAACAATATGCAACAGAAAAATGTCCAAACTTTATTTATTGTGGACTTGAATTGATAATTTTGAAAAAAAAAATAAATTAAAAAAAGAGATTGTTTTTCTGAAACGTTTTGATTCATAGTCTTGTTTTCCTTTTTAACAGCTCAGGAACTCAGTCATCGTCACACTTAGTCATCCCCCTCACACACTTCTAGCTACTAATTTTATTTTATTCGGGATCTTTACATACCCGTATAAATGAAATGGAAATTTAACTGGCTTGTATAATGAGGGAGTCACTCATATGTTGAGCATGCAAACTAATAAAAGTTATCAGAGAACTCCAAACCGCAAAGGAGACTGTTGAAAAGTGAATTTATAAGAGAGGGGGAACCTCTCAGCATGCTGGTTTCTGCCTTGTTTGAGCCTTGAACACAACTTATCAAAGTGCAGGTGGACTGAGGCAAGTTTGATGCTATCAATTAAACTTAAGTAAGGATGCAAGACAAACTACAAGAACAGATCATCCATCATACTTACATGTAAGGTTGAAGGTTGCTGGCAGTATTATAACGGACCGCGTGAACCTCTCGAACCAAAATTAGGAAAAGCGCTAAAATCACTCCGTCCATCTTTCCCCTTCTCAGATTACTCAGCATTTTGGAGGATGTCAAGAACTCACAAACTCATTCATGAGGTTGTCTTAAAGCTGCTCCGAAAAAGTCGAAAAATACATATATAGACAGGCAGATTGCAAAAAAAGAAGCTTCAAGTCCGAGTGGTCAAAGTGCGCGCAGGAGACCTTCCGCGTAAAATCCCCCAACGCCGTCCAGAAATGACGGAGCCATCACCTGCGGGCTCAGTGTCTGACTCCGTTTGATGCGCGACGGTGTCGGAACGACTGCGCTCACCTAAAGGCGCAGATGTGGGTCGGACTGACTGGGGGGGGAGTTGTGGAGCCTCGGCGCTTTCTTCCTCCCACCATTGACTTGGTAATGATGGCAGGGGTTCGGGGTGGGCAGAAGAGAGGGGGCGCAAAGAGAGTCAACTGTTATTTAAAGCGTCAATAGAGCGGGAGAAAGAGAGGGTCATAAACAACTTCTCCCCCTGTCATCGCAAACAAAAACTCAAGCGTCATCACTTTTGCTTGGGAACGGAACGGACTTAATTCATTTTGATGGGTTTGCCCTCTTATATAGTGCAACTGTTGTAAAATAATCATAAATTCAAAAAACGTAGTCCTGATCTTTCTCCTGAATGTTCAAAACAGCCTCAATGAATCACGTTAAGGGGAAGTTTCCTTTCTGTCGCGCAGTGTCGGAGCTGTGGCGCTGGTGCGTAAAACTAATGCCTGCGGTTCGGAGGCGCTCGCGGGACGCGCTGGTACAAGCAAAGACGCGCTCCACTAGCGGTGAACAGAACCGTCCAGGAAAAAGCCGACTGACCTGCCGTCACCCGTTGCGCAACAGAGGATGTTTGGGGTTGTGGCAGGTTAGGGTCCGAAGCAGCTTGTGGTCACTCTGCGGGGCAAACAGCTGATGGGGCGGTCAAAGGGTCAGCAGCCGCGACTACCGACTACCGCTGCTCTCCAAACAAAGCTTTCATTGCACGCATGTGTGTTCATGACCCGAAAGAGGCTCGGGTCAGCGCGGTCCCGTGCAGCCCCCCACCCCCAGGACACCGGCTCCCCGGCATGCTGCTTTAATTAGGCCCCCTGACATATCGGAGCTCATCTCAGATCAGTGCCGCCACGGAGCAGGACGGGCGGTGACACGCAGAGACCAGTCAATCACATCCGTCTGTTGGTGTGCATTTCTGGCGCTGCTGCACGCACGTGCATCAATTAAGGAACTTGCTCTGAGCGATAGTGGCAGCAAACAAGCATCAGTGGCGACTCAAATTCAGAACTGCAAGTAGGCCTACAGTTGAACCTTCGCACAGAATTAAGTGTTGCCGAAAGAGAAGTTTTATTTGATGCATTCATTGACTCCTACTCTTGACCTGTGTCAGTGCAGTAAAAAAGCGAAATCGATGCATATATAAGTTTTTAAAGGGCGGGGCCAATGCAGAGAGGGGCGGAGCCAGGACAGTTTTACCGAACTTCTGGCGTCCAACCCATGGGTTGGGAACCAGACTTTGGGAATCATTAGTATCAATTACTTGTTTGTGTCATGACAAAAAGCTCGTGTG
This sequence comes from Malacoctenus gilli, assembly GCA_032164315.1. Taxonomy (NCBI): domain Eukaryota; kingdom Metazoa; phylum Chordata; class Actinopteri; order Blenniiformes; family Labrisomidae; genus Malacoctenus; species Malacoctenus gilli. Next base: position 18,858,885 of record JASSRZ010000072.1, read on the forward strand.
TGTGTGTGTGTGTGTGTGTGTGTGTGTGTGTGTGTGTGTGTGTGTGTGTGTGTGTGTGTGTGTGTGT
>JASSRZ010000072.1:18859051-18870193 GCA_032164315.1 Malacoctenus gilli
TAGATAGATAGATAGATAGATAGATAGATAGATAGATAGATAGATAGATAGATAGATAGATAGATAGATAGATTTGTTTGATTTCCTTATTTGATCGAGAATGAAAAAGTGGAGCCTGAATTTTTAATTCTAAGTAAAAGTGCACTGGTAAAATCTACTCTTCATCCTCTTAGCTTGGCTTAGGGAGGAGAGAGAGAGAGAGAGAGAGAGAGAGAGAGAGAGAGAGAGAGAGAGGTGGGAGGGGCTCACGCCGCGATAGTGCCTAGTTTAGCACTTTGCAACATGATCCACGGAGAGGCCGGGCTCTGCGGCGCTGCATCCTGCCACACCGCGCCACATGGGGACCGGATAGAGTCACGGTGAACTGGGAATGATAAAGAAGGAAGGTGGTCCGTCTTCGTCTGTCCGCATCAGCAGCTCCTGACAAAGCAAAGGCGGGCAGAGCGATGAGGGTGACGGGAAGCGCTGCCGGTGCTCACTGCGGTCTGCGTCAAAGCTCCAGCAGATGATAATGCCCTCTGTGCCTCCTACAGGACTCGCCCGGCTCGCTGCTCGCCTGTGAACACCCATGCTGCGTGGGTCCATGTTCGCATCTCGGGGTAAACAAACAGCAGGGACAGTGATGGTCAGCCCACCAGGAGCCCACTCATCACTCTCAGCATCCGCATTGTGAAGACAAACTGATCCTGAGGGGTTCTGAAGGAATATGCAGACATAGGACAACAGTGTCGTTTTTTTGTTTCATTCTAACCAGACAGAGCCATCACCGGATTTTCGGGTTTGTTTGTTTGTTTTTTCTTTTTAGTTTAGTTTTGTTTACCAACATGAACTCGCTCTTTTTCTCCGACACTCCGCCCGCCGGTCCGGCGACCAGCGCCCTGCGTAACGACCTGGGCTCCAACATCCATGTGCTGAAAACCCTCAACCTGCGCTTCCGATGCTTCCTTGCCAAAGTCCACGAGCTGGAGAGGAGGAACAAGCTGCTGGAGAGCCAGCTGCAGCAAGCCCTGCAGAAGACGCAGTACCGCCACCTGTACGCCCGGGAGGTCGCCGTGCAGACGGACGGACCCGAGTCCCGGCTGCCGGGCACCATCTGGAGCTTCACGCACGTCCGGAGGCAGGGGGAGCGCGTCGAGACCGTGCAGGGACCCGGCGTCACGTGGACGCACCCGGACGGCGTCGGGGTCCAGATAGACACCATCACCCCCGAAGTCAGGGCTCTGTATAACGTGCTGGCCAAAGTCAAGCGGGAGCGGGACGAGTACAGAAGAAAGTGAGTAAAGCCACCTTTAGTTCCCCGAAGTGGAAACAATGTGTGGAAGTACCTTCAACTACAGAATTTGCAACATAGAAACTCGTTCTCACCTCCAGCAATTTTAATATAGTGATGCATCCAAAAGCGCAGTAAACAACAGATTGTTGCTGTTTATTTATTGAAAGAATCCAAGTGGACACACAGTTGGTATGAAAGCCAATGTTTTAAAAATATTGAAGCACTGAAAAACTGAAAAGAGTCAGTGTCATTAGACCTGTTACTGACATCCTCTTGAGTGATTTCTCATCACAGTCCATTCAAGTCACTCAACTACCACAAGTATGAGGTATGTTTCAGAGAGGATGTAACAGTCTATGTGCCCTGCAGCTGTTGTAATGCATTGCTTCATTAAACTCGGGCACATAATCGATACGGCTCTTGAGACAGACTCATGTTTTTTCATGGTAAATGGGGCCAATGCCTCCACCTGGAAGATGGAGACTATTATACAGAGGTGTCAACTACTAATTGGTAGAGTAATTGTGTGATGATGTTGATATTTCATTAGGATGGTGCATTGCCTTTTGGGAACATGTCATTATCTTTGTGTTGTCATGGGGAAATCCAGGGAACAAATGATCATTAGCACTCAGGTTCAACATGTGATTGGCTGATTTTAGAGGTTGTTCTCCTTTCAGTTTATGGTTTCAAACTCATCAGTGTGCCGTTTTTCATCACATGTGCTCGCGATGGTCAATGTGACCACTTGTTCGTCTCAGTATAGTGGACAGATGACAGGCAGTGCAGTGATAGAGTTACACCCCAGGTAGTATTTCACATTAAGGATGTCAGAGCTGAACGCCTGGTCAGCGTTACTGTGAGAGACCCAGTTGACGTCTTTATTCTTTTTTTTAATTTGTGGATTGAGATGATTTGTTTTTTCACACACTCGTGTGGAAATTCCTCCGCATGTCTCAGTGTCCACCAATTGTCCTCCTCCCAGACTCGTTAACTGTGTTTCCTTGAGGATTCACCGCTCCGTCCCCGGCTGACCTACGTCACTGCTGGCCGGCTTGGCTGGCTACCGGGGGGTGAGACATGCCAAGCAAAGCGCCTGTGTCTGTACGCCGTTGTGATTCAAGCACAGAGGCATTTTTACAGGCCTGCCAGTGCTCCGCGAGGCCGCTCATGACAAATGCCGGCTTTCCTGTGAGCGCACTGACTCAGTGACACAGAATGTGTGTGTGTGCTCTCCCACTCCTCTGGGAAACTGGATATCCTGTCCAGTCATCCCTTCAAACACCAACATTTCCTTTTTTTAAGCATTTTTTTGCTGTCGAAGACGGGCCAGCAGAGCCCGGGACCTCGGCCAGTCTAAAACCTCCCGCAGTTTAAATCCAAGGCCTGGTGATGTTTTGGCCAAAATAAAAGTTTTGACCTTGTATTTTGAAAAAAACAAACAAACCGTCACCTAAGTTGCTTTCCTAATAGGTTCACCGACAGCAAATGCCGTCTCATGTCGCTGTCTATCTTCACTCCATTATTGTGATCTTAAACAGCAGCCTTTCACTGATTTTCTGTTTTCTTTTTTATGGTTATCGCCAACAAATAGGATGGTTGGATTCCTTTTACATTTGGAAAAGCGAGGAACAAGACACATTCCCAGTGTGTTTTTATTGGCCAATAATCATGGCAGTCAATCTCTCCCCCTGCCTCCCTGCTTCCTTCCCTGCTCAGACCTCAGTAATTGCATCACCACCGAGTTCCCTGCTCGGGTTGCTTTCTTTCAGTCTCCAGGCCTAAATCCTTTTTTTTACTACAGTCACGTTCCAGCATTCAATCCTCGACCCTTTGCCGTCTCTGTTCTCTGCTCTTTGTGTTCAGCCATTCCTTCACTCCACCCTTCCCATGCAGCCCCTCCGCCCCTCCGCTCGGCTCCCCGTGTCATACAGACTGCTTTGTAAGGCATCCTCGGTCCCGATGGAGGCCCCCCCTGTGCTCCCACACTGCCCCAGTGATTTATTAAAGCCTTACGAGTGTTGCCACACACACACGAGGAGATGGATCGTCGGTTGGACCTTTTCTGATTCAGTCACTTGCGTGTTTACTCGCTGTCGTTTTACAGTTTGCCCCTTTTTGATGAAAACACAAGTGAGGCAGCAGTTGAGCAGCGGGATTTCAGATGAAGCTGTATTTTGAAGCTGGTTCAGTGCTGTGTGAATATGTAACAAAGTTCCAGATGAATCGATAAGAAGTCAGCAGACAAACCATCACTAATTTCCTTTTCAGAAGGAAGTAATAAAAACATGCCTTGAATCTGGAAGGCAGGATTTTAATCTAGATTTCATTAACACATTGAGACTTTAAGCCTTCGTTCTCTCTTCCAGCAAAGCTGATTTCTTTGACTGTTGATAAATAGTAGAACTTTACTCCACCTTTCTGAACCCTTTTTGTTAAACACTGCAAAAAAATCCACTTAATAGTCCATTGATTAGTCCTATTACGACTTAGTAACATGTGATAAAAAATACAACATTTTAGTGAAAGCTGTGGTTGCAAAGTACATACATGCATTTGCTGTGAAGGCAATTGGGTTTGTTTTAACAAACTGTGGTTTCTTTGGCATTGAATTTGATACCAGTGTTTCCTGAGGCACATATACATGAAGTCATACAGTCCCAGAAAAGCAGATCTGAAGCTTTATTGTCATTCATGTAGATTTTAACCCCCAAATAGAAACAAACCTGTTTATTATTCTAAGAATTGTCAGTGTCCACGAATGCTTTTCAACATGATCACCCAGACTCTTCTCAATCACCTATGACTGTTGTTGGGCTGGGAAAGCTCTGAAACTCGTCTTCGATGTTTCACTTTCAGAACACTGTTGTGTTTTCTCGCTGACCAAAAATGATCCCACTGTATAAATAAACGGTTCATGGACTTTGTTCAAAGATGCAGCTAAATCGGACAACCAGCTCAGTTGATGGTCCACTCAGTGCTACTTGTCTGGAATTGGAGGTTACGGACCGCCCACACTAACAGTTGACCGAGCGAGGGAAGACGGGTCAGCAGACTCATCCTCACTTTGTTTTTTTTCCCCCTTGCTGTCCTGCATCACCGTGAAATGTATCACTTAGTGAGGAGGTCAGCGAGGCTCTAAAAGTAATTGCCACCAGCCTGCAACAGTACTTAAAAGGCCATGAAAACAGTGGCTGACACTGATGAATCGATGTTACAGTCGACAACACTTCGCACGCAAGCTACCAGCTGATGGCGTGTCGAGCTGTCTGTGACGGCGTTCACTGCTGGATCTGTGAAGCTGTGTGGAGACTTATTTTTTGTTTTTACGTTGTATATTTCTTATGATATATGTATGAAGGTGCACATTCAGGAAAGAAGAAAACAGTTACAGCTGCAATCTAATGCTTATTTGTTTTTGAAGCATCACCTTATTAGTTAGGAGCGTTTTTTCCCCCCCAAGACAACTTGACAACACAATAGAAAAAGTGCATCGGCCCCAACATTCATCTCAAACAGTGAATCTTTATAATGTGTTTATTTAACACAAAATGAAAATTTTCAAGCTTTGTTTCTTTTTAACTGTTGAAATATTATTTTGTTAGTCATGAAATACAGTATCTCAAAATAATATATTTTTTAAGATAAGATACTTTTTTAATTACATGATATTTTTCCAGAGGTGTGTTAATTACAATCACATTTTAAGAATGTTGGAAATGACGTTTTCCAGAAAATTAATTTAATTTAATTTAATCATTATCACTGACGAAGATGTAGTTTTCCATGAACTTAAGCTATTTTTAGATCCAACTGCATGTTCGATTTCAGTCTGGATGTTTTTCTTTTTTTTTTACATAGCTTTAGGAAGCAGTTCGTACCGTGTTTTTTTTTTTCCCCTGCCTGCTGCAGTATTTTTCGTCCTATTTTACCGGAGTGTTAACAGAGAGATCAGTGACGAGCTCGGCTCCGGCTGAGACTTGAGCCGGAGATCTGCGATCATTGCTCCGGCCATTCCTAATTGGCTGTTTATTCCATCACCGAGCGCAGGCCAAACGACTGTCCTGCCGGATCACAGTCGTGGGCGGTGCAGGACCTATCGTGAAGCGGGACGTTCTGTGGGCCTCCTGGGCATGTTCTTCCTGCATGAATAATTCACAGTGCTGGATTTAGATGTTCATGGATCAATGAGATGAGAATTCAGCGACGAGGCTTTTCTGAGGCTCTGATCTCGGTTTCTGTGGTTAAAAGGGGTGAGAGGCAAAGTTAAGCCTCCCTTTTGAAGTGGGATTCAGTCTCGTCCTGGTAATGAACTAATTACAGGGCGAGGTAAACGATGAGTTCAAACCGGAAGGCGGCGTTGTATTTGAAATATCACATTGGCCTATTTGGAGAGAGGGACGGGCAGTGGCGATGAGCTCTCCTGTCTGTCTCTGTGAGTCTTTGCCGCTGACCTGCCCTGCTTATTATAATCCCGGCCGTCTATTCAGGAAAGGGATTTTCTCTAAGCCGTCACCTAGCAGCCAGACTCCCAACATCCAGCCAGCCCTGCACCACGTCCTGGCACGCAGCCGCAGCTCTGCACTGGGGCCTCTCAAAGTGGAAGACTTCCTGCTGCTGAGATACAGCGAGAGCGCCCGCTTCGCTCGGACCATTGAGCTCCAGATTAGAGTCCGGATTGTTTGTCTCTCGCTGTGTTTCCACTCTAAGTGTTGCACTTCTCTTGAGCTCACTTGTTTTTCAGGGTAACTTGCTGTCTCTGGATATATAGGCCTTTGTCACAGGATAGATAAAATATTCATTCTGTGGGTATAATCACCTTTATGAACCTGGATCGCCCCCAGTGGAAACATTAAAAGGACAAAGCTGCTGATGGAGGTTACTCCGCTGTGCCGTAGACATCCATTGTTTTCTAAAAATACACCAGTAAACCACTCGTGAACTCTGTGACATTTTCTGCATTAAGGCAATGAAGATCATTTGCACAACTTTAGATAGAGTGAATCTTATGTTAACAGTTGGAGAAAAGTAGAGATGAGATGAGGCCTTAATTGGGAAATAAGTGTTTATTCAATAAAGAAAGTTCATGTCTTTCATCTAAAACAAGATGAGAAATGGCCACAAATTGATGGTGATTTTGTCACCTATTTTTTCATTGTCCACTATTTATAATTATCGTGTATCATTCCTAAAAAAAAATTAAATTAGCTTTATTTTTTTAAGTAATTTAGATTTAAATGTCATGAGTGACTGTGTCGTGCACAATTTGCCCAGTTATGAAATGTGCTCTCTAAATGAGGTTGTTTTTCTATTAATATAAAACAGGAATTCTGCTCAAAGTCTGACATAACGAGTAAAACACAGCTCATGATGTCCCACCTTTCTCTGACTCTATTTTTTTCTCAGAAAACAGTTTCTTCTTCAATTTTATTTCTTTTTGTGAAGTGCCACAGGCAGTATTAGTGGAACAAAAAGTATCGATGCTCACCTCAACAAGAGGTGGGATGTTGCCTCTTTGATTCGGGAGACAACAAAATGTTTGCTTTGGGATCAGAATGATTATTCACACAACAAAGGCATTTTCTGCAGCAGTTGCGCTGATACTGAAAGATAAAAGAGGAAACAGTCAGGTGTCTCTTCCTCTCTCGCTTGCTCTCTTTCTCCGTCTTTGTTCTCGCTGCTTACGTGTGGAGCTGCTGCTGTGCTGTGCAGCTGTTGTTGATTATTCATGGGTATCGATACAGCTGAGAGCAGTGGCGCATTGCCATAGTTAAAAGTGCAGGAATGCACCTGTCTTGTAAGCACCGAGAGTGGAGCGACTGCACAAGAGGAGAGGAGGAGGGTCACCAGAGGCCCCTCGCAGTCCACGGAAGAAAAGCAGGCGACGTATTGCTTCCTAAGTCCACAATCATTAGACCTAATCCCTATTTACGCCAATTCTTTTAACAAGTGTGTTTCTGTTCAGTTTCCTTCAGCGCTCGCGCACCTCCTCTGTGGGCCCAAATGTGCTGATGCGGCATGCCGCTTTAATAACCTCTGTATTTCAAAAGCTTGTTATTCCAGAGGAAATTGCTGTGCCACATTTTGCTGCACCCCCAGAAAACAAACACGCAATCACATGCACCTCTATGGGCTGTATATATTGCGCATGACAGGCTCGACAGTGACGGTAAATCTCGGCTCCCCGACATACTAAACCTGAAAGTGCATCGGAGCGGACATGTATGTTTCATGGGAGCCCCCTGGAAATCTGAACATAGTGAGAGATGAAGTGCTTTAACCTTCTGTGGCAGCAGTTTCATTAAGGCGCGCGCAGCAGCACAATAAGGCAGTAAATGCGAATTAAAAATGCTCTTCAAGGCCGCAAGCTCAAACGCATTAAAGTAGAAAACAATGATTTGTTGAAGAGGTTTTTTTTTTTATGGTTTTCACTGCTTGTGCACTTTACTCGACTTTCAGGTTACAGTTACTTTTTTTGTACGTAACATGAAAAAAAAATAACAATATTTTCCTCTGGAGGATTTCTGATTCATCATTGAATGTGTATTTACATGTTGTGGTGCCCGGTAATCTCATTAACACTTTTTTAGAGACTTTAATTACTTTATTTGTGAAAATAAAGCATCACTGTGAGTTCGAAAGACATTTTTTTCCATAGAAGAAAACATTGAATCAATGAGAAACAATAATTTTTTGCCAGCAAATCTGACTATATAGAACCAAAGGTTTGTGAGTAGTACTTAGTTTATTAAACAGTACTGCTTGATATCCTTTAGAATCACTTTCACCAACCACAAAAACTATCTAAATGATGATGGACAATAGAAGATGGATTGTCTTTGGGTATTTTCTTAAACTTCAATAGAAAGTGGTGCCTCACAGAGCAACAGGTCACAGCTTTAACGCTGGTCTGTCTGCTTAGCAGATGTGAAATGAGTTTTTTTTTAAAACAGCTGTTTTTTCTCACCGAAAGAAAGTATAGGATTGTTACAAAACACATCAGTCAGTCAGTTTTTTTCTGAAACTTAAGGTGACACCTGGTTTTGGAAATCACATTGTTCAGGGTCACATTTATTGCCGGTGACTTAAACTCAGCAGGGCTCTCCTTAATATGATAAATAAAGAATAAGCATGCACCTGTAACTCGGTTTGGGGTCCGCGTCCTTTCAACTAAAATTCGCACCTGCTCGCATGTTGCAAGGGAAAAACCTTCCTTGAGGTCGGTGCCTTGCGTGACAATCTGTCGTCGTTTTGCGAGGTCGTAAAGATAAACGCGGTGTTTGAACGGAGTCCATCGGGTCATTATGTAACCGTGTGTTAAGTCACGTCCGGCCCCGGTGGCGCTTAGATTCAGACCGTTTCATCTAATTGATCCAAACAAAATTGCAGACTTTTTACAGCCCATGCAGTTTTTCCTATTCGCTCCACAGGTGTGTGAGGAGCGCCGCAGCTGATATTTGTCTTATGATAGTGTCTCGTAGCTCTACGATGTGTCACCGAGCTTCGGTGAACACACCCTGGACAGCAGGATCGGTGCCAGAACATCTTCTTTCTTTCTTAATGGGACGTCACTCCCCGGTGCGGCTCCACCCAGACGTGGCCCAGGCTTGCAGGTTGTTGTTTGTGCTCTTACTCTCTGCAAGGCATCTCACAAATCCGTGTCATTTGTCAAGCACAACATCCACACCAAAGCCCCCCCTCCATTATGGGATTGTTACCCCAGCCGGAAAGCTTTTCACCGGCAAAGTGTTTTTGTGAGTTAGGGCTTTACGGTTTTTTGTGCACATAAATGTCATTGTGCGTGTTAGGGTCAACAGAGGAGCTCAGGGCTCGTTGTGTGGGTTCTGTTAAGAGGAGAGGAGTAAATCAAATCACTGGAGATGTAACTGCTTACCAGCACAGGAGTGAGCTTTGAGGGATGACGGGTGGGGTCAGGATGCAGAGTGAGACGTGAAAACGACAGAGAAAGATGATTTTCTGCCACTTGTTCTCCTGCAAACTCAACAAATCCAGAGATGAAAACAGTCCTTTTCCTTGTGTGTTGTTTTATGAATGTTGACATGGGAAACGTTGTGATAAACCCACTGCATGTTTTGTGTTCCTCGTGAGAGAGGAGGAGAGTATCAGGGAAAACTCGTGCTGGCAGAGGGAGAACATGCAAACCTCAGTCGACAGGAATCGCTCTCCGTCAACTCGCAGTGAGGTGACTTTGCGAATCGCTGCTATAAAGTGCAAAACGGTTGTGTGGAAAAACATTGTTCAAGAAACAAATCCTCATTTACCTTCGACATTGAATCCAATGTAGAAAAGCTCAAGTTGTGAAGAAAAGTCACAAAAACAAGTCACATTTTGCTTCTTGACTCTTTTTGCACTCCGATTCGGCAACAGTCTAACGACTGCACTTAACGACTTTCCACGTTGCATGATTTTTAAGGCCGTTACAGTGTTGTCTTTCTTTCTTTCAAAGCATTTATGCGCAATTATGGTACTCTCCTTGCTCTTCTGCCAGTTGTTCCAGCAATGACATATAACTGTCAACTACTGGAAAAATAAACAGACTAATAGGTGTGGGTGTGCAGGTCCCTACAGTTTGAACAATCGCTGCCACCGTAAACATGCCGTTCCAAAATTATTCTTGCCCTTTATCTTCTTAAGGAGTCCTCGGGTTCATAAGAATTAGTCTGAAACTGCTGGTAATTACTTGTGAGCGCTTGTGCGTTCGTCTCGTCTTTACAGGTTCTCGCAGCTTATCTGGCAACAGTGTCCCTCGGGCGAGAGAAACGGGGACTGAGGTTTGGCTCTGGGAGTTACGCATTTAGACAACGCGCGTGCGCAGTGCAAACAAGTCGCACTCACACCTATGTTGTTGGGGAAAGGCCAGCGCGGTAATGTTGTGGGACCAGACCAGGCTGGAGGGTGAGACGTGTTTGAACATCGATGCGCTGGGAGGAACCAACGGTGGGAGGCCGAACCCTCTATTCAGGCCGAGGCTTTGATCAGCGTCAATCACTTCTTTTGTCCGTCCGACAGATTTCAGTCACGTAGTTTCTGTCTCCACTTCATTATGTTCAAATGTCACCGCTGGTAATTGTTGTTGTCTCTGTCTCTGTCTGGTCTTGCTTCTGCCTAAGTGTTGAAATTCTGCTGAGCGAGGATTTAGTGTAGCTTACGTAAAGATTACTTGATACTTTAGAGATCCAGCGAAACGTGAAGTTCGTTTGACACGTGAAAAGCCCATGGAACCATTTTCACTGTTAGATGCGTACAAACTGCTTCTGCAAGCGATTCAATTACCTGTCCGACGTCTGAATTTCGACAGAAAGCATCCATCAAACGCGGAGACAACATTCACTCATGTCAGCAACCTGTAATCCTCAGTGCGGATGATGTTTTTTTGTAACATACCTCACACGAACGTCTCAGACATTTGTATGCTACGACGACACGCAGACAGCACTAAAAGCCTAAATCAATATTTGTATGCACAGAAGGAGCTGCAGAACAAAACAGTTATACAGTTCTTAAGTCATTAATGTCAGATTATGTCCCAAATTTTGCAATTTCTATTGTAGTAATGGCAAATAATGGCACAGAATTCTTTGTGATGTTTGTGTTGGAAGTTCTTTTTTTTAAGGATTCAAGTTGTCTCACTGTTTCGTCAAGCCAGACCAAAACCACGCGATGATGTATAAATCATTGCTGTGGGAGGGGGAGTTTTTGCATGAGATAATACATAAGGGAGAGTTGAGGCGAGCATGTTTGTTAGCCCCTCAAAAACAGGCTTGAGACATTGCAATGTGAACTATTCACTGTGTCTGCCAGTAGATTATTGTTTAGGACTTGAGCAACCTTCAGGGATGAATCCTCCC
>JASSRZ010000072.1:18872743-18900795 GCA_032164315.1 Malacoctenus gilli
ACGAACGTCTCAGACATTTGTATGCTACGACGACACGCAGACAGCACTAAAAGCCTAAATCAATATTTGTATGCACATAAGGAGCTGCCGAACAAAACAGTTATACAGTTTTCAAGTCATTAATGTCATATTATGTCCCAATTTTTGCAATTTCTATTGTAGTAATGGCAAATAATGGCACAGAATTCTTTGTGATACTTGTGTTGGAAGTTCTTCTTTTTAAGGATTCAAGTTGTCTCACTGTTTCGTCAAGCCAGACCAGAACCACGCGATGATGTATAAATCATTGCTGTGGGAGGGTGAGTTTTTGCATGAGATAATACATAAGGGAGAGTTGAGGCGAGCACATGTTTGTTAGCCCCTCAAAAACAGGCTTGAGACATCGCAATGTGAACTATTCACTGTGTCTGCCAGTAGATTATTGTTTAGGACTTGAGCAACCTTCAGGGATGAATCCTCCCAGATTCTGATCAAAGCCGCGTCCGCATTTCCTCCCTGAATGAATTATCTCAAGGAGGAAAAATGCTCGGCGAGAGTGATCGCGAACAACTTTCAAAACCGCCAGATAAAAAGGGGCTTCGCTGAATGATGAATAGTTGGGATGAACGCAGCATCCCTTCAAGATGTGAGGGGTGGTATCGCCACCGTAGCCATCAGATAAGTTTCCTTTTACGGTCACTGAAAGCGGAATTTGACGGTCTGAATTTCTGCTGCTCTGTTCAATGTTATTCTGTTTTTTGGGGGGGCAATCAGGACTCACAGTTCCCAAGAAAGAGACGTGTGTTTATCTAAGGAATTTTGTTTCCTCCTTCGATGGAGCATGAAGTTAGGATGCCAGGAATTGTTTGACCGGCTCAGCATTCATTGACATTTTAAAGGCTTGGCTGCAAACACATGTATCATAAAAAGCTTGTAAACTTTTCTCTCAGACGTTTTGCTTCAGTCCTAAAACTTGCTCACGTCCACCATTAATGAAACAGGCCAAAAATTCTCATTGTAATTCTTTTTTAGATATTTATATAGTGGAGTCCAGCCCCACATACCTGAGCCAAGTGCAGACATGCTCTTCATCTTGTTGTCACTGTTAACATGACAAATACTTTATTTCATATCAGACAGGAGAACAATCTGGAGGTTTGTGTGCATTTGAAAGCAGAAAACAAAAACGTACAAAATGTATTGTTTCGCTTAAAGATTAGTTTCATTTTAGAAGATAAAATCTGAAAAAAATCTACATTCTTTAAAGCTCTTTTCTTTTTCTCGTTGTAAAAATCTACATGTTTTCCATTAACTGTCGGTGGGGAAACTCTCTGTGCTCCTGTTGCTGTCAACCTCTTGATGGCCTGTCTGCTGTGGGGGAGCTTTATATAAAAGGAGAAGAAGCAGGAGGATTGCCCGTCACTGATCGGTGCTCCTCTGTGTGCACCGTTAAAATGATGGAAAGAGAGGAGAGTAATCTGCTTGCATCAGATGCATGCATGTGGCGAAGGCTTCCATGAAAGATGAGGTGATGGAAGAGAAACGTGCACGGGCGTGTGCCGCCGATGTGAATGTCTGGTGAAGTCATTGAGGGGGGGCGGAGCTACTCGAGCAGAGAGATGAAATCTGCCTCGACCTTGAGGGTGTTGTTTGATCAGCAGGGACCCTCGGGCAGCCAGACGGTGGGTGTACCTGCTGCTCTGATGCGCCTCTCAGCCCCATGTATCACGAGCACGCCACACATGTCTCGCTGTGGAGTCTGGGAGCGAGGCTATAGATTACACAGCATCATGACATTCAATCGATGACCCACTAAAGTCAGAGGCAGAAGAGAGCTGTGCTTCGCTCTGGATTCCACTTCTCAGGACCACAGCTGGCTTTTTACCAGCAGCCCCGCGCCTATAAAATGAAAGATCACTGGAATAATGTGTTGAAAATAAACCGTGGCGTTGACGACTGACGGGGAATACTGCTGTCGTAGAGGAGACGCTATACAGACCCCTATAGAGATCCATGGGAGGAGTCACGTGTGCCCCCGGACCCTCAGACGTGATCCATCAGAGCTGTCAGCAGCATCATTTCATACCAGCCACCCGGCTGAATGCAAGTGTTTGTCCTACATGTAGACCAGAGGTATCGATCCTCCCTCTTCATACCGCGCAACGCTTCCTGCTTCGCCATGGCCTGATCTCACGAGGATTCACTGTATCTGGGCCATTAAAGGATCTATATGGTCTTCAGACTGAGATTCTCTTTCATGGAAGTGTCCTGTTAAGTGGGGCTGCATGATTTTAGGAGAAACATCCAGCATGCTAATCAAGTGTTGAGTATTGCAATAAGCGATTAAACGTGCAATGAATAGAAAAAAATACTCGCGCATGTGGCATTTCTGAGGGTCCGAAAAGCTCTCGCAATTATCTCTCAGACCTCAGCATTCGTCTACAAAGTGGGAGGTCTTTAACATCAGGTTGTCTCGGATAAATACAAGTCTAAGTTGATCGTAGTAAGTTTTCATGAAGTTTTACCTTAAAATAGTGCTTTTAATGATTGAGATGCTGAGGATTTATTAAACTTGGTAAAATGTCCCATTTTCAGGAGGAATTGCCTATTTTCTCTCATAACCACAGTTCTGCCAGGTTTTTATTGGTTTCAGTCTGAGCACATTTGTGAGTTTATCTCCAGTGTCTCACCTCGGCGTCCTGAGTTGCACTCCTGAACTGTCTCTGCCTTAAAATTCAGGAGGTGGGAAAGTAGGTTTTTATCACTGATTGGAAACTTGTTCAACTTTTTTCATAAACCAAAAAGCAAAAGGCAAATTATCCCAAGAAATTACTTCAAAGTTCAAAAACCTCACCAAAAATTTGCGTTTCTTTCCCTGCGTGACCTTGTAAAACCCTGCGAGGGCTGCAAATCAGACATTTGACACCATATTTTCCATGTCTCAGCCAGCTCAATGTTCTTATATATAGACGAGCAACTCGACGGTTAAATATATGCAGAACGACTCGGTGACTATATAACCAGAAGACTGACACATCAGGAAAGGATGTCAAGGGTGACTCAGACTAAAAGTTGAATTATTTATCGGCTCCGTTCCAACTTTGACACACACATAAGGACTGTCAGCTTTATCTCCCTCCTTCTTCTTCTCATACTCATGGCGTATTCAACGATACCTTATCATGACTTGAATCATCAAATACTACGTGACTCTGACACAAACTGACCTCAGCCTAATCGGAACCTCGTCCTTTAACCACATCCATCCAAATTCGTGATACATGTGTAACGTGGGCTTCGGAGTTCGAGTTCCTACTTCACGAGACAGACTTTTTCGAATGTTTGTGCTTCAGGTTCGGACAAGTCCTCATGACGAGAGTGTGAAAAAAACAAATTTAGTACCATGATTTAGGTAAAAGCACACACACATTGGGACACACATTGACACATGGAACAGTTAAGCTCTGGAATGACTCACAATACAAGCTGAGTTAAGGTAAGACAAACCAAAGGTTGATTGACGCTTGAGAACGGTGATAATGAACAGTTTGCAGTCTCGCTGTGGTGTGAAACGCTCTAATATGAAAACTCTGCCTTTGAGCTTGTAATTTTGCGTCTGCTTACTAAGAGCTTCCACAGACTGAGGTCCCGACACATCTCGCAGCTTAAACAGGGTGTTGTCAGGCTCAGTTTTTTATTTGCTATGAGCTGCAGAGGCTTTGTGGAATGATTCGCAACCACACCTCAGAGTAGTCTCAAAATTTGTCCCCGTGCTCCTTCTGGTATTTGCTGTAATTTCGATGGTTAACACCCTGTGAGCCGTGAGACCTTCTACCAGCAGATGAACATTTTATCATTTGTTTAATAGTTACTTTCAGTTACCTTCAGTTGATTTGTTTGCGGGAACGGACAGCGCTGCGGCATTAAATCATTAGCGGTGTCGTAAAACGCTCACACGTTATCACTGGGAAAGAATCAGTGAACGCAGGCGTGTCTGACTTGGACGCGTTGGAGCCTTGTTAAGATGCTTTGTGTCCTGAGGCACAGTTATGGGGAAAAACTGTAAGGCGGCTCGCGTGCAAACGCAACTCCCAGACACACCACAGAAGGCAGGGAGTGTTAGCTGGCAGCCGCTGCAGGAATGCTATTGTTCACCTGTTAGAAAAAAAAAAAATAGGCATGTGAAAATGTCTGTTTGATGTGAGACACATTTTTTTTTCTTTTGCACGGTTGGACTGAAGCATTGTTCACAAATTTACATGAAACACAGGCAAGGAGAGGCTTTTTTCCCATAAGCAAACAAGTGTGATAAACAAGCGACACTGGTTATCGCATCATCCAGCAGTGTTTCTCAGTTTCAGCTATTTCACCGATTTAATGGGTTCTTGTGTAACTTTCGAAAATTGTCCAGTGACTCACCGAAGCCGGTTGTGCTTCTTGAAAAATTTAGTTTCCCCAAAACGAAACGACCCACCTCCGGTTTTCCAGCTGTTTATGCAAGAAGACGTGACGCGTGCGCAGCGGCCTCGAGGTTGTGCGGTAAACAGATGTCTGTGAGCTGACACAGGCTCGCACCCTCCTGCTGCCTTTGTCCTTGTAAGGAGACTCCCGGTGTTTTTCGTTTGAACGCACTCATGCCAAAGGTGCAGCAACACCGGAACCTCAGCCAGGCCAGACAAAATGTCTTCGCTCTGGAGTCGTCTCCGTTTGGATGAGCCATTTCTGTGGGGACGCTTTGGAAAAAAAACAGTCGGTGGGTTTTCCATCGGAGTTTTATGGATTGCTGATTTGTAACCGATCCAGAAATTGCGGCAGCGGACGCTGCCTCGATGACTCCGTTACCTTTGATGGATGACATAAATAGCTCTGACATATTGTTGATAGAGAGAGGCTTTCCCTCCGTCAGCAGATCGATGCTATCGCGCCGGCCCGTCATCGCCTTTAAGGGAAAAAAACCACGGTGGACGTTCAGGAAGTGACGAAACGAGACACGCAGGTGCTTCAGCCGAGGGGGCCGGTGTTTGTTGTGATGCAGTTGTGAACTCTGGTGACCCGAGCCGGAGTCCTGCGGCAGACAGGCCGGGTGCCGTGGACACGGCAAAGCACCGCTGCCAGCATTTTTTAGAAAGTGGACTTCAATCACAGAGTGAGCCGGCACACCCTGCCAAGGAATACTTCTCTCTAATTAGACAGTCTTCATTCAGTGTGCGCTCAATGGGAACAAGGCGGCGCGTTGTTGGGAAAGTGAATATCCAGTGACTCATGTTGTGACTTCGTGTGTTTATGTTTCTCCATGGTAAAAGCTACAGATAAGCTAACGCTCGCGGAATTCAGTCGCGGTCATTATGTGTCCGCCGACTCCCTTGCAGCCCACATATATGGTCAGGCATGTGCTACTTTACTTACGTGCACACAAATCTTCCTCCTGGGTCGCCCAGTGTGACACGGACTCGCACACAAACAGACCCCCCTCCCCTCCTCCTCCCCTGCTGTCGTCTGCCTCTGTGTGGCCCACAGTGGCTCATTGTCACCGTGCGGTTACTTCATATTCCTCAATGAGCTTTCTCGTCCATTCTGAAGCCCACACTGTCTTTTGGAAAGCATCCGTGACTCAGCACGCCTGTGAGCTCATATCCCCGAGTACAGGATGAGTGTGTGTGTGCATGAGGAGGCTGCTGCTCTGACTGATGCGGTACGCTGAATCTTCTGTGCTTTGTGTGCAATGCATAGCACCAGGCAATTAAACCGCCTGCTAATTCTGTTTTTTTGCATCGCCGACACGGTGCAGGAGGGTGATAAGAGGTCGGCGAAGGAAAAGGAGAACCAGGAAGTGTATCGCGAACTGCAGCCGGCGGCCAATCGCAGAGTCTGGCACTTTATTTTTAGCATAGTTGGTGGCGTGACTCTGCGCGCGGCAGTGTCAGTTGGTGGGTTAGTTGTTTGGTCCACCGCCTGTGGATTGATGGATATGAATTACTGTACGGACAGTAATGGCCCTCCTGGGGGAGGGGGGGGGGTGACCATGAGGTTGACATTTGTGAAGTTGAGTGACATGTTGCAACTGTTGGAAGGATTCGATTTAGTGCACACATTTACGTTGACCTCAGGAGGAAATGTAATATTCTTCATGGTCCCAACTTGACTTCATACAGCATTTAACTTTGAAGTCCATTTTCCTCACAAGTAAATAACTAAAACACAGTAAGACGTGTGGCACAACTGTCACTTAGCTTAAACTTCCAGAGAAACACAGTGAACTAGAAGCTAAACAAGGCTATTATAGGACAATTTAGCATATAGAAACAATGTGAAGAAAGAGATTGACTGTGTTCTTTTGATTTATATGTTGAAATTAACGTCTTTGGGTCAAAAGGTTCTGCAAACCTAGATCCTCATTGCTGTGAGGCCGAGTAACAACCGCCATCCACTCCTATATGAAGGATTTCTACCAAACTTGCATGTTGTTTGTTTTTTTAAATGAATTTAGTTGTCGTCCACTCATTTTTATGTGGTCATGAAAACTTGCCATGCAATTTACTTTAACTGAATACAAAATGTTGCTCAGTGTTTTGTGAAACCCTCCAAATGATGGAATTCAGGTGTTCATAAAGACCAGCAGGAGGGAAAGTGTGGTGTGAAGGAACTTGACTGGCCTGCACAAAGTCCTGACATCAAAAACCTTTGGGATGAATCAGAGCGGAAACTGAGAGACGGGCCTCTTTATCTAACCTCCGTGCCTGACCTCGCTTATCCACTTCTGCAAGAAAGGTCGAAAATTGTTGAAAAAGGAAAAACTAAAATGTTCCTTTGCTGGAAAGCCTTCTTTGAAGAGTCGAAGCTGCTGAAAGTAGACCAACCCGGGTTGTGAAAGGGAGGTCGTAATTATCTGTCTGCATGCAGGCGTCACAATGACTTAGCCAATGAAGTGATTAAGTATTTGATGAATCTGTTAAATTTTTGGTAGCGTTACACTTAGAGTGTTTTTGTCATGTATGTTTCAAGACTGATGGATGTTGTACTTCAGACTTTTATTTACTTTAAACTGTTGCAAGTGAGAACCAAAACTTTACTTCCGACTGCCGAGAGTTCACGTGGACTGAACCGTGCAGGAATTCAATACTCCACCCCTCAGCGGCGCAAAGGTTGAAGGATCATTCATGAGCAATGTGTTTGTCGAGGGATAAACCTCCGTTTTTCTTTCCATTTTTTTTTACTGAGGCAGTAGGGTTGTAAAGATCACCGCACAAAGGAGGACAGAGACAAAAGGTCGAAAGTAAGGGGGGGGGGGGGGGACTGGGTGTGATCCCGCATTGTCAAGGGCGTTTTGTAATCAGAGATGGGAGTATTAGCCCCTACAAAAAGTACCATTGCCCCGTCTGTTGGGCCTCGGGGGACCGGGCCCAGCAGTAACTGACCCACCTCTGTGCTCTGTGTTGCAGATGGGAGGAGGAGGTGTCCAAACGAAGGCAACTGGAGTCCACGGTGGAATCCCTGCAGCAGGTCAGGAAACGGCAAAACACACTCGGCTACTGTACTCACGCATTTGACGTCTTGCCAGAGGTCGTTTACTACATGCAGACAGGAAGCACAAATCAAATCTCAAGGTAGCTGTTTGTACACAATACAGTGTATGGTCCATGCATACACATATAGCTCTTGTGGGTGCGTGCATGTGAGCTTTTTTATGCTCTATTCACTACTAGAAGCAGGTGTAGCTGGAAGATGTGGGTCAGATTAGAGAAACCATATTACAAACCCATCAGGAGGAGGCTGTTGGCCCAGATAGAGATATGAACATCCAGTGTCATCTGCAGTCTGCCATTCTGCTGCTGCTGCTGCTGCTCTGGGCAGGCCAGTGGAAAACAGATGCAGAGGCGAAATGGATCTGAAGTGTCACACCTTCAGCCGACATGCACAGCGTCTGAGCAGCCCCCTCATCTGAACGGCATCCCTTCCCCCCTCCCCTCCCTCCGCCTTTTTTGCACCAATCGATGGGTGGTAGCATGCATGTGTGTTTGCCTTGGATTGTGGGTCAGCAAAAAAAAAAAAAAAAAACGGTAGGGAGGTGGAGGGCCGCCCCCGCCCCCCTTGGGGGCTTTAACCTCTCAGAGCCAGCAGGCAGATGTCGCTGTGTATAGAAGAGGCGGAAATCTGTTGGCTGATAGTAAATTCAGTGCAAACAGCCGTTTATTGTTCGCAGCACAGAGCGAAAGGACTGTTCCCATGTGCTGACTCAATTCAGAGGCAGAAACCGGCACTCCTCTGGGGACAGACGAAGACTGTTTAGTCTGTAAACGGCTAACTAAGACAGCCCTCAATTTAGTTGGAAAATTAAGGGATACTTTGAAAATAGTGTGTTTTGACAGCTTCCATGAGAATGATAATAAAGCAAATAAGAGGCTGGACCGTGGAAATGTCCCAAAACAGGTGATGTAATCACCACCAGGGCGAAGAGCTTATTTTGCATATTGCAAACATATTTCTCACAATATCCGTGTTAGTGATCCGGCCCACGTGAGATCAGATTAGACTGTGCCAGGATGAAGCGAAATGTGACACCACTGTTGGAGATTGTTCTCCTTTCTCTGCACGTGTGCGTCAACAGCTGCTGTAGATTTCCTCAAAAATGTAGTTTTGACACAATTTTGTTAAACTTTCTTCCAAAGCTCCAGCTTTGCATTGTGTAAACATGAAAAGAAACCAAGCAGCCTTGAACACAACAAAATGTTGATCAACTTGTAGCTCTTTCTTATGCAAAGTTAAAGTGAACTCTGGGTTCTTTAAATCTGATGTTACTTCGCTCAAATATAATCATTTGGGATCACGGCACCATATCATCAATGAACATTAAATAATCAAGGCACACCTGTAACAACAAATCCTTTTAATAAGGAAAATAATAAATGTTAAGAAAATATTCAAGTGTGTGTTGGTTTTGATGGAAAGCACAAGATGTATGCAGGCATTTCACTGCTTAAAACACAAAATCACACCCACGGGGTGGCATTCAAAATTCAAGTATGAAAATAATAAATGGTTAATAACCAACAACTGAATAAAGCTGGCAACCCCCAGTTTACACCACGTAGCAGGCCTGTATCTTTGCTTGGGAACGCAGTGACCAAAAACTCAGCGGTCGCTTCACTCAATGAGCAAAATAAAATAGAGTTAATGTACCTTTTGAAAGATGAGTACTTTTCTTGAATACTTTACTCCTCTCCCTGCAATCCTCGTCCTCTCGCGGCAAAACACGCTTGCACACGCTACCACTCCAAAGGCAGGCCTCGTGCGTCCACTCTCAGGCCCGAACTTCTCGTCCCCGTCTCCCACGTCGCCAGAGGTCCTCTGAGCCCTTCCAGGATGGCTCAGAGTGCTACCTGGGTCCAGTCTCTCGTTGTCCAGTCCGGCAACGATCCTCTATAAGTCTCTCACGTTAAGCTGAATTAGCGGACGGCGACTTATACAGTCCATTAACGAGCAGGTTACATTCCTGTTGCTATGCTAACCGCTAGCAGCAAACGACAGTCTAAAAGCTCCGAGTTGGAACTTAATTGTCCTCTACCACCACGTTAGCACAGAAACCTCCAGTGTCTTGTTGTCGGGACAAACCCACGGCACAGCTTACATTACTCACAAGACAGGCGGACATATTCCGGTAGCTCTCCCTCTCCACTCCGCACACCTCCTCTCACCGGTTCGGACTTGAACTCCCTTTTTTTTTTTGTCCCTCTCGAACTTTCCAGCTACGTTCAGGTACCATCTCAAAGTCGGAAAAAACACTTTCCACATGCAACACAATCAAACAGAAATATTACTATGTGAGAGCAATTTTTAAACACAGTAATTACATTTTAAAGCTCAATATTTTTAACGAAATAACAATAAACCTATTCATGAACTGATTTTTTTTAATGCATCCTTATTTTTGTACTGGCTACAAACTATCAAACAGTTCTGCAGGCCAATGCCTTTTTTGTTTATACGCGTCATTTTAGAAAGAAGCAGTGCTGCATCTACAGAGGTGCACTTCATAATACTTCAGAATACTTTGGCTTTGTCCCCATGTCCTCACTGAGCTGTCTCCTCAGAGCGCTCAGGACTCAGCCGAGATCCAGGGTGAGCTGAGCGAGAAGGTGGACAGACTGAAGGCCGAGCTGGTCGTCTTCAAGAGCCTGATGAGCGACGTGAGTATTCGTTCGGCAGTCGGGTGACGTCGTCATCGCTACCTCACGCCCGACCGGGCGAACCTTTCACACAGGAAGTGCTGCAGAAAGTCTACTTTCGGCAGGCAGGCACGTGAGGCGTTCCAGACATAGTGTTCGCTGCACAAACAAGTGTTTCTCGCAGCATAATTGAGAAAGTTGCTGACATTCAAGCAGGCCTGAATAATAGGACTTAACACGCCCTTCCTTCCTTCCTTATTTGGGTTCCCGGAGATTATATGTATAATGCCCCAAAGCCTCAAAGACAAGCTTCTATTGAAAAACGCTTGAATGGCAGCTGTAGATCAGGAGCACTTCCTGTTCTGTGCAGACTGCATTGTTCCCCTGCAGATCTGCTCCGCTGTGATATACTGCAGAGGGCCCAGTCACAGCTGGTGCGAGCCCGCAAATAAATACAGTCAGACGCTGTTATTGCCATTGTTTCTGGCTGTGTCAGGGTTGTTGTCCCTGCTTATCTCCATTCTGGCATTTGCATATTGTTTTTCACATTTTTTTTTTCTATGTGCTTCACTTTGTCCCTGATGTGTGAATGCAGAGACGGGTAAGCGAAACAGAAATAGAGAAAGCCCCGTAGAAGCTGTAGGATAATAGACACCCTGTAGTGGGGAGACAGCCGGGATCCTGTGGCTCTGAACGTCCCTTCAAAAATGGAAGTGGAATAATAGTTCCCCAGTTACAACTTAGACTGTGGGCGACATATTTGTACGCTCTGCCTCTGCATACCGCACCACCGCAGACCGTTTCTGTCTTTATAGCGTGGACTGAATTAGGTTATGTTTTTTGTAATATGAGGACAAAATATGCTGCAGTTAAAGTGAGGCGCAGACTTTTAGCTTGAACATGGTGGCGCAATCCGTCCATCTATTTGCTTAGTGTACATTCATTAAGGTGAATTCAGGTGAAGCTTTTGAAAAAAGAGGGAGCGCCACTGCAACCTGGCTTGTTTCTGGCTCAGTTGTTCACGTTTTTCAGAATGTCCCCTTTTTCAGTAACAGAGGTGGTTCAGGTTTTTTTTTTTTTTAACTTTTAACAGGCAGAAGGCTTCATTCATCAAGACAATTCTTGCTTGGAACAAATTCCCCTCATTGCTTGTAGCCACGGTGAATGCTTCCCAGATAGTTTGTGTTGTCACAGTCTGAGGAGGAATTTTTTTTTCCTGCCATCTAAGAGAGTTTTTTTCCATCCTGCCGCAGCAAATGACCGACCTGGACTCCAAGATTCAGGAGAAAGCCAGGCGCGTGGACATGGACATCTGCAGACGCATCGACATCACGGCCAAACTGTGTGACGTGGCCCAGCAGCGCAACTCGGAGGACATGACCAAGATGTTCAACGTCAGCCCCGTCAGGTCGCTGTCGGAGAAGGCGAGTATCCCTCCGCACCGGATCCACTGTTTGTAAAATGAGCTGACTCCGAAAACGCAGCCAAAATATGAATTCCTCGGCGAGGAGACGCAGTCAGCTCAATGAAATCAGAGCCGCTTGTCAGTCGCTCGCTCTGTGGCGACTTTGTTCCGCTCCTGGCAGGCTGATGCACTGACTGACCCCGTGTGCATGTGCCTGCACGTTCGCATAAACACGCTTGCAAACATATAAACAGACATGCAAAACACTCACTGCCCTGATTCCTTTATATGGACGTGCACACGTACAGACTGACACACTGAGGAAGAGAAAGGCTGACTCGGCAAAGAAGGTGATCACACTGCGCCCACGTAGCTGGCAGAAGCCCAAGTATGAATCCTCTGTGAATCAAATTGCTGGCTTCTTCAATGTCGTATGTTAATACAAGTTTCTGCTCTCGGTGAAATTTGTCAATGTACATGATTTATGAGTAGATAAGCATCGATCTGTGGATGGATTTATGATGCAGCTCTGTACGAGGCTGTCAGTGTTGAAAAAGTCTCTATAAACTCTATGTACAACACACGCACGCACGCACATGCACGAATACAAAATGAAAACGTGATCTGTTCTGGTTTAGTCTCAAAACAATCTTTCATACATCCACTAATCTATATATCAGATTAAAGTTTACTTTTGTGTGTGTGTTTACAGTCGGGTGCTGTGGCCTGCTGCAAGAAAAAAGAGCGTAAAGCAGTGTCTGACGAGGAGAACTCGGAGATGGATGCGGAGACGAGTCTTTCGGAGGAGGAGGTCCCCGCCTCGCTCAACATCACAGACGAGATGAAACGCATGCTCAACCAGCTGTAAGTGACACCCCCCCACACTGAAACGCACACGCACGCAAGCACGCGTGCACATGTAACAACAAACAGCAGAATACCGTTTTGAGTGAGGCTGCGGTCTGCAGGTCAACACATCAGTACAGTTGTGTCCTGATGTGCTTGTATGTGTCTTCATCCCCCTCTAGTGTTTGTATTAGGTGTTGCAACTAACAAGCAGCATTTCTCTCTAATTTTGCACTGCAGCTGTAAATGTCTGTGTGTCTCTCCCAAAGTTCATCTCGTATCATTCACACTCTCACCAGAAGGTGGCTGTGACTTTTCCTGTTTCCCATGATGCACTTGCAGCTCAATCTTCTGTTCCTTCACATCTTTGCATGCGACTTTTTGCTTTGGGTCTGGTGGCTGTTTTACTTCTTCCTCCTCTTTTTCTCTTTTTTCTCTCTCTGGCCCTCGTCCCCTCTCTTGTCCTCGTCCCGCGCAGACATTGTTCAGATAACTCCTTTGTTGCCAGGCGAGAGACGTTCGAAATCGACGACGACTGCGACAGTCTGACGTGGGAGGAAAACGAGGAGACGCTGCTGCTCTGGGAGGACTTCACCAACTACAACGTGCCCTTCAGCATCACCGCCACCACCTGCGCCGCCGCCTGCCCCGCCGAGGGCAACGGCGAAGCCGCCGATCCGGTGAGTTGCCCCTGCAGCGCGCCGCTTTTAACAAGATCGTGTTTTTGAAGTCAGAGTGTGGCTTGCTGCTGTGTAAGACGTTTACTCATGCATGATGGATGAGGCCTCTGTCTGTGCTCTCTAAGGACTCCCAGGATGGAAGTCTTGGCAGCCTCATTGATGAAACAGAGTCACTATTTAAAACCAGAGAGCAGGAGTACCAGGAGACCATCGGCCAGATCGAGGTAGACATGTCTGTGTGTGTGTGTGTGGCTGCGTGCCTGCGTACTGGTATGTGTGTGTGATCACTAGTATGGACAAAAAAAAAAAAAAGGTAATGGTAAAAAATGCATCCGGTAGCTTTTCACTTATTCATGTCCAACACCCGCCGCATGTCAGAAAGTCAACCAGAAACATGCCAGCAAACACAATTCAGTGATGTCCAGCCTGAGGGCAACATTTGTGGTCACAACACATTCACTCATTTTGAATTATTCTGTTCTTTAACAGACACTGGGCCTATTTTATTCGTGAATTTTGATACCATACGTTCATCGATGAGTTCTTGAGCCTAAATGCAATATGTAAAACAGGATGATTACATGTTGTGACGCATTTATTCTTGGTTGATTTATAAGTTTTAGCCTATTTTTAGCTCTATTTCTGATTTTTTTTTTTCAGTTATACCACTTTATTTATTGCAGTCTTTTACCTTAAAGTGGGACAGATACTACTGTAAATACTGGAAACATTTGGACAGAACTAAATGGCTCCGACATTCAAAGTTTCCATTGAATGTCTCTGGTGATTCCAAGTTGCTAAATTAAGTATAAAAACCTCTCTGAGCTAAATCAACTGCTAAAATACCTTAGTTTAAAACTCAATTTTAACTTAACAAATGATGTTTCTCTATAGAACCAGGTGGCACCTTTTTTGTACCTGCGTAGCATTTCTCGATGCACAGCGTTAAAGAGCCGACTTATCTTGCGTTCTCCCCCCTGCAGATGGAGCTGGCCACGGCAAAGAGCGACATGAACCGACACCTGCACGAGTACATGGAGATGTGCAGCATGAAGCGAGGCCTGGACGTGCAGATGGAGACGTGCCGCAGGATGATCAAGGGTGGCAGGAACTCTCCGTCCTTCAGCTCCGTGGCCAGCAGCGACTCAGGGAACACGGACGAGATCCAGGACGAGATATCGGACAAGGAGACGGTCAGCTGATGGCAGCGCCGCCGGGCCCCCGCCGTCCCAGCTCTTGCCCGTCTGCCCACCCGACCCCGACCCTGCCCCGCCCGGTCATCACAGGGTTTGACTCCCTGCTTTTAGAGAGGTGTTCCGGCCTCCAAGGGGGGGGGGGGGGCTGGTTAAACCGATTAAAGTTCTGACGGCCAAGCCGACTGACGCAGGCCCAGAACTGGTGCTTTTATACAGTTTCTGTTGTCCAGACGGTTGTGGAGGGGGGAGTTTGCTTCACGATGAGAAAAGAGTGCATATAGAAACCAAGCTGTGCTCTGTTCCTCACTGCTGCCTCGCTGGATCCTCGTCCAGAGCTTCACATCATTTTTCTGCAGAAAAGAAATATTTTAGACAGGATGAGAAGTATTTTTTACCCTATTTTGATGCTTATTTTCTAAAGGAATTCAAAACAGAACATATTGTGCCCTTGGTTTGGCGATGACCTTACTCACCGCAAACACGACACCGAAATCTCCGAAATTTTTTCTCATTTTGCGGTTGAAAAGTTGTTTGGGCCTCGATTGCAGTTGACTGCGTTGTTTTTGTGTCACCCGAGTCCAGGCGGGACATTTGCGATCGTAATCAAGCCGTCCTCTGCTGAGGACACAGAAGAAGAAGAAGAAAAAACAAAACCCACGTGGAGACAAATGGTGTTGGAGTTCTGGTGGTTTCTGAGGGAACTCTGCAGTGTTGCCAAAGTTGACGGAGGAAAGGAGCACAGCCTTTAGACGCATCAGTGCACTACTCAAGTTCTATGCAACTTAGCTGGCCTTATTTACTGGACTGGCTCTCACTCCTCCTTGTTTCTCCTTCAGAACCATTCGCCTTTTGAAGCAAAGCAGGTGTTTTTTAATGAATTTTGTTTGTCCGCTCAACAATCTTAGCGTGGGGAAAAAAAACCAAACTGGAATAGCGCCCCCCGATGTCTTAAATTATGTCAGTAATCTTCAGTGTTTGCCAGACACTGCTGCTGAGGGAGCACTGTTCTCATCCTGTGCAGTTTATTTGTCCTCAAAAAGTGAGTTTAAGTCCAGACGTTGTGTCACAAGAGTCGGACGAGTCGTCAGAACCAAACGATGCCCTCGAATCTCTCAAGCGAAAACCAAAGGACGCATTTGAAAAGCTTCTCTTTCACATCAAACTTCTACATTAATATCCTTTTTTGTTTTTCTTCTTCCTTTTGTTTCAAGAAAATCATTCAGTGTGTGTTTTTTGGTGTGACGGAGTTCCTGCTGTGCCGCGGGCGAATCTGTGCCAGATCAGGCCGCGAACGCTGCTTTGTTTCCTCGGAATCGGGGCTAGAAATGTCAGACTGTACATAGAGGGACGTGGGCATGTGATCAAATACCCAAGAGGCCTTTTTTTGTGTGGGGGGGCTTTGAAGGGAATCTTCTTGCGACAGGCTGAGATTTCCCACGGAGGGCTCAGAAACCGACGCATGGGGGACAGAGGTGGTGGTCCTTTTTATCACCTCCTTGTATTATAATGTCTTCGTACGGTTTGCTGGATCAAAGATTAAGTGCTGCTCCGATCTCGGGAGTTTTAAAGAAGCCGAATGTTTAAAAATACAAGCCTTTTGTTATTTAAGCATGCTTGTGGGGAGAAACAGGAGCCATGGGTCTTTTCTTCTTTTTTTTCTTTCAATTATCAGTTTGAACTGAAAACCTGCGATGCGGACTGTGTGCTTTTTAATCAAAACACTGTCTATTCTAATGATTAAAGAATTGTATTTGTGACAAAGTATTTTTCACTGTTTTTAATCATTCTGTGTTAACCAAACACTGTGTTACTGTCGCCATGTTCAGCTTCTATTGTTTTTGGAATATTGAACTCGTTTCAGCTCATTTTGCCACCCAGTAATGTAAAACTGATTGATCAGACAAGAGTGAAGAGTGGTTTCACTCAGAGGAAATGTGGTATTTTTTATGTTGATATGAAACCAGCTTGATGAGTAACAAAGAGCCATTATTTTACCGGTACTGTACTTTGTAGCATCATTCACTGACTGCAGACCTGTAACATCCAAGAGGCCGGTCAGACAGACAACGTCGGGGTTTTGTTTATTTTCTGACGGTCACACTAACCAGCCGACCAAAGCAAACGTCTATAGTAACGTGAGAAAGATGTAAAAATCGAGCTCTGAAGCCGACTAACTCTGGACACCTGCAGTCTCAGTGCTTCTTTTTTAACACGCCAACAACGAACGTGTTCATTCACAGATGTTTAACCTCTTAACATCCTGTCGATCATGAAACAACTGAGTTTTTGTGAAATTCTCAGAATTGGGGTGAAAACGGTTCATCCATCTTTGATGCAATCAGCCGTGTTTTCTTATTTTGTTTCAGCTGTTTTGGCTTTTTTGTCATATTTGATTTCACTTTACTTCATTTCAATGTATTTTAGGTCACTTTATTTTTCAGATTTTATTCTTTTTGCTTTTTTTTAAAAATTTCAATTCATTTTATTTATTTGGTATAAAATCAAAGTTAACAAAATGCTGAGAATTTTCTAAAAACTCTTTCAGCGTGACCATGAGATAGATCATTTTTTTCCACCAAATTTAATGTGTTAAAACTAAATTTAAGAAATTGAATGAATGGAAATGAATTACATTTCTTATTAAAGAAGTAAGGGATAAATCTTGAGTAAGAAAACGGATGGGAATTAAATTTTGACTCACTGATATCATTTGAGAAATATAATATTTTGCTCCGGCAAACAGATGAACGGGGTGTTAGAGGCTGATTTGACAAAATAAAAGTGCGTTGTTGTCCGGATCGAGACGTTTTTGCAAACAGTGAAGTGTTTGGTGTGCGTCGTCTCCACTCTCTCATCACTTGACGCAGGTTAACGACGAGTTCCAAGAGTTGACAAATCGCCATAGCAACCCTCCTTTGTTGAATGTAGCTTGACTGGAAGCATCTTCTGAAGACCTTAAGAGTTAAAAAAAAAGAAAAGAAAAAAAAAGCTTAGCAAAAAAACAACACGTAGCTGTTAAAAACCCAGGGATACATGGTGTGCTGTTACTTATTGGAGACCTTGGTATGTTTTGCTTTACTGAGCAGGTTCTTGACCTGACCACCTTCCAGCTGTTACGTGACCTAAATGTATGTAAAACAGGTCCTGGTGGATGTGAATGTTTCATACTTCAAAAAGGGTTTTATACGAGTGTGTTTTCGCATCGAATCACTGGGACTATACATTTACGTTGATATGCGGTTTTACATGACTGTTGCAGTTCATTTTGTCAAAAGTTTTATTCTTGTAAACCTGTTGGGAAGAGCTGCAGCGCCACTCGATGACACATTTGGGTAAAATCTGCTGCACTTTTTTTGGGACTCCGGTCCGAGTCGTTTCATCTGCTTCCTCAGTTGCATCCTGTTGATTTCCCAGCAGATTCTTCTGCTTTCATGTCATTGTTTTTTCACTCTTCGATTTTTATTCTCGTTAGTATTGATACAGTGTATTCATGTGGGTGGAGGGCAGATTGAGTTCCAAAATTATGAATGTAATCAGTTCATATTGGGGTAAAATGAAATAAAATGGTAGATTGGTTAAAAAACATAGTGTATGGACTCTTTTTTTATATATATATTTCTTGCAGTGGCCGAATTGAAAGAACAACAGGGACTGTTTTTTGTTGTTTCTTTCAAAAATGACACCTACCATGTTGGTCGAAAGAAAAGTGCTTGAAGTGGCCCTGTTTTACACATTTTGGATGTCTTTGTCTTTATATGCAAGCCCACAATGACAGAAATTCATCAAGCTCTTTCTCAAACACCGTATGTCATTATATCTCGATCGTCCCCTTCAGCGTAATAGACCCCCCTTTAGAGACAAGCAGAATGAGGCTCTTCCGCATTAAGCCCCACCCCTACAAGATGCAGGATGCCTCTGATTGGTTAACTGCTGGTTAACTGCTAAGTATGTTTGACAAACAAGAGCATGGACATTGTGACACTTCACAAGTATTTACACCAATTTGTAACATGGGTGTTATCCTCATAATTAGGCTTTTTTCACTGACAATTCAAAACCACTCACAAAATTGTCACTGTAAATCCAAAACCTATAATTATCTTTATTTAAATAAATTTGTTTTCACGAGAAAGTGATCAAAAAAGAGGCAAACTACCCCAAAAACTTTATCTTCATGATAAAAACACACACCATTTAAAATACACATTTCACTGTCGTTGAAATCAGTGACGGAATATGAGACAAGCAAACAAAAATAAAAAATATATCTTATCAGAATAAAATTACAAATAAAGATAAAAGCTCAGTAATATCTTTAGGTGTGTTGAATCTTACAATCGTTTCCGCAGTGGTTGGTCAGCAGCCTGCAGAAACATCAGCGAAGACAAAAACAACGAAAAATCCAAAGTTTCCGTCATTAATCAGGCTTTTCTTCCCTCTCGTCTTTCAACCCAAGACTTCAAGAAAAACGATTCTTTTCGCGACTTCCTCCTCGCCGTATTTCTCCTGCAGCTTCTGCCGGATGGTAGAATCGCTCAGGAGCAAATTGGTGTCGTCCGATCGACTCCAAAACGGTCCGGAGACGGATGACGGATTCTGCAGCAGGTTCAGAGCAGCGTTGAAGTCTCCGCTGGTCTTCAGCAGAGCTTTGGTCACATCACCTAAATTCTACAAAGAAAAAACGCAAAATTTAAAGAGAATTCCAAATCTATAAAGATGAGCGGGAACACAGCTTAGAAACGCTGGTCAATTGAAACACAGTCAATGCATCATGATGCTCACCTGATTGGTCTGGTTCATGAGCTCTCGGAGCATCTGCACGTCGTCCTCTAACTGGACCTGAGTCAGAGAAAGTGGAAGAGCATCTGCTGTGGGCGGAGGGTCGGTTGGCGCCTCTTCACACTGACTCCCGTCCTCCTGAGACTCGCTTTCAAATATAAACAGGTGGGCTTTGGACGCTGCACTGATGGGGTCCGACACAGACGGGTCGCAGACAGCAGGCTCCGCGGCCGCAGGGATTCTGTCAGAGGTCGGAGGTCTGAGGCTGGGACCGGGATCAGCACTGGCTTTGGACTTGGCTTCTCCTTCGACCTCGGCTTCGGCCTCAGATTCAGGCTCGGGTTCCGATTCGGGTTCAGGTTCTGGTTCGGGCTGTCGGGACACAGGAGCGACAGCTGCGTCCAAAGTCGAAGGCCCGGCGTCCGTCGCTGCAACTGCTTCTTCAGCAGGGGTTTCTGAATCTGAAGTTTCCTCCTCAACAGACTACAAAAGGAAAACAGTGACAGTGTCTCATTACATTGAGTTTAACAGTAAAACTGAACAATGTGATGAGACTAAGTTAATGATGATCAATCAAATTCTGAGGCTTACATCACTGTCACTTTCAAACTCTCTCGTGGCCTGTTCAAGAATCCCCAATGGCCTCTTCTCCTTCTTCTTCTTCTCTACTTTCTGTGGCGCTGAGTGAGACTTGTCTGAGGACAGAAACACCTGTGTTAGCTTGGGACTAATCTGCACCCGTCAGAGAAAAGAGAAACACAGTTTATCCAACCTGCTGTTGATGTTTGTGGGACGGGAGCTTCTCCGCCGCTGTCCTGCGCGGCCTCCGTCTCCGGTGTGGGACTCTGTCCCCTGGCCTTCTTGGGAGGCGGCGCCTCTGTGCTTTCGTCCCTCTCCAAGGTCGCCTTCACTGACTTTTTTTTCTTCGCCGTCTCAAGAGGTGAGGCGGTTTCCTTGGCCGGCGTGGAAGACGATCTGAGCTTT
Source organism: Malacoctenus gilli (assembly GCA_032164315.1). Classification (NCBI taxonomy): domain Eukaryota; kingdom Metazoa; phylum Chordata; class Actinopteri; order Blenniiformes; family Labrisomidae; genus Malacoctenus; species Malacoctenus gilli. The sequence continues at coordinate 18,892,776 of JASSRZ010000072.1, forward strand.
CTGCTGTACGGCTCAGGAGACGCCGGCGCCTTGAGGTTCGGCTGCCTGCGCGTCACTCGGCGCCGCGGCGGCTCCAGGATGGGGGAGAACTTCAGAATCTCTTTTAAGTTCTCTGATGAAGGATTCAGCGGAGACTCTGGCTGAGCTGCAGGGGGGGCCTCCGGCACACTGAGAGGTTGGAGCTCGTCTGTTTCTGTAGTCTCAGCTGCAGCAATTTGGCTTTCAGTCTGGGGGTCCACAGGGGGCTCTTCAGTTCGATCAGACGTTTCAATTTCCATAGTCTCTTCTTCTGCTCTTTCAGATGGCTGTTCTTCTGTCTGTGGCTTTTCTTCCCCCTTCGCAGCCTCTTTGTTCTCAGGTGCGCCCCCTGCTGGCTCAGACTGGTCCTCAAACTATGGAGACGTGACAGGATCATTATAATCTGACAATATGTTTCCTTCCACTTTGAATTGGAGGTGCTCCACTTACACACAGCAACTGAGTTGAATCATCCTGCTGCTCCTGGACCTCTGAGAGCTTTGATTCTGCTGAATGTGTCTGGGGAGGAGCCGCTGCCGCTTCTTCTTCTTCTGTGGAAGGTTTCTGAACATCCGACTCCTGATTTTGTTCCTCCTGCTGGCAGACCGGAGATACAATTCAGTCTTTAGGCGAATGAATGAAACTTTTGGTTGTCTATAAATACAAAAATAAATAATCACCAGAAAAGAACATCCATTTGAACACAGAGTAGGTGTTAGAATTTCCTACCTCATTTGACTTGTTGCAATCTTCTGTTGTTTCCACCTGAGGCGCCTCCGTCTGTTGCTTGGTAAGTCGAGCTCTGTAACGGTATTTCATCGACTGCCAGGTGTGAGTCGTCACACGTTGCTTCTCCATCTCTTGCCAGAGACGATTCCCTCCAATCAGAGATCTGTGCTGGCTGACAAATGTCAAGATTGCAGCATCTTCCTCGGCTGTATAGGAAGCTCTGCCTAGTTGGAGTCACGCAAAGCACAGAAATTTGTTTACAGATTGAAACATTGAGACAAACTCTCAATGTAAAAAAATGTAACCAAGGCGATGAATGACCACAGTTTAACAGAGTGTGAAAGTACATCATGATCACAGATTGTCGTACCTCCAGTGAACGCTGAGGAAGTTTCTGTGTTTTGTTGAGCTGATTGTTTCTGGACCACTCCAGGGGTTAACCTGTAGCCCTCCAAATCAAGCTGTTCATCCTTCTCAATACAGTCGTAGATATACTGTGTGGACACGTACCTGGAAAAAAATGGACTTGAGTAAAACTTGCCTTTGTCTGAAATCAAATCATTTAAACTAATCTATCATTTAAATCCAAAGTTTTCACAAACGCTGAGTAAAAATGATATATTGTTTAAAAACTCTTTGACCATCAACTGAAAGTCTTGTGCAGCTTTAGCATGACATGATCTCAATGCATTGGAAAATGTGTTTTTTCTCCAACACTTGCCAAAGGCATTTAAATCCAGCACCTACCAGTGGACAGCAGATTCAGGGATGGAGCTTCTCTCCTCAGGGTCAATGAGCAGGATGGCACCAGGCTGCTGGACTCTGCACATCGTCCCTCCTCCGGCCACGATGAGCGGCTGAAGGTCGCGTTTGACGGGACCCGGACGCAGAAAGAAGGACATGGGTTCACCTTCCACGGTCAGGAAGAGGACAGGGGAGATGGAAGGCTGGGCTGCGTCCGTCTGTTTGGTCGGCATGGTCAAGATGTTTGAACTAGCGGAAGAAACGTCAAACACAGAGTTTGGACCAACGTCACTGTGAAGCAATATTCAACGATGGCGTGATTAAACAACTGTCAAAACTAAAGACGGAAGCTTCGGGTCAAAAAGTATTTTCAAATGTTACATTTTGAAGCTGAACATCCTTGAAGCCACGGAACGAAAAGTAAACTATGTAGTACGAGTTGAAATACTTCGCTAAATCTACTAATAACGAGTTAGAGTTGTATCATCCACCGTTCTGTTTGACATATTTTTTGGTCGACGGTTAGTCGAAACTAGAAGGTTAGACCTCTCGTCCAAAGAGACATTTAATTGTAACAAAAACAAACGGCCTTTTCATAAATCAAGAAAAAATCGCTAGAAATATATGTGCACTTTCGTGTTACTGGGTCTTTTCCAGGTGACTCAAACAGTGAAGGAAAATGTTTTGTAGTTCAGCAGCTCAGACTTTATGCAGTTAGCTCCAGTTAGCATAACAACACTTCACGACTCGCTAGCCCCGTAGATGTCAGACGGAGGTAAAACTGCGGTCTAAATTGACAGCGATAAGATGGCAGCATGCGCCTATCACTTTCGAAATGTTTGTTTTGTAACCTACGTGTGGACTGTCGGTCTCCAAGCTGATTTTTCCCGCCCCGGCAGCAAAACAATCCCACTTCCGGGTTTTTCCTCGGTGGTTTTATGACTGTGTGACTGCACCGCCACCCTCTGTTTGGATCTGAAATATTTTTCTCCTCTGTTTTATTTAGGATATGATGGTGGTATTTTATTGTCCTGACTCACTGAAAATTAGTTTCTGGTTAAGTCTACTAAAAATGGGAAGTGGGGTTCCCCACAAAGATTTATGAATGTCGGTGGGTGATTTTTACTTGTGCCTTTTGTGAATGACCATGCTGATCTTACAGTGTGTGCAAACTCCAATAGGATTTTACCTTCGTTCTTATGGAGCACCTCGCATGACATTCACCACCATCTTATTGTGTGTGTCAGTGAATGGGATGGTGTAGCGCTGTGATATTTCATTATATAAATTGGGACTATTCATCATTTGGAGACAAGATCAATGGGAGGAGGTTGAGGTTTGCGTGATCAAGGTCAGAATTCAGCCCAAGATGAAGAATAGTTTTTTTTGATCAAGGTCAGATTGAGGTTTAAACACAGGATTGAGCTTTGAGAAAATGTGTGGATATAGTTAATATAAAATTGATTCAACTAAGTGTTGTAATTAAATAAATCAAGGATGAATGAGTCACAAGTGTTACATTCCCTCAGTCATTTTGATATCATTCGCCTGCTTATCAGTTCTATCTGCTTTACCTTTAAACTAGTTATGAGGTCCATTCTTCATGCGTCACCTTTTGAACTGAAGTGTGCAGCTTCTCGGTGAAGCCAGAGGGTCATGGGAAGGAGCTGGTCTGTCCTGTTTACCGCGGCACCTCGCTGACCTCACCTCCCTTGCGGTCCTGACAGCTACACTATTGTTGTTGGCCTCTATTGTTCGTCCTCCTCTTCTGCTTGGCCAGCTGAAACAATACAGGAGCCACTGAGCTGCTGCAGTTCCTCTAAATCGATGCGTGTTTACGGACCATTTGTAATAATTAGAAGTGAAGATATTCACTGTGGTCTTCTCCTGAGCCGAACTGCTGGCCTGCGGCAATTTGGATCACTCCTGAGTTTCTGTCACATTGAAGGGCTGATCTGTTGTGGTTTTCTTAAAAATAGTTTCTTTTTCCCTCAGACTCAGCAAACTGTAAAGAGGATGTGTGACAAGTCATGACTGCGTGACACCGTTTGGTTTGGTCTAACTTCAGTAGATTAAAACCCTCCTGCTGTGGGGTCCACGGCTCGTTTCCGGTCAGCAGAGGGAGACGTTGCGCCTCACCAACGCGACACAACCTGGGGTTCGTTCGATCATCTGTATTTGTAGGCATGTATTTATGAAGCGCGATCAAAAAAAAAAAATCTCCTTCTACCTTTTGACACCCTGTTCGCCCAATTGTGGAGCCAAAGATAAGTAACCAGATGTGGGGCAAGAGGAATGGCAGGGTACATTGTGTCTCTCAGTCACAAGACATGACAACCCCGACTGATCACGCTTTGAATCTTTGCGAGATCTTTCCACTGCTTTCGAAGAACTTCACTTAACAGCGATTGAATGAGTGAGTCACCTGGAAATAATCCACCTGACTAAGGTGATGTGTCGAAATTGGCATTCGGGCCGAATCCCACACAAAGGAAAATGTTCTGTGACGTTCAAAATCAGGTGAGCAGTGTCACAACAGAATATTTGTTTTTTGGCGCTCTCATGTCAAGACTCGTTCTTCTTGTCCCGCCATGGAAAACTTTTCCGAACGAGTGAAGTGGTGTGGGTGCTTTTGGTCCTCAGACATGATGCAGGCTGAAGGTTGATGTAAAGAAGATCCGATCACCAAATGAGGACAAATTACAATCAGAGCTAATTTGGGGTTTCAGAGATCTTACATGAACCCAATAAGTCGACATAAAGACAATTCAAGAACATCAGAACATCAATATCGAACAAATGTGAAAATGACAGAAATTCTGTTTGAGTAATTTGATGGCACATGAATTTACTGATTAAAGTTAAAGTGCTATCTATGTTTTCTATCTATCTTTATATTCCATATAGATTCTATCTGTTTAGCAAAATGCTGTGAAACCTTCAAAGGGGTTTGACAAGGGTGAAAAGAATGAAACGATTACTATTTTAGATCGAATTTAATGGGGCGCTATAGTGGCCAGCACTGTTGCAACACAGGAGCTCATTATCAGGAAGGATATTTGCTCCAGTCGCCATGTTTTTTTTTTTTAAACAGAGATGAAGTGGTCACAGATGGATGGCAAGAGCTGGCTGATTTGGTACATCAGAAACAGGGATACAGTAGGAGCTCATTCCTGCCCCCCCCCCCCCCCCACGTGTCCCAACACACTCACGTACCCTTGAAGAAATTATTTAGACTTTAAGAAATCTTTTTGTACCCTCCTGAGGGTCAGACTTGCACACATCTGCTCGCAAGCATTGAAACATTTACGCAAGTTCCTTTCAATTCAAAGATACGATAGATTTGAAAGAGAGTCGCCAAAAAGGGAAAAAAAACCCGTATACGTCAGATTTGTTGAAAACAGAAACTGCATATAACGTGATTAGAAATGTTCCCGTGACGATGGTGAAAAAATAACCTCTGAAACACAAACTTACTTTATCATTGACGTTGCGACACTAAAGAAAGAGTAAGTGAAGACTTTACAGTAGAAATACAAGGAACCCCATTATTATTATTATTATTATTATTATTTTTCAAAGTCTGGAAATGTGGAAATATGTTCATGGAACATGAAGTGCCGCAACATAAATTCCTGAGGTGTTTTCTCTGCAAACATCTCCCTAAATTAAACTTGCGTCTCCCGAGCGATATTCATCTTCCAGTGGCAGGTGTATCACTTCAGGCTCGCACAAGGACACACACACACGCATATCAGGTATCACACACTGGTGGGAGTACAATTCCTCTCGGACACGAAGACAAAAGAGAATCATAACAAAACAAAACAAAAGCTGCCGTTTCTGAAAGCGCTCAAACAAAAACAAGACGTCCTCGTATAAATCAACGGGGCTATCTTTGGACCTGGCTCTGCGTGGACGGACCGCGGCAGAAACACAACACGCAAAACAAAAAAAAAAAAAAAAAGAAGTGATCTGGCAGATCTGCTCAGAAATCTTGGCAGCGTCCGGTCAGCAGAGACCCGCTGCAACAAAGTGAGGATATGCTGACTCGGCATAAAGAACACATTTAATTACCATCATCATCAGCCCTCCAAAGGGGAGGACCATCCGGCCCCGAGCCAGAAACCCCCTACAGTCGTCTGCCAATTCATAAAGCTTATTTTTAGGGGCCAAGCTTCTTCTTCACTGTGAGACTTTCTCACGTCCTGCAGGTCCGTCACTCAGCACTCCTGTCCAGCTTTCATGGCTCACGCACTCATCCTGAACCATTCCCATTGTGAGGCGCGCCAGAGAAAAGAGACCTGGAAGGAAGTTTTTTCGCATGAAATAGAATCGCAAAAGAAAAAAAAAATCCAAAGAAGTCATGACTTGCAGACAACTGCCTGCATTCACTGTCAGCTTCAGTGGACTTTCACGTATTCAGATGCTTTCACTGTTCGAGCTGCCTCGCTGCACTTTGACATGACCAGCCACAATCATCTATTTATTGACATAATCATTCACACACCAGCAAGCGCCAGCAATTCCAGCGCCTTGCCTTGAGACACTTCAGCGTATCCACGGGGATTAACAAGGTAACTGAACCTATGTGGAGTCTCTGTTTGACTAATTGCTGATGAAATGGATTGTGTACAGTTATAAAGTCCTGTCAAATGACTCAAACGGAGGTCACGTGCTTCAGCTTTGGCCCCAAATGCACTGGAGGAGGAGATGGACTTTGCTCCATTCCATTGCTGCTCACATTCACGACACCATGACGCTTCTCTGAGGCAAAGCTGGACTCTTGTTTTTTTGTCTTGACCAGAACACCTTCTTGTTTCTACATATTTGTTTCGATCCGGGTCGTAATATATTAGGATTTGTTTCTGGAGAAGACAAAAAAGCGAACTGCAGAGACAGAATTGCATTGGGGAAGGGAGGGGGGGGGGGTCCCCTTTGTTGCTAATTTGTCCATCACCATTCGTGATTTTACCCTTTCAGTCAAAGTCGGGGTCACAACACAATGGTAAGAGCCAAAACTGAACAGCAGGTGGCAGCAGTACAACCGAAGAAAAGATTAGTTGAGGCTAGCTACCACAACATGAGGAATAAGTATTAAAGTTTCTTCAATATCGGTGATCTACAATAAAATTGTATTTCTTTGGGCTACTTTACTGCTCCTTTAGATATTTGACATGCACGTTGGTGACAAAGGCCTTCGGATCGGGCTGAGGTCTTCCGAGTCACGTCGGGTGCCGTTGTTACGGGTCAAGTCGTGTCATCCCTACGAGTGCTCTCTCGAGTTATTCATTACAAACAAAAACCCAGAGTTTTTTTTCCTGCAAATGTCTGCTTGGAATCCAGCCTTGCGCTCGAACTGCCACAAGGTGTCGAGGGGGTAACTCGGTCCAACAGTAGCGAGGGGAGGCGCCTCCTTGGGGCCTTGTGTATCCTCTCAATGAGCTTTTATGGATTTGTTTTCACTCATGTCACAGCGGATGGTACAGTGGGTAATATGTGAGTGTAACCATACCAGAGTGTTGCCCTCACCCTGACTGAGCAAGGTGTTAGATGAGGACATGTAGGGAACTGTGTCAGTCTATATATAGCATATGTTGTGTCACATGAAGAGCATTTCTGGCATTTAAGACGGCATCAGTATGTATTTTAGACTTTAGTTGACCTGAGCAAGGCGATGAAGACATTGAAGTGTTTTAATTGACAGAGTTGTGTGAAACATGTCAAGTTCACCTCTGTCTTAATCAAAATCAACTGTGAAATGATGGCTCACACAAGGCAACAACATTTAGGCGGAACTTCATATGACGAAAGGATCAAATAATATATAAATATCAACTTTTTTGTCCTCAGAGATTTGACTCACGTTGCTGAAAGAGGACACAAATTGTCCGTGACACTTATCACTTCTTTAAATAAACCACATTTTGTCAGTGTAACTGTGACACATGTACTCAGGTTACACAGTTGAGTGTGTCTATTGAGGATACGGTTCTGTCTAATGTCGGTCTAAATGGTAGAGTTTGATCCCCGAGAATCTGAGAGGAAAACAACCTGCAATCACGCTACAAACGAGACGTGACTGGGCAGAGAGCCAGGCAGCCAATGAGCGAGCGAGCGCCGTGTAAGTGAACCGCCGCCGTGTGCCGAGTTGACCCGACGCCGGCTGCAGTTTGACGTCCTGGGTTTGACTCCGTCCCTGACCTCATTTCTGCGCGTCGACCCGACTTCATCCCACTTTTTCGGGGGCAGCGTATCAACGGAGCAGTGAGCGGTCAAACAGTGAGGCCCCTGCAAATAAGAAGCACTGTGGGGGCAAAAGCAAAAGCAGAAGGTCCAGAAAGATCTCCTGAAAGTGTGAAACCACTTCCCTGCTCGCTGAACAACTCTTCTTTTCCACAGACTTTGGTCTTCTGGCTCAGTTCAAAAGAGTTCAAATGTTGCAATCATCCCAGCAGGGTGTGTGTGTGTGTGTGTGTGTGTGTGTGTGTGTGTGTGTGTGTGTGTGTGTGTGTGTGTGTGTGTGTGT
>JASSRZ010000072.1:18900895-18921066 GCA_032164315.1 Malacoctenus gilli
TGTGTGTGTGTGTGTGTGTGTGTGTGTGTGTGTGTGTGTGTGTGTGTGTGTGTGTGTGCGTGCGTGCGTGCGTGTGTTTGTGTTTCGTAAGAGACACAAAGAACAGCTGATGTAACCACTGTATAGCACTGGGCTCTCTGACCTCTCTGTCATGGAGCCCCCCCCAACTGCATTGAAGTCAGGCCGTGGATCCCCCTTTGTGATTTCGAATTTGTCAGATCGTCACAGAAAAGCCAAACACTTCTAAACAGACCCACTCCCATCAACACAGTGAAGCGGAGGCCTTCAGAATAAAAGCACTGAGCAGTTTCCTGTCACTGTGGTTCTTCTTGACACCCCCCCCCCACACACACACACACACACACACCTCACCCCCAGCGGGATCCACGAGTATAACAAACGCGATCGATGTTTCCTGAAGGCAGATGTTGTTTGAGATTCGTTTCCCGAAATGTGCGTAAAAAGACACGCTTTGCTTGAATCACGACACAAATGTCAAGTAAAAAATTTAGAAAACATTTATATACAGAACATTTCTTCTAATATAAATCCAGTCTCTCTTGTCTGCACAATCCCGCCACAAAAAATGACCACATTACAAGAATTAGTCATGGAAGACTCTGTTCAGAGATACAAAATATTTTCGTGATAAAAATTACAAACAGTTTATCAGAATTAGCGGAAAAAAATAAAGGCGGAGTCGCCCAAACGTATCAATTTTATCCACAAAACAAGAACATACATTCTGAATTTATACCATACATCTTAAATGCATAATAAACCGTGTAATGCCTTTACAATAGTTTTCAAAAAGCGAAACAACAAATCTAAAGGCACGTGGTGGCATACAAAGTTTATTTTCTCATCAAAGACCATAAATATGGTGACAATGCCGAGTCGGCTTCACTTTTTTCTCACAGTTTGTCTGCACTCGTCCGGCACAAAGATAATGTTACAGGCTGAAATCCGATTTCTCAAGAGATAACAATGATTAGGAAGAGATAGCACCTTCACCTGGACGCCGCAAAAGAAGATGACTGTCTGCACTGGTGGCGCACGTGTGCTCGTGTCCGTGCCCTTGTGCGTGCTTGAAAAGGTGCTGAAGCACGTTCACATCGCTGCTGCCTGCGATGGCTGTAATGCTGATGCACATGAGCTTCGCTCACTTATTGTGCCGTGAAAACACTCACGGTGGCCCTGTTTCTCCGAAAGGCACATGAAGATGGTTGTGTTGAACATTCAATACAAAAGCTCAGCCAACGAGAGAGAGAGTCCCTGCTCTTTGTCAGACGCACTCTTCTTCTTTGGTGATTTGGTGGGAGTTTTGTATTCAGGTCGCCCGCCTCCTCACAACAAAACGTTCTGGCTCAGCAGTGGCTGAATGACTGTGAACCTCGCGCTGCTCACGCCAGCCGTCGAGATCAAATCTAACACGATGATTCTGTTTTTCTTTCCTTGATTTCTCTTTTCCTGATCGTCGCCGTCTCGGTTTCAGTCAGTTGTTGCCAGTCTGTCTACATCGCTCTATTTCAACACACCAGCAACAACAACAAAAAAAACTGCTCAATCTCAAACCCATGATTTGAAACAACCATTCCATTTCCTCTTTCTGATATTGTTTTCCTTTTCATTTCTTTTTTCGTCGTTTATCTGCGGTCCAGTTTCTAGTACAGGTCCTTCATGATCTCCTGCAGCAGTGGGTGTAAGCACATGTCCACCTCGGTCTTCTTCAGCAGCTGGATGAGGTGGACGTGATCGGTGACGATCTGGCGCAGGTCTGTCATCTTCTGCAGCAGCTTGGCGAACAGCTGCAGGGAGTCCGGGTGGTTCAGCTTCAGCTGCAGCTCCAGGGAGTGAAGCACCGTCTCCTGGAGCTGCTCGATGGGCTTCACGTTCAGCAGGCCCGGGCGGTCTGCGCGGGTTCAGAGAAACACACCGGGCCGGTAGGTCAGTGACGGCTCTCTGGTGCCCCAAGAGGTTTCAAGTAAGCAGTGCACAATTTCTTCGTAAGATCGCAGCTTTAAGGTTTTGCTCCAGAAAAACAGGCAAACAGAGGCCAGCATGAAATCATTACTGTTCTTTTTTCATGGTTTTCACTTTTAGAAACAAAGAAGACTCCAACGTAAATAAAGACAAATTTTAAGACATTTCTTTGGACCCTTGATGAAGCACCTGCGGCTGAATCAACAAACTTTCGCACTTTGTCGCACCGACTACAGCTTTTCCTACTGTCTGAATTCTTGCTTGTGTTTTATGTCGCGTTGGACAAAAGACTGAATGAAACTGGAGAACTGTAACTATCCATAGTGCTGCTGGTCAATTTGACAACACTTCAAAAAAGTTCCCTTATCTCTCTGCCGACGATTATCTCAGTCATTTACGTTAATAATTTCTTTCAAATGTCGGATTGAAGGCCTTATCTGTTTCAAGGCCGAGATTTTATCAAGCAGCCGCACGGTAATCGGCAATACTAAACCAACTCATTAGGATCCGTCATGAAATTACAGTGCATGTGAGGAAATAACGTATCCTCCAGCCAGTTTATTCTGTGGACAAAAAGTGAAGCGTGCTTTTACTTTTAAAGTGGTTTCTGAAGTAGAGTTTATTGCGAGGCTATAAAAGTGCAGACACGAGAAAACATGGGACGTCTTCACTGATTGCGTCATTTGTTTGCTTCTAAATCATTAGTGTTGAATGATTCACTGTACCTCACGTGGTCCTGAGGGATACCACCGACCTTTCTTTGGATCCTGACCACATGTTTCTCTCTTTATTGCCCCTCACACGGAGCCGACTGATTCACTTTGGGCTTTTTGCTGATTTTTTTTCTTTTTCTGCCCCTCAGAAAACTGATAAATGGGTCAAGGCTAGTTGGAGATACAATGTACAGCTTATGTTGTAGAGGGCTGTAAACAGAGGCTACCTGACATCACCTCGTACTTAAAGAGAGAAGTCACATGCGGCCCTCCGGCTTTTACTGCTTTTCGAAGGGAAAAAAAACAGAGTATTTTTTAACCATTTGTTACCTGAGATAAACTGTAATTGCGGTATTATTCAAAACTTGTTCCAATTTCGTTGATGAATTTACGGGACATCGTCACTAAAATCCAGCACTATCAGCCCTCTTGTAGCTCCACTGATTGACTTTTCATCTGGAAATACCTGAAATAAGACTTCTTCTTCTCTAATTTCCAAGAGCAAAAGACTACATCTTCAAACTGAAGGGTTAAAAAGCTCCGCCAAAGGAACGATTCACTCACCCCCACTGAGGATGATAACGGCCAGGAACAGTGCCATGTCGCTGTCGTCCAACTCCAGCGTGTTGAACTTGACGGAGAACTCAAACTTTGGCTCCATCATTTCACAGAACGGTTTCCGGAGGCTCTTGAGGAACTCCCGCGTCATGAAGACCTGCCCGTACGAGATCAGGGTCCCGTCTTTGTTCATCAGAGGCGACATCATGATGATCAAGACCTCGATCACGCCGTACTTCAGCAAAGTGACCTGCGGAAGAGGGCGCATGGGAATATAACAAAACTGTCCAGTAACCCTCAAAGCTTTTACATATCGACTCAAAACATATCGTAATCATAATATCAAGACGACCCAAATGCTTTAAACGTTTGTATTTGTGAAAAAAGAAGCCGTTTTTAAAGAACGTGTTTTGGAGAATTCTGAGTTCTTGCGAATGCTCGATGTTCATTGTCTCACCTGATCGTTCAGGTCCAGATTGATGAATCCGGGGATACTCTTGGCGAACTCCGTCACCTCTCTCACCGCCTCAGCCGAACGTGACTGACAGCTGTGGAAGAAGCGCAGCGCTGCGGTGTCCAGTGGTTCCTGTCCACAGATGCTCGTCATCCCAGCGACGGCGCAGTCGGACGTCGGGTACATCGGGTGACTTCCTGTGCCTTTCAAGCCCGAAATTGTGTGAAAGGAGCCTGTGTATTGCAGACACATGGATCGATTCATTCGCAGGAACAAAGAAGATGAGAAGCTGTACATGGACCACGATGCTAACTGATGTCTGAAGGCCACTTAACAACTCAAACGGTAATTCCACGAGCTGCGTATAAAGTTTTAATCCCAGTCTTTACTGGATTTTGTTCCTGTTGCAAATCACTGTATTTGAATCACCAGATGTTACATTTTTTGAGACAAACTCTGAAATTCAATTGGAAATGTTTGTGCTGTCACACTATCTTTCACAAAGAGATAACAATGTTGCACGTCACACCAGAAAACAATGAAAAATATACACTTCGTTGTTCCCACTGACCTCCATGTCCACCTGCGAGGGGGGGCATCTGCTGCTGTTGCTGCGTGTGCTGCTGCTGCTGTTGCTGATGATGCTGCTGCTCTGGGATCGGAACCTGCCGGCAGTTAATGAACTGCTCTCCTTCCGTCAGAGATTTCATGTCGTGGATGACGAAAGGCTGAAGATCGGCAGCAAGGCGGTTTGAAAGTGTTGACAGGGAACAAAGAGGAAAGGAAAATACAAGGGCTGTTAGCTTTGTACGGGTCAGCAGATGAGTTGACATTACAGATGTAAAAGTTTGTCTTCAATTCAGAGTAATTAAGAGAAAAAATGAAGGAAAAATAATCTGTTGGCTCTTCTACAGCCATATTTGGGGAGAAATAAAGCAATTACACAAGCTTGACAAAAAACAAACAAAACCCCTCTCCCCTCCGATGGATCATCTCGTCTGCAGTTCCAGTGAAACGCTGATTACACATCAACCCAAATCAAGGCCGTGTATGTTGAAAAATGTAAATATTCTCGGGAAAAATAAAATCTTTGACTCCCGTTTTGTTTTAGGAGGCTGGTCATGGTTTAGTAAATAAGCCAGGAGTCGCTCAAACAAAGAGACGATTCAGTGTCATTTAGCTGCTATCGCTGAAATGAACAGTCATAACAAACAGACAGAGGAAATGCGGAGCAACCTTGAACCTGCCAGACTGAACCGAGAGACAAGCGACAGACAGACAGACAGAAAAGAAAAGAAAAAAAAACCCTCAACCTCACAACCTCATTTTAAAGAAACAAAACCTTTCAATGTGGTTTCAACCTTTCCAACTCTGGATGTAAAATTTATTCATTATTTAAAAACTAGTATTGATTGAGAAAAAAAATTATGTAAATGTTTGTACTTTTCTTGAATTTTGATTAAAAAAATACATTCCCAAGATAAGATAATAAATTAAAAAGACATGACTGAAATATTGCAGTAATTTAGCATCTTAAAAAAACTGCACAAAAGTAGAGAAAACACAAAAGCACCAATTTGAGCCCTGAAATGTGCCTACAAGTACTAATGGATAAAGTTCTTCCTAATTAATAATCCATGACATGAAAGAACTTCACAAATGCCTCAAATTTTGTAAAAAAAAAAAAACAAACATTGTAAACTTTCTAAAAGTCAGACTTAAGAAGAGGTTTGAGAATGAGACCAGTGGAGCTCAGTTCCTTTCAAATGAACCCTGGTGTGATCTGTTCACAGCATGAGAGGCATTTGGGCTCTTCAGGAGTGTAGAGACAGAACATGGTAAGCATATTCAGGGGCGACCAGTTAGACAGCTGGAAAGCTAATCAGGAACGGAAGAGAACTGGGTGGGATAAACGATGAGGCTGGTCCGACCTGACCGGACACGTCACGGGATTCACGAGCATTTCAACAAAGACTGTGATTATTTTAAATGTTGCGCTTTTCCCGCCCTCATGTTTAAACCCGCGTGTCTTATTCAAGGAAAAAAACTAAATAAGAACAAGTTTGCAGTAACAACTTGTTACTAATTAGATTTAATTTATTTCTCTGTCAAGTGAGATACAAAAAAAAAATGTTTGCAAATGATTAAATCGGGTTTTTTAAGGCACTGGATTAAAGTAAAAAACATTTTCAAAAAGCCTAAAGCACAAAACACACTCACACAAACCCACAGACACTCTTTTTATACAAGTTATTTGTGTCAGAAGACTCCTTTTCCAACTCAAATATTTGCCTTCAAATGATTTCAATTTCTTCTTCCAACTGAAATCAGACTTTTTCCTCTTCATCTGCCGTTTCTATTTGTCTTGGCAAGGTCGCTTTGAAACATCAAGATTTTGTATCTCCAAATCAAAACAGCAAGCACGCAGAAACAGATGAATCTCTCACCAGCACTTTTTCCGCTTGTGTAATTTTTCAAATGTCACGATCGATTAATTTGAGCAAGAATGGGGAAAGTGTTGCTGTGCAGAGCGGAGCTGAGACGACGTGTCATCCAGTTTCACAGCTTGACCACCGTAATCGGAGACGTTTTGGAACAGCCAGGAAAAGTAAAAGAACCAGTCGATCCACTTTTTCGTGTTGGAGCGGCAATAATAGGCTGAAAAGAGCTCGTCTGAACAAAACTGAGGGTGGTGACGTGACAACAACGCTGGTTAAAATGCAAAATCACTGGAGCTGTGTCAAATGTTGCACTCACTTGACAGAACCTTTGGACCAGATGGATTCAAATCGACCTTCTATTCTGTATTGTGATGACTTTGTAAGTGAAGACACGTTGTTGTTTTGTATCTTACAACAACCAGACATGATGATTTCCTCGTGGATTGCTTCAAGCATAAAACGTTATGTTTTGCATTTGGTTTCTTTCCGAATCCGTTCCTCTGAGCGACTGGTTGAGCAGCTCAGGTCAGAGCAGGCTGAGAATGTACAGAAAAGTTGATGACAGGGTTGATATCTCCCTGGAATCTAAAGATAACTAACGCCAACTTTTTGACTCTGCATACCTCATCAAATGAATGCAATCGCCTCATCGCGTTAACCCCTGAGAGGTTTTAAACGTTGCTTTATTGCCTCCACAATCAGCTCTTCATTAATGAATGAATGACTAATCTCCTGACTGGTCCACGGTGTGCTGGTTTGAACTTTCCAACAAGTTTACGCAAATTTAAAAAAAAGAACAAGAAAAAAGAAGAGTGGAATTGAGGCAGCGCCGCTCACCACGTTGTCTCCGGTCTTCCCAGAGAGGATGGCCCTGGCCTTGGCCTTGGTGAGGGGGAAGTACTTCAGATAGGCCTCGTACAGATGCCGCGCCAGAGCCCTCAGATCTGCTGCTTCTGGGTGCATGTGCTCCATGTCGGACGAGAACTCGGCCAGCAGTTTCTCCTTCTCTGCCTGAGGCATTCGGCCAAAACGAATGGCTGGGAGAGGAATGACAAGCAAACATTTGTCCACAGCAAGAAAAACATCCATTTCAGGCATATTTACATTTCTCAACCTAATACACAAAACATGAAGCCCAAGGTCTGTTCGCTCCTATGTCTTGACTTTCCCTAAAATTTCAAGATTGAACTATTGAAAAAATTAAACGCCGCTTGTTGTGGGAGGCAACACTGAGCAACAAATGGTAGCTGTGATCGGTTTTCATTGGAAATTGAATCTCATTAAGAATCTCAGTCAAATTAAACACAACTCAAAGTTGTAGCTTTCTTTGTTTCACCACAATAAATCCACGCAAAAGCCGAAGGAGAAAAAATGAATCCAAAGCTGCATTGTAACGATCGGTCGAGCAGCATTAACATGAATGTGTGGATGTATTAGATTGCAACTTGAACTTCTAGATATGGACTCATTTGCCCTCTTCCTAATACCCCCCTGTGAAGTTACCCACCCAAGTATTAGCATTGAGCAGTTACAGATCTGTCAGCTGTACCATTATCCAAGACAAAACACGAGTGTACCTTCAACACTCACTCCTGATAACAGCACAAAAATCTCAAATCTTGAAGCCACATTTATTACTTGTTAAAATTATTCTTTGTAGTAAAAAACCCCCAAAAGAATACCCGGTCCTACTACTGTTTGCATGTTGCACACATTTTAAATGTGTTGCAGAGCGTTGGTGAATTTCTTGTTTGAAGTTTTTTGCATGTTACCGTTGGAACAGATGTTTGTTTTCTTTATCACATCTCCAATATTTGAACAGTGGTCGATGAATCAGATCAAGCAGCTAATGTATACAAAACGACCTACCTGGAGAAAACAAATGCTGTGCTCTGAAATAATGACGCAAAGAAACCCCATTGAAGGCGGAATGATAGTGAAACTTGAGGCAAGTCACTTCAGGTAATGTTTATTTTTTTTGTTTGCTCAAAAGAGCAGCAACGAGTCTGTTTTCAATGGTCCTCTTATCAACACTGCATTGAATATTCGCAGAGACTGAAGGGCAGAGAAGTCTGCATGGAGTCATTGTACAACGGTCTGTGGTTGTCAAGAGACAACACGCAACAGCAAATAGGCAAAAACATGAAGTCACTGCTCAGACAACTCTTGCATATGAGTCACTATCTTCATGCCAGCTTTCAATGTAAGAAGAAAAATCTGTCAACAGCACAAGATAAGTGTTCCTACTGTGATTTTTATGAGGCGTGTCCCGTGACGCAATTACAACATTAAGTCTATTTAGTGACTGTGCGGGTGATGAGCTCACTGAAAAAACCTGAACAACTCTCTCCGAGCGCTGTCTTTTCTCCTCCCACTCTCTTCCGTTGCTCCAGGTAATATTACACTGTGCATTCACACAAACACACAAACCAACAAAGTGGCCCAGACGGATTTTCCTTTACAAAAGATGTTCTGCTTCTTTGGTTATTCGCAAATAAAGTCACGGTGTTCCTTTGGATATCAAGGGGGTTTTGTGGAATAAACAGCAAATGAAATTCAGGCACGTTCACAGACTGACAACTTGGTTTCCCTGATTAGGTTACGTGTTATGCCACTTATCCTTCACAGGCTAAACTGCAGTTTGGATCTTGTGTTGTGAGACGAGAACCAAGTGAAATTTGACGATAGAGTGAAATGGTTAAAGCATTCTTCACATGTAAGTGGAAGTCATTAATTATCCCTCGCCTCCTTTCAGTCTGGCACACTACATTTACTGCGGTGTGTACGTGGTTGTGTAATGCTGACTATGTGACGAATGCACACCTTAAGCAAATGAATACAAACCGAAGTGGCCCCACCACTTAACCGGGCAACGAGCCCACAGCAGTGACACAGCAGATTGGAGAAATCAGTTGAGCTCTGTGGACTCTGAGTTGTCAATGATTGACAGAATAAAACCCACACAGAGCAAATTTTCAAAGCACCGACTGGTTGTCACAAAATAACATCAGGGTGATATGAGAGCATGTGTGGGCAATGAGACAGACGGGGAGATAAAAATGGCACGAGAGGAGATGTTGCAAGTTTGCAGCCGTTTGAGTTGTTGGGGCGAAAATTTCATTTCTCACAACGCATTTTTAGGGACTACTTTTTTCACCGACATTTGGAAAAATTCGTTTGCTGGGATCAGTGAAAAATGCTTTTTCTCACTTGCTTGCTCTCACTTGCTTCAACTCTGAACTGAGAAGTCGAGATGACAGAACTTTCAAAGCACCTGACAGCAAAATGGACTGTTCAGTATCGTTCTGTGTTGAAGTCATACTATCTAAACTGTAATTACAAACAGCCAAGCACATATGAATTGTGCACCCAGATACCAAACACCCACGCCAGTGGTTACAACAATCAAAATAATTATACACGCTCCTAAGGTGCAGCCAGTGTATCTCACCCCCTGTCTCTTTTTTTTCCAGAGCAGCAGGGTGAGAGAGAAATTTATTTGGAGCTGCAAACTGACTGCAAGCTGCTCAGGTACACTGCAGCGACACGATGAAGGGTGATTAAAATAATGTGTTTGACATAAAGTTTTATAATTGACAAACCCGAATATGTTATTTTCCGTTTCGCAAACCAGCAAGCCACATCTTGCATGACCACAACCTTTAGGTGCAGTGACACTGCAAGGAAACTGCGAGCCAACTTCAAGTATTTTTCACCTTCTGTGGTTTGGCACACAATTGCAGTTTGTGAAAAAAAAAAGGAGGCCGATGTTACCAACAGAGAGGTGCTACACACTTTTCAGCATGTTGACAGTAATCATGCTCAATACTTCCAGGTACAAGGCAGCATGTAGTTTCAACTGCTTCGGTGTCACATTCTCAGAGGCCGTTGACAGCTTGTTTATGGTACAGACCGCGTTAATAAAAACAAACAAAGCAAAACAGAACGATGTGGTTACCTAACTGTTGTTTTCCAGCTGTAATAATTGATATAAACGGCATAGAACAAGCAGCAGGAACAGCACTCAATTTATTCATTGCTGTGGTCATCATGAGCTGCTGAGCGAAAAGTCAATATTCAATTTTGATTTCACTGGTTCACAAACAGAATGACTCATGATACATCCATTTAATGTGTTCTGTCTGGTCTGTGGTAAAGTATCATTACTCACTGACTTTGGGGGTGGATCCTGCACCGTAAGTCAGTGCAAAGCCGTTTTTGTGTTTTGGTTTACTGCTATATCTGCTTTTTAAAGTAATGTTTATTTGATGTGACTTCAGCGATGCACAACAAAGACAAGTGGAAGAAAAAAAGTTAACACAACAAAAGACAAGTGCGTTATGGCAACTGAAAGCGCTTCTTAAAAAACATCTCAAAAACAAGTCATTATTGTCTTTTAAAATAAAAGCTCTGCTCTTGTCTTACACACACACACGCGCGCGTGCACACACACACACACACACACACACACACACACACACACACACACACACACACACAATTACAGATGTTTCGACTGAAGTTTTGGAGACTAATGCTTAGTATTTTCAGGCATCAATACAGTTCTTGTGTAAAAGAGCAAGTCATGAGTTGGCCCATCCTAACAGATGCAACAAAACTAGCGAGGAGAGTCAAAGACATGTCGATCAAGCAAGAGCTGGGTATTCTCGTTCGGTCACACCTGGGGGGGTGGAGCCGGCTGAGCCTGGTGATGCGCTTCAGTGGAAACCAAAGACTGAAAAAAACAAATCCTTCCTGAACAGCAATGAGTGAACCAAAAGATTTCAGAATGAAGGGGAGCATTCCCCTTTATGCGCTACATCTGCTGTTTGTATTTTGAGGTAGTCTCATGTCAAAGCTTTTATGTTGCAGCTTTTAAAAGTTCGGGAGGCCAAACCACATCGCTGAAACAAAATATTACACGCAAGGTAATGCTCGAATAAGTTTCAATACCCGATCTATTCAAAGATTCACAGAACACTCGCAATACAACTGGGGGCCGCGGTAAATGGACTGGGTGGAGCTTATATGCTGGTTTGATCTGTGGTACATTCACGCTTTGTTTGTTTTCAATCCGTCACCCATTTCCTACACTCATTTGTTCACCAAAATACTGTATATCTACATAGTTATCTGGAGAAAAAAGCACTCAGCACCTAACAGGTTGGAGCTTTTGACAGAAACAGTTAGACTCCCACGACCTGCTATATTAGACCGTAGCAGCGAGGGTGAGCTATTGTAGCTTTATATGTTGAATGCGTCAAGAAGGGATTTAGAAAATACTTGATCAATGTTTTTGAATGTTTGCAACAATCCGGATGACTGGATTTTCAAAAAACGTATTCACCTGTCCCCTAGACCACCTCTCTCCTAACCTGCGAATTTCTCCCAAAATCGGTCGAGAACTCTTTCAGTCATCCTGAGACACAGACTGATGGACAGGCAGACAGACGAACCCACGAAAATACACGGCAAAAAACATGACCTCTTCAGTAAAGGTGAAAATTACATGTAGAAAGAGTCTCTGGTCTAAACCTCGAAACTGCTGAGTCCCGACATTTTCTATCATATGACCTTTGTTAGTCGTCAATGATACTAAGCATTCATTTTTGACACGTGTGTATCCTTACCACAGAGACAGCATATTACGGTGCATGTACTACTGAGACGGTGAGGTCACATGACTGAAAAGAAAACCATTTAAACACAAAGCAGAGCAACACAGATCTCAACGTCTAGTCAAATAACAGCAAAGCTGGCAAAGCAGTTATTGTTTATATAATTAGAGCAAGAATTTGAAAGTGAATAATGGCCCATCCTAGGTCTAGCTGAAATATATCAAAATCGTTGGCTCCATCATTTAGTATGAGAGAAGCAGAGATATCAGTAAATATCGACAGGGAGGTATTTTGTGGGGGGACTCGATCGCTGTGAACCCTGGGAACCAAAGAACGATACATGAAGCGAAGTTAAAGTTAGCCATAACCACATTTTTATCTCTAAACGCGCTGCTTAAATGGGTGGCAGATATACCGCATAAGTGATGGGAACCGAAACATGACCAGTGGTTGAAAATGCAGGCCAAAGACCACAGAAGAAGAGACTGATGGCATATAGGGCAGTGGTGAAGACCACTGCATACCTCAGCAGCACAGCTCAAGAATCAAAATGGCATCAGAGTGACAAAGATTCGTCCGTTCTCAGAAGGCCTTGTGGTGCCAAAGAGGTGGACTGTTCTCTCTGGACTACTATTTTGAAGAAGAGTGTTGTTGTTAACCTCCATGTTATTATTTATAGGAGGAAAGGTTGGAGGTGTTGTTTGTGTCTGAAGAACACGTCCAGCGGTGAACATTTCTGAACATAATGAAGCTTTGACTTTTGGTATTGTTTTCAATCTGAAACATCAGTTGATCTTCACAAACAGACTGAGCTTGTGCGGTTAGACATAAAAAATGTCCGTGCAGTTTGACTAACTTACCATTGTGGGACATGCCAACATTGAGGCACTTCTGGAAACGGCAGTATTGGCATTTGTTGCGGGACTTCTTGTGAATGCGGCAGTGAAGATCGCAGTGATCGTAGACCAGCTTTAACCTGATTGTGCGTCGGAAAAAACCCTGCGTCAGAGGGAGAAAGAATGAGAGTTACGACAGATTCAGTCACCACAAACTGACTCAAGTAAAAAGAAATATTTTTTGGTGAGGAAAAAGAGAAAAAGTGATAAAGGAAAAGAGCGTTGCTGCTGATACTGAGTCAGTTCTTGGTGGCAGCTGGTCACCTTAGATGACAATGTGGTGTCCTTAACACATAAGGGGTTCTTTGACTGTTTCAACATTTTTGCTTTATTATTTGAACTCTCAGCCAAATGATTTGCTGTTGAAGTATGTGTCAGTGCTTGTAGACAAACAGAGAAAGAAATTTCTAATTTCTGATAGAATCAGTCATACAGCTCACACAAGTACATTCAGAAGTTTATCGTGTCTCGTAGTGGATTTGCTTCCATAGGTCCAAGGAGGCAATAAGATGGACTCTTATCTCAGCTTCTAACTGTGCAGTCATGGTCAAACTCCCAATGCACACTCCTACACGCAGTCACAAGTCTGTCGATGGCTGCAGCATTGGCCTGTGCTGACTAAGGAATGGTTAAGACACCGCTGAACAGCACAGTGTGGGACAAAAGGAAACTTGTGGCAGCAAACATTACAGGCAAACAATTCAGTCAGCATTCTGATTCATAAATCTGGACTTCCAGCGCTCCGCTTTTTGACGTGTAAATTCCTACGGTCCACAGATGTTCCCTTTTATTCGTAGGTTATTTTAGGAAAGAGGAAGTAAGAGGGGGTCCTGGATCCGCCTTAATAAAGAATGTTTTCTGCTTTCAAACAATTAAGTGTTTGCCTGTTTGGCTGACCCCCTCTTCTGGTGAGTCTCCCCTGAGACACGAACAGAACAATAACTACTGTACCTATATTCATTCAACCCCTGAAGGTACTGTACGGCTGAATGTAAGGGGACAAAAAAGGAAAACCCTTTATACTTAAAGGTGCCAGCCTGCCAAGAGAGTGCTGCTTTAATTGTTGTGTTTCGGACTGCAGTTCACAGATGTAGGATATTAAACTTGTAAGCCCTTTCTTTAATGTTCTCCCAGCAACTAATTGCATCTCGACTGAGATCTTAAGTTGGACATGAAAAGGGTCGACTTGTGCTTCCACAGTGGCTGTATTTAGATCGACATAGTTGAGTTGCTGGTCTGAGCGCGGTGCATTAACGTGAAAGCAATGTTCGCACTCAGAGCTGCGCGAAACCTGCCACTCCAACAATGTTAAAGACACAAGTTAAAGCTGAAAACGCAACAGAAAAGAGAGTGTCTGTGATATATCAGTTTAAACACACTAAAGTCCTCAAGCCCAGTGTAAAATATAAAAAAATGTACTCTGCGCTGGTGACACTAAAACTATTCAACTAAAAATGCAGACCATCATTATACCTCGGATTAATGTTTTCATAAAGTCGATAGAAGAAGAAAAAACTACCGAATAACAATAACAAGAAGTGATGTCATATTGTACAAGTTGCACTGTATTGCATCATGCTACTTCAAATCCTGTCACTGCATATTGATGTTACCTTCACACTCAACAGAATCAAAATGACATTTTTTCCCCTGCAAAATAAAATAGGTTTGAGAGTTTTCATGAAAGTTCTTTTAAAGTTGTTTTAACTAAAAGATTTGCAAAAGTCTGTCATAGTATGGTTAATATTATAAGTCAAGAATAAAAGCAAAAACACAAATTGTAAAGGAGTTTCTCTTTTATCAAGCAAAAAGATTTAGAAAAAAAAGTGGAAAATGTGTCATTATGTTTTGTCTGAAGTCCATTTTTATGTCTGGTCAGATGTGAAAACTGAGGAGCCGGACTGCAGCCAAAGGTACCCGAAAACTCATCACGTGTGTCGAGAGCAATAGTTTTTTTTCCTTTGCCCACCCTCCTACATGTGTGTTAACATTTCGGAGAAAATGGAAATATGTATGCTACTTCCCACTCACTATTAGTTATTTATACCCTAGACAGGTAGACTGAGAGCTTAAGAGGCTGGCTGTACGTTAGTTGGCACAAACGCCTTTGCAGAATGGAAAATGTATTATGGAAGCTTGTGGTTTGAGTGACATGTATAAGAAACATAAAATATACACACTTCTCTCCATACATTATGTATTTTTTTTCTGCTACCAACTTATCTCAAAGACGGTGTCATGTAGTGACAGAGGAAGAGATAGCGAAACGAAACCTAACGATTCTCAGTCGCACTCACTCTGCCCATTGTTATTTCCTGAAGCTAAGACGGTATGATCACATAGTTTTATTGTGTTTATGTGGAGCAGATTTAACAAATTCCCGTCACAATATTCACCAATAGGTGGAAAAACACAGAAAGCTGAAAGTTGCCAGTTTATATTTCGGTTTTGGCTTGTACATCTCAGTTTCATCTTCACTCTTGCTGTTGTTTCATCCCACCTTGCAGCCCTCGCAGGCATGGACGCCGTAGTGAAACCCCGAGGCTTTGTCCCCACACACTCGGCACTCGATGTTCAACCCTGCAGGCGACGTGTCGTCTGACAGTTTGGAGAACACAGGACTTTCTGAATACTGTGGAGGCGACTCCGGCTCCAGCTTGATTGAATCTGAAAGAAAGAACGACGTCACAAATAAAGACAGGTCACAATTCATCTGAATAATCCCTCACAGGAAGAGGACTTACTGTGCATGTCTGGTTCTGTCCTGTAGCTGTGCATGTTTGAGTAGTCCAGGTTGGTCAGGTGTTCTTCGGTCGGTGGTGGACTGAGGTCATAGGCCACGCCGGCGGAAGACATGGAGGATACTAGCGGGGGAGACAGTGAGGAAGGGATGGAGGAGGAGGAAATGGAGGCGTAGTCCAATGTGGACAAATGCTTCATGTCCAGGGAGTGGGAGCTGTCGTCCAGCTCAGGAAGGTCCACCGCGCTCAGACTGAAACCAACAGGCCAGGCAAGGAGCTGCTGGGTGTCCACCATTTCTGCTGTGATGAATGATAAAGGAAGGATGCATTAGCCACAATGTCTGAATCTTCATTAAAAGAAACAAAACAAAACCAAAAAAAACAAAAAAGTGCCACTGAGGAGCGGGAATAGCCTAGAAAAGGCTGCAGAAATGTTTTTGACACATACACACATTCCTGTGCAAACACCATCAGGAGGAGGGACAGCGGCGCTCCAGCTCACTCCTGCTGTCTGTGTGTCTGTCTGTTATCGAGTAAACACAGCGGCACATTTTCTGACAGGGAGTACAAGGCGAACTCTGGCACTGAGGACCGTCTCTTACACTCAAAACACGTCTTCCTCTGTTGCTGTTTGGGCGACTTGCGGTCTGCTCGCCCAACCAAAGGACAAGAAAACAGGCCAAGGATGTTGGACGAGATCATTTGGAGAGGAACAGACTGCACCCTCTCAGTGCTAGAGGGCGTAAAGGACTGGTTGACACTGGAAATTAAGCATCATCTGGGAAGGAATCTTTCCTTGATTTCTTGGGATTTCATCATTATTTCACCAAAACATAGTTTTGGTCAAAAACATGGAAAGATGGAAAAACACAACTGATGACAATGTGTTTTTTTTTTCTCAAGACAGCAATCTCATAGAAAGAATTAAGCAGATTGTGTGTTATTTATAACCTATTTACTGTTTCATATCATGTTCAGTATTTTTCTCATAAAGTGGTGCTGAAATTGACCTAAACTCAGAAAGCTGTAAAAAATTAAAGCCTAGAAATAGTCTCGATTGTGAAAGGTCTGTGAACCGAACCACCTGACCTACTGAGCAACCTTTACGAGCAACGCAGAGCCTCAAAATAAACCACTGCTAATTAACCTCCTGTGCCCGATTCGGGACCAAAACGTAACAAAAGAATGTGATGAATTATGCAACAGGACGAAACTAAAATAGCAATACCCCAATGGCACAGTAGCGGCAGGTATAAAAATGGCTTGAAAGGTTTCCAAATTACTTGTCAAAACATCCCCGTGGAACAAACATCCTCCTCTCTCAACTACATATTGTTTCCTCTTTACTTGTTTGGAATGTGGTAGCAAGTATCAATGGGGGTCCATTTAAAATGTACATCGACTCTGACATTGTTCCACAACCATTGAGAGAGAAAGTGTGTGTGTGTGTGTGTGTGTGTGTGTGTGTGTGTGTGTGTGTGTGTGTGTGTCCACACACAAGCTCTTTCAATGCTTTGGAAGCTATTAATAACTACAGAAACCTGGTTATTTTTCCATTTGCTGGACCGTCGCCAGTCAATCCAAACCTAAAATAGACAGTGGACTAGAGCGACTTGTGCCCCGCTGGCACTGAGTAATATCACAGAGACGGAGGTCCACTGAGAGAAAGAGAGAGGAACCCAGATGAAGAGAGAAACAGATAAACAAGTGTTGATAGTTGACAGTAAGTCCCCAGGCCACTTACAGAAAATGGAACTGCACCCGAGGGGCTCAGCGAAAAAACCAAAAAAAACCCCGCACTTGTCAGAGGAAACTCGTGCCCTGTACTCAAACAGCTTTTGCAGAAAAAAGAGAGGCTGCTGAAGCCTGACAGTTAAACCAATGCACTTTAATCATGTCGTATCTAAAGCTGAAAACAAGTTCCGACTGTAACTTCTTCTGTGTGCCTGTCCATTGAAGCACCGTCATCCTGAATTCCACATGTTGCTATCTGTAAGCTTTGTGTGAGAAAACAACCTGTCAGACATTACAAAAAAATGACAGATGATTAGTAAGAGATCAGTTGTGTGTTTTGTTTGCAAAGGTGTGTGCATGTGAGCACGTGTGCAACAGTTGCACTACTGTCTCCAGTCAGTTTCAGATTTCCCCAAGTCAGAACTTGACTTCCAGGAAAGAGTACAGCGTGTAGGAGTACTTTCTATTGAAGATTGCCTCAGCCATGACATAATGACAAAGGGCCAACGGCAAACTGGCAGGCAGGTCTGGCAGGCTGCAGTAGGTTTGTATACTGTGTGACTGCACGCATGTGAGGAAAACACAGAATGAAGCGCGTCAACCTCAGCAAAAGACATGTCCTGGAGTAAGGAGTCGAAACGTTCAAAAGCAGCTCTAGAATGACAGAACCGCCAAGCTGCAGCCAAACTTTCTGGGAGGTTCAGAGGCTGCTCATGTGTCCTGATTGCAGCAGATATGGAAAAACGAGGTAAAACTACAAGCTCACGCTGCAGGATGTGAAATCCTCCCTCCAGGGACTGGGTTGCAAAATCAATGCAGTGCTTTATCATATCCATGTTCTTAAACAAGTGCTGATTCTTGCCAAAATGCACCGAAGCAAATGACGAGGGGGATCAGATTACGGTGAAGGAGCATCGAAAAAACTTTTTTGACGGTCCTTTTATTGAAATGAACAGCTTTGTCTTAAGACCTATACATTTATAAAAAATAAGTGTAACAAAAGAGTGAAAATTGCAAAAGAATGCAAGAAAAGTAAGAAGTAAAGTCAAGCATTACCGTCATTTCTCGAGGGGTAAGGAAGCTTCGGACACTCCTACACAGCTCTTGTCGTTTAGACAAACAAAAGAAACTGCACAGAGTAAAGCGGCGTTTGGGACATGGGAGAAGTTACCACAGAAGCCAGTCTGGTATATTCAGTGTAATGCAAGACAAAGGAGAGAACCTGCCCTGCTGCATTCAAGGCATTAATGCTCCTCTTATCTTCTCTCTTTGAATAAATATGCGCCCTGTCCGAGGGCAAGAACTGCACCTTTCGTCGCTCTGTGGAAAAGAGCTGCTGGCGGTGTGAAAGTAAATTTTCTGTCTAAATGTTTTTTGACACAAATCATGACATGCAGAGCATTTCTCCTCCAACATGAGTTCATGTTATTTTGCACAGTAACGTACAATGAACACATAGCACAAAAATAGACAGAGATAGCGAGAGATAGAAAGAGAGGGAGTGAGTGAGTGAGTGAGTGAGAGGGTGAGTGAATGAGTGTGAGAGTAATGGCAGGGAGCTTCGTGGCTTCCTGACCTCTTCATCTAAGACTTCTTGTGGTTGCGTCTCAGCTCCTAAAACAGACATATGCTCGCTTCACTTCTTTCTTACGATCCCCCCAAACTTTGAAAATATTTGTTGAGTTTTTTCACCAGGTTAATCCTGCCAAAGTAAACGTCACACTTGAAAATACATTTTTAAAAAGTAGTGTGGTTTGACCTATTTTACACACTGAAAAGCCCACAACAAAATGCTTAGCGTTACCCAGAAGGTCGAATGTAGTTTTAAGAGAGAGAAAAAAAAAAGAACCGTAGCCTGCTTCACTCTTCAGGAAACTGGCTCCTTCTTCTCACTCTGATGGTGTGAAGCCACACTGAGCAGAATTACCTGACAGGGCCTTCCCCTCCCGCCACCTGTATGATCAAACACCGCAGTAATGGAAAAGCGAGTGCACCCAAAGTGTCAGGTGGCGGTCTGGACAGCCCACTTGGCAGAAACGAGAGTCTACACTCGTCTGAAAACCCACTTGCTCGGCTGGTACTGAATTCGCTCATGAAAAACTTCAAAGCAGGGCCCAGTGGGAGGTTGGAAACCACATTTTTCATATCTACATGGTACAGCTCTGAGTAAAACAGCACCCAGACAACCTCACTCGGATTTCAATTTGATTTTTTTTGTCTAATTTTTAGGTTTCCACCTCCAAAGCGAGGAACAAAGACTCACAGTCAGTCAAGCTGAGGTCAGACTGAGTGGGAGGTTCGCGCTTTTCAAAGTGCAAAATGTGAAAAAAAAAATGTGCTTCCCTCTTCAAAAACTCTATTTCCAAAAATACTGACAGACAAGTTCAAAGTCATAGATTTACATGTGAGAAATTCTTTAATTCACTTTGTGTTCAGCTGTATCTGAGAAACATGGAGCTGCTTTAAAAGTGACCCAGTTACATTTTTTTCTCATTTGGGCCTTTTGAATAAAAAAAAAATTCTCAAAACTGTTTGAACTGCAGGTCTGTGTGCTCACTGATGAAAGCAATTGCTTGCATGCAAAATCAAAACAAGTGTAATTGGTGATAAACTGTCTGAAGGAATGATCATTTCCGCATCTCATGAAAGCCACAGTGAAGTTTGCTCTCATACGTCCCGAAATGGAAACCGGCAAACCAGGCAACATGATCGAGTTTGTCACTGCAGGTCGCTGTGGGATCTAACAGCAGACTGGCCTATTTGCCTGTCATGGTCAAATAACACAATAACGTGAGTGACAGCTTCACTTCTCCTTGGCCAAACACACACACACACACAAACACAAGCATGGCAAAGGAACGATCACTCACCCTGCTTCTCCCGTCTCAATCCGAACTGTGTTCAGTGTCAGCTCACTGACCAGCATCAGACTGACAGCAGTAATGATAGAAGAGACGATCCTGTGTGTGTGTGTGTGTGTGTGTGTGTGTGTGTGTGTGTGTGTGTGTGTGTGTGTGTGTGTGTGTGTGTGTG
>JASSRZ010000072.1:18925273-18943786 GCA_032164315.1 Malacoctenus gilli
ACACACACACACACACACACACACACACACACACACACACACACACACACACACACACACACACACACACCTCTTTTTAGGAAATATATCAGTCAACAAGGAAAAATTCACAGAACACTGATAAAACAGAGTCATGCTGTCAGGCTGCGACAACAATGTGTATGAAATATTGGTTTAACAGTAACTGAACGAGGACATCTTCAGACACAAACTCTCACTTGATCTGCTTTTACAACCACGTAGGTTTGAAGGCTGCAAGAGAAAATCTGCTGACAAAAAAACCCCTTGCAAAACAAACTGTTGCCAAATTAACAAGACAGCGAAGCAAGTGACTTCACCCAGATGTGGTATTAGGAAATTATTCTGGTCAAAACTGTCAAACAGTGGAATGACCTTTTCAAACTTCTTCAATCTGCCAACCGCAAATTCATCATATGTTCTTGCGTTTAAAAAACCCGTGTCAGATTAACGATAAGGTCTTAACCTCCAATAAACTTTTAACCAGACACATCTATAAACCAAGCCACAGTGGATTGCATAGATGATTTTTGCCGAAAATGATTAGCTACCTGAAAGTTTCCACGACGGTTTACTAAAACACAGTGAAGACAAAATAACCCAAAAAGCAAAACTGTTTGCACAACTTAAGAAATAAATATTCAATGACTAAAGATAATAACAGAAAAAATGGATTGGTAATGTTTCACATGTTTTGCAATCATATTGGACAGGAGGATGAATAGAGATGGTAAGGGTTTTTTGCAGAAGTTGCAGATTGTCATACAGGAAAACTGATACATTTTCTACCATCCTGTCATTGCAAAGTAACATGAGGATGAGTAGCAGTTTGCTAGATCCATTGCAAGTCAATACAGGAAACCACGAAAGTACTATTTGGCCAACTTCGTTGCCCAATCTTTTGTCCAAATCGTTCCTGAGTAACATCAATCAATTTCTTGCAGTTGTTTCAAAACCACAAACACTTTCTGGTGGCCAACTTTTTATCAACAAATACTGCAGATCAAGACAAAAGACATCAGTAATGCATAGAAAAGGCTTTTTCACTTTGTGAAACGGGAATTATTCTCCAGTGCTGCAAACCCGACCAGATAACATTTTGCACTCACCTGAGAACCTGTGATCGCTTTGATAGTAAAAATCTCGGCCTGGTGTTTGCATGTCAAACCAACAGTCACCCTATGGTGCACACAAATACAGTGGCCCAAACCTGACTGTGTGCCAGTTGTCAGTCCTGTGACCGCACCCCCTCCCCCCATCACCGCCATCACCACCCCTACATTACACACTTGGAGGCTGTCATAATGCGAGAGTCCAGCCAGATTGTCAAGACAGCTTCAAGCTTTCAGACGAAATGAACAAACGTTAGGGAAAGTTCAACAACGAGGGAATAACTCGTGTTTTGCAAGGGTTTCATTAATTGAACATTGTTGGCATCATGTTAGGATTTCATAAAACAATTTTTTGTCGTTTGAAATCTAAAGAAAGGAGGGTGGATGTTTAATATTAGTGTTATGCACGGCATTACCCTGCATACTGGAACACGTGGAAACAGTTTAAACGTATCAATCCGGCTGTCACAACGTTTTTTTTTCCCCCCAATCACCCAACCAGCTCAGCAGCCACAACAAACCGCGCAGCAAAACTCTGAACCGAGCGGAAGGTGACTGACCTGATCAGAGAGGATCGCAGAGGAGTCAGAGCCCACTCGCTGGTTCTGAAGCTGGGTCGCCTTTTATTTTTCGGACGGGCTTAGTTGTGACTGAGCCTTTTAGTTCTCAGTCTTGGAGGGCTGGGGTTGTCCGCACCGTGCGCACGGAGAGCGCAGCGACACAGTGGTCAGGTCTCTCTGCTACGAGGCTTCTGCTGCTGCTGCTGCTGCCGCCGCTGCCGCCGCCGCCTGCCTCCCTCTCTCTTTCATTCTCTCCTCCCTCCTCTCAACACGGCCGCCAGAGATCCTGAGGACACAGGCAGAGGCATCAAATTACTCTTTACAACTTTCACTTGGGAGGTTTCAACTGATTTGTTGGGACTTCTCGTGTATGTTGCCAAATGTGGTGAAACAGGTAGTTTTATTGTCCATGACTTCACCTTGACGCTTTAAGAAAATCAATCATTCATGTACTCCTTTCATTAGCATAATTAGCCTAGCTTTCACCTGTTTCAATGATTCCCAGCTAACCGAACACAGACAAACTGAACACTAGTTATCTTAAAATATCGGCAACCCGCCAAACAAACGAAGAATTGTAATTTAAACAGAAAATTAAAGCAAGATACCGTTTAACTGCATAAATGTTGACCTACCTGTACAAAGTTCATTAAACAACTTGAAATCACACATTAGACTGAGTAGGCGCCAGGCTTCTGACCTGGTTGCTTGGTAACCAGCCTGACTTCACGAAGTGTCGCTCCCTGCCAAAAAAATAGTCCCAGTGTATTGACACTAATCTGACGGAGACATTTTATTTGGCATTTCATGTCAAATCTTTGAAGACAAATTGAATCAAATTAATGATTGGATTTAGAAGCACACATCTTGATTTGCTTGTGGTCATTGTGTTATTTCCTGTCTCCTCGTGTTTGTTTCATCAACTTTTGTGCGGTGAAGAGGTCTGAATGCTGTCACATTTTGATGTTGAAGAGTCAGCTTGTAAAAAACAATTGGAAAAAAAGAGAAGTAAATATTCAAAATATCTTACAGTAGCAGATAGACAACTTTATGTAGTCAACTTGCTAAAAAATGTTTGGTGGGCTGTGTCCATTGATTCATATCAGTTACACACGTCACACCAAAACATCATCACTTTTTTGACTTCGGTTTGCATGTTCCAATAAAGTTACAACTTGATGTTTAACAGTGGGAAACAATCAACCCACTGTCAATACTGGGCAATGCTTCTCATATGCCAAAAAAGATCAAGAACATTGAGTAAATACATGTTTCTGATGAGTGAGATATACAAACGTACAGTTAGTTAAATGTGTACATTTTCCCATCAGGACATTTCTGTCATCCTTATTTGTTCAAATTTGTGCTGAAAAGAAGTGGGTGTGTTCCCCCCAAATTCTGTCTGTCACCTAAAGATTTAATTCCCTGGATGACTACAGGGGGTTGCCCCTTCTTTTACTTCACCAGAGATGAATAATGTGTTCATGATCTTCACACGCCTGGTGGTTTGTACTGTTGATTGGTATGACACAACCCAAGTCACCTGATGAAATACAGAAGGTGCGACAGGTGAGCGTTGATACAAAAGACTCTTCAACTCCTTCACTTAGCTGCTTCATGTTTTTGTTGTGAATGTACGATCTAATGCATTTGAAGTACTTATACTCACCCATGGGAAAAAAAAACTTTTTTTTCAAGCTGTGAACCAGATGCTGACAGTTTCTTTCTCATCTGTTGACCAAAAGGGGTTGTGGTTGTTTTTTCACACCCACTTATCTTGAAATCAAGATCACCGTGACTATAAATAAGATGTTGAATCGTTCAAGATATCAAGATTAATGGCATCGACAGAAGTAGCTTTTCTTGAGGTCAGGAACCCTGCCAGCTCACTGCTGATGACTTGTTTCGCTGTTAGATTCATACAGAAAAGAGACACGTATGGTGAAACACGCTGTTCAGCTGCCTGGTGAAAAATAGTTTCCACAACGTAAATGTTGAGGCCGTGAAGAAATAAGTGTTCCTGTTTTTTCGTGAAAGTGTCACTTGACCAGAGTCTGACCTGTCTGTCTCGACCAGTCATGCAGCCCTGACATGAAACTATGTGGTGGCGTCTGAGTTCAGACTGGAAGGACCATATTACTGTTGACTTTAGTGAGTCCCATTTGAATTTTATAGTTGTTGTAGGTCTTCACGTAGGGAGAGTTTACTGAACTACTATGTTAGCAGTCTTTTAATATTACACCTCGGATGCTTTTTTTTAATCATTATTTTTTGTATTTCTTAATTGTTTGTCGAAAAAACTGAGGTGACAGAAAACAAATGCTGGTTTAGGAGAATTTGCAGTCAAAACAAAACTCATCTACACATGTTAACACTTTGTACGGGGAGGCAGTGCGCATCTTTGGAGCGGGTTTCCACACCATTACGAGTTCCTGAAACTACTGCTCACAGCAACACATCCTGCTAAGGAACGGTAAGTAGAGGTCGGCTGAGCTGCATTCAGCTTTCAGTGTTTAATCTGTCGTGCCTACAGTGAATTCAGACAGCTGGCACACAGTGCGTTGACAGACCCACAGAGACACACACACGGAAATACACATCCGTAAGCATTCTTTCACATAAAAAGCATCCTCCCCACATGCAGAATTTCTTTGAGCCGACAGAAAAGAAAAATACACCCATGGGAATTCTGCTGTCACAAACAAACGAAGCAATAACTTCGACATGTTTGTACAATCAAGTCCCAGCTGACTTGAGCTCTGATATCTGAAAATGTTCATCATCAAAGTGCGTGCGTTTCTTCATGGGGTCCTTTGACACGCATTTTTAAAGCAGAAAAATGTGTCATTTCAGGACGAGGAGTGTGTGCATGTTGTTTAAAAATCCATGTGGTTTGGACTCATGAAAATAAGAGTCTTTAAGAACAACATTGAACAACAATATTGACCAGAGGAGTTGGCCATGAAAGCTCCGATTTGTCACTGCATTCTTCAAAATACTGGATTTTTAATTGTCTCCCTCTCATGCATTCTCCCTCACTTGAGGTCTCGCTCCAGCCGGTTGGGTGAGCGTGAAAACAAACAATCTGACTAGTGTGGGCTTGCTTCTGGTACATCAGCCGCCCACATGGACGTCCCAGAGTGATGGAAACGTTCCCACAGATGGCCGCTGACTGATGCATCCGTGGAACAAGTACATAGAGTATGATCAGCACTCACATCTCATCACTGTGTATGTCGTCTTTAAATTGTGTCTTGAAGAAAATGTGTCCATGGATTCTCTAATGTGGAGATGACAGATTGTGTTTTCTCAATATTATGTTTAATAGGTGAGTTCAAAGGCTTCATAAATGTTTTAAATGTGGATTTAGTTGGTACAACATAATCACAATTAATACATGGAAAAAGCAGGCATTTATAACAGTCTTTATTCTACATAAAACTCCTTTTTGCCTTTTAAGCAACCTATTTTATCTGTAAATAGCAAAGTACTAGTGGAAATAGTGTCCATGGCTGGTGTTAAAAGCTTTCCTCCTGAACCCTTAAATCCAAACGTGACACAAGTGTGACATTAAAGGCGCAGCATGAAAGATGAGCTGGATTAGAAGACGTGCCAAAGCATGCTGAGAGCGCTGACCTCTGCCAAGGCCAATAGTCTGCTCGTGTTTTATATTTAACCACCATATAATCAAATGTAGGGAAATAAACTTTTGTTTGGCCGCATATCACTTTTTGAAAATGGCCAATCAGCATTTTTCTAGAATAGAGGGGTATCTTTCTTGGTCGTGTATGCTAAAGTCAGCCACCAGGTTTCTCTAAAATCAGGCTGGAGGTTTTCCCCTGAAAAAGAGACAAAGTTTGGTAAGTAAAAAAGAGAAATTAGAAACATAACCTTGGCAGAGAAACAAGGTAAGACGGAAAAGAAGTCAAAACAAGTGAGACATCACACGGGGGACGATAGCATACTGATAAGCATGTCCTGCTGCTGCAGCAGGAAGAGAAGCTCTACTACCGTCGTCACATTCTACCTCCACAAATCATTATACTTTAATTGAATGATCAGTGATGAGGTTTGACCAAGATAAGCTCATCAAGCTTGACTTTGCGTCACCACAAAGTATTTGTCACGTTCACTCGTCGCCATCTTGTGGCTCAAAAGAGAAGTTCACGTCGTCCTCTTCTGTGAAACTGGAAGGAACTTTCCCGCGAAAATGATCACAATCCTGAAAATATAGCGAATAAAAAAATAAGTTGACGATTATTTAAGGTGCAGAACTCAAATATTCAGGTGACGTCACCAACAGGTCAGTCTCCAGTGACTCAATGACTGGTCAGGTGCATTATTGATACAACTCCATTGAGCCTTTTGCAGTCTCAGCAATCATTCCTGCAATGACTTGATAATGGTTTCCCCCCCAGTGTTTAAAGACTTTGTTGCTCAAACAAAGTTGGAGCGATCCGCATAAATCTCACTTAGTGCATCAGTGGAATGATGGAACCACATCTTTATTAACTTTTACCTGTACAGAAAAAAGAAACATTATCAGTCACCAGGTCATGCAAAGCAGTATTGCATTACAAATAAAAACACAATACAAAACAAACATTATTTACTGTACCATAAATATGGAGCCTCAAAAATAAATAGATAAATCAGTATATTACAAAAAATAAACTCCTGAGATGACACGGACATACAAATACAATATGTTATCGTTTACTTGCAACATGGTACTGGAGATGGTTAAGCACACAGGTTGATATGCAAGATCGTAAATGTCGATAGTTTCAGTTCTCTTTTCTTTGACATATATATCTGATTGGATCGCACCAGTTTAACTGAAGGTGACCAAGTGAAGGTAGCGGGTTCACTCTTTCCGTGTACAAATGAGACGACAAACCCGACACCTCATTGTGGGGCGCCAATACTCAGACACCCAGCTGCTGACCGCTGTGAAGGAGCAACATGGAGAGTCACCACTGAAAGGAACCTTAAAGGGAATGTAGGAGTACAGTATTTAACAGATACACAGATCCTGTAGGTATGGTAATATTTATATCCATAATAATAGGGTGACAGCGCTCAACAGTCATGTCGAGGTGTTATTGCACTACTGTCTCAATGTCTTTTCATGAGAATAATCAACAAATTACAATACTGTTGATAGATCTACACAGAGGCGAAACAAGAAATCACCACTCACAGCTACAGACATGAGCTACTATTTGAAATGTATTCATTTACTTTCGGGGTTTGATTTGCTCGACCCCAAAATTGTACGACACCCACGCAGAAGCAGTCAATCACACTCTCAGTGGTTTACTACTTTAAAAGCTAAAATTTCCAAAGTAAATGAACACATTTGAAGTCGTAATCGACCCAGGTCTGCACAGCTAGGAAACTTAGCTGTGAATCGAAAACATGTCCACAATAAGGCTACAACATCTAAAGATAGATAGAGAAAGAGAGAGAGAGAGAGAGGGAGAGAGAGAGAGAGAGAGAGAGGGAAAGAGAGAGAGAGAGAGAGAGAGAGAGAGGGAAAGAGAGAGAGAGAGAGAGAGAGAGAGAGAGAGAGAGAGAGAGAGAGAGAGAGAGAGAGAGAGAGAGAGAGAGAGAGAGGCAACAGAGGGCAAAACTCAACACTGATAGAGCTCCGGTCAGCTCTAAAAGTCACACCGAGCCACTTGGAGGAGCCATGCAGAACAAGTGAACACAGATGAACATACACGTATTTCCAACTCCCTCACATATCAATGAATTTTCAAGGCTTGGAGACAGAAAGGGTGGGGTGGGGTGGGGGGGGGGAGTGTTGGCGGAGGCAGCCATGATGACTGACCCTAGTAGTCAGTAGCCAAGGACCAGAGACACGACAGCTGGATTTACACAAGAGAAGTATATACTTATTTCTTTTTTACTCACGCACTAACCAACACTGACTCACTGTAAGGAAAAAGCCATCAAATGTTAAATATATGATTATTATTTAAAATTGTATAAATCCAGCCACTGGATGAAAGAGTTAAGTCACTGACAAAAACTAATTAACAAGTGCTGCTGGAATATTATTTTTCTCTTATTGGCTTATCTCCCATTATAGTTAAATATGTTTTAAGATTTATATACTGCAAATATACTGTATGTACATTCCATCTGTTGTCTTGAACATTATACTTTCCATATACTTCTTATTGTATACCTTAAGTGTGCTCTCTGGAAAAAAATAAAGACTTTTTTTCAGTTACTTTACTCTATTCTACTTATTAATCTACTCTATATCAATGACGTAACTCCTTCAAGCTATTTCCTCTGGCGCGCCTTCATCGATCTAAGATCCTACCCAGCAGGCCTCACTCATACACAGGGAAGCTGGAAGTGGAGCAGAAGAGGGACCAGGATGGAGGGAGTACAGTACAGATAACACACAAACTTTTAATCTCAGACTGGTTCACATTTAATGTCAATCAAGTCATCCCTGGCCAGTGGTAAACAAGGGGGGGGGGGGGCCAGAATCAACACGAAAGGTGGTGGTGGTGGTTGGGGGGGGGCTGACTACGGTTCGGTCGTGTCTAGTCAGAGAAAAGGCTGGCAAAGGACTTTCGAAGGTTGCGAATGGTCTCAGCCTTGGCCTCCTCCTGGCCATCGCCGCCGGTGCTCGAGACCCCGCGGAAGAAAGAGGAGTCGCTGAAGGCGTTGAAGGCATTAGTCAGGGACTGGGACTTACTGAGAAAAGGAAGGAAGGGGGGGGAAAAAAAGAACAGGGGGAAAGGAGACAGGAGGGGAAGTATGGCAACGAGGAGTAACGAAAAACAGGGAGAGAGTATGGGAGTATTAGTTGAGTAGGTGGGGAGGAGATTGAGGAGCAAAGACAAACAGGGAAATTCGTCAGAGGGCCAGAAAGTCGCACACACAAAATTTGTGAATATATGAGGATACTTAAGGAAGCTCTACTGATAATTCAGCTTTAAGGTCATCACTAGGTTGGGCCTTTAAAAGCATTGCATCATTACCAGTGCCTCATTCACACGCCTCTTACTTCAGCAGAGGATGGCTCTTTTGCTGGGGCTGTTCCTCCACCGGAGCCTCGCTGTCAGCGGGCGCTGCGACTGCTTCAGCCGGGACAGGCTCCGGGTTGGAAGAGGGAGAGGGTGGCTTGCCCTGGGGCTGAGCCTTAGCCGGGGACTGCACGCTCGGCGGTGACTGGCCGGCGGTCGCTGGCGACTGAGCTGGTGCCGCGGCAGGAGCGGGCGCCGAGTCAGGGGCCTGAGCGGGTGCGGGTGCAGGGGCTGCAGGTTGGGGCTTGGGTGAAGCTTTGGGAGGAGGAGGGGTTTGTGGCTTTGGCTGGAGTTGCGGCTTGGAATTCCTGCGCATGGGAGGGATGGGTTTTGCAGGTGGTGTGGGTTTGGGGGGCAGATCTTTTGGTTTCCCAGGTGCCGGGGATGGGGAGCCCTGAGGTTGGGGCTTGGGCTGCTCGGTTGTCGGAGCGGAGGACGGGGGAGAAGCTGAAGCTGGGGCTGACGCTGAAGGGGAGCCTGGGGCTGCTGCAGCCGCCGCCGCTTTGGTTGGAGGTGAGGCTGGAGCGGCAGCTGCTGCTTTGACAGAGGGGGAGGCAGGGGCCGCGGCCGCTGCTTTGGCCGGGGCAGGGCTCGGCGCTGCGGCTGCTGCGGCTTTAGCCGGGGATGACGGCGAAGCTTTGGCTGAGCTTGAAGCTGAATCGGTGGGCGGCTTTGTGACGGACGGTGCCCGTGTCATGGGGGGAGGCCGTTGCACCGGCGGCTTTGTGACTGAGGCGGCCTTCTGGACTGGACTCGGTTTCTGAGGCTGGGGGGGTTTCTGAGCTGGAGCTGGACCAGGTTTCTGAGCCTGGCTGGGCTTTGGTACTGCTTCAGATGCTCTCTTAGCTGATTCTGATGAAGTGTCCACACTCTGAGATTTCACCGGTGCACCTGCAAGATTGACATACCAGACATCAAGCCGTGGTTCGAGTTTTTTTGATTCTTCTCAAAAGACAG
Organism: Malacoctenus gilli; assembly: GCA_032164315.1. Taxonomy (NCBI): domain Eukaryota; kingdom Metazoa; phylum Chordata; class Actinopteri; order Blenniiformes; family Labrisomidae; genus Malacoctenus; species Malacoctenus gilli. The sequence goes on from JASSRZ010000072.1 coordinate 18,934,973, forward strand.
CAAAATGCAAAAAAAAAAGAGAGAAGAGGGCTGACAAAAAGACGACAAATAAGCATTATTTTAAAAAAAATAAAAAATCTAGCGTCTGTTGTTTTAGTGCAGCAGAGAGAAAGAAGAACAGGCATCCGTACAGCTGTTCAGAAACCAAAGCAGAACATGACACAGATAAAGAGCTTGATTGTAGACATGCCCATTCACTTCAAGACCCCCACCCCCACACAGTCATTAATGAAAACCCTGCCTAAGGCATCTGTGGAAACCAGAATGGGGCAAAGCAGGCTCTCTGTGTCTGCACTGTAGTAACCAGCAGAGGGTGGCAGATCAGCAGCTTGGAAAAGGTGTTGTGGCTCAACTCTCATGCCGAGTGTTATTTGCATTGAATGCACACTGACTCGACTACACATTAGAGGTATGCTGGCAAAACTAGGCAGTGAAAAAGGAAAGGGGGGAAAAAAGGAAGGAGATTGAAAGTAAGTAAAGAGACAAAAGAAGAAATGATGTAAGAAGAGAAGGAAGCCACGGAAACGGAGGCAGTGAAGCAACCTGACTGGCAGCACAAAAGTGAAATAATGATGATTAAAAAGAAAAAGATTACACATGCTGAGTGGGATGTGCCTGAACAGGGATGAGTTTCCAATATGGCTGTTAATTCTCTTCCTGGGTTCAAGATTATGTTTTGGACTGTGAATCTTTTATCTGGCAGCTTCCTAGTGAAATGCACATTTGTTTTTGTTCGAAGATTCGATATTGGTTTTGTCACAATGTTTGACAAGATTAGATTGCCACAAAACAAACAACCCGTCATGGAAATTCATCCCAGATGTTCCCAGAAAGTCACTGCTGTTGGGCAGCAAGATGGCCATGAGTCTTACGTTTTATCAGAGATTGTCATTAAGCATCCCAATGGTTGCTTGGGACTCACGACGCATAAAAACCAAAGAAAATACCATTTGTACAAACAGATTTTAAAAGGGGTGACACAATAACGCTTGGCCTGGATACAAACTGTGAATCAGACATCAGTGTACTCAGGGACATATTCGTATTTATCACCTGCACCAGAGCAACATTTTCTTTATAGTAACTCTTTCTGTCTGGGATTAGAAAAAGAAGAAGACAGGGGCAGAAAAGCAGTAAACACGCCGATGACGTCTTGCACCAGAAGTTGCACTGAATACAAAATTCTTCCTTTGAAAGGGGCCAGAATAAATATGAAGCTCAGTCATCAGTAACTCAGCGGTTTGGATCCAGGCAAATAAGGAGTGATCATGCAGAGAAAGAAAAAAATGCTCATTGTCTTTGAAAACTTTTAATCATTTGCATAACCAGGTTTTACGGCGGCCCGGAAAGGTGCAGTATGTGTTGCATACTGTGTAAGGCCATTTACTCGTCCCATATATGATAACACAAAAAAGGAAGGGTTCATCTACAATAAAAGACAAACACAAAACTTCACGACACAAAACATCAACATCCAGCGAAATGATCGATTCACCAACAATACAAATGTTGAGAATGTAAAGATTGTAGAACATTTTTTAGCTCGTCAGAACTGAACCATCCCAAAGTCCCGAACTGCACTCAAAGTAATCTGACTTTCAATGAGACATTGTTATATAAATAGCACATTTATCTTCAGCTAAAGTCACGTTTGCAAACATCCAGTCCATCTGTCATTAAAACAAGGCAATGCTCTGACAGCAAAGTTGATTTCTGTTTGCACATTAGAATACGTGAGGCACATGTTCATCTTCGTACCCATACAACAATAAAAGCTGGCAATGCCGAAACACACTAAACACCGCATGGAGTACAGGCACTGGCCACGTCTACGCAAGAACAAACATGCAAACACACAAACGCACAACGACTCCAGTGATATTAATGGCTCGTTGGTTCACCACATCGCACACAGTCTGAGCACTGCTTTTAGGCACATTTAGTTTGAAAGCGTCAGCCCTGAGCACAGACACCACCACACACAACTGAACACTGATCTAACAGCTGCAGATAAGCTCAGCACACTGACTGAGTGCTTCTCACGGTGAATTTGTCAATTCAACTGAAATTTATACAAAAACACAACAAAGGCATTTTTTTGTGTGTTTTTTGAATCCAAACGAGGGGTTGCAATCAACCCCGTCAGGTCAATAAAGTCAACGTGAAAAACTGAATTCTCTCTACAGAAATCATCACTTGTTTCTGCCACGTTGTTACACGAGAAGATGGGACCCATTGTCCTATCAGCACTGTAAACACCAAACTGCAGCTCTGCATATAATGAGCAAAATTCGAGAAAGGCATGAGTGATTGTGCAACACATTCAGTTTACATTGTAAAGCTACATATTAATGCACAGACAATGGTGTGCAGGAATTTCTCATTAAACACTTGGCACAAAATTAGTTCCCGAAATGTCAATTTGTTCCTTGAACTATTCACTGAATCGTCTGCTCACCGGTAAAGACGTGGCAATAACATCCAAATTGCTCGTCAGGGAATCGGGGATCCCTGAAAGGTTTTCTGTAAAGTTCTGCTCATACTGTGAGACAGCGTCTCATTTCTGCAGAGCTCAAAGGACTAAAACGAGCTCTGAATTCCTCCCTCAGCTTCGCATAATATCAATACAAAGTGAGTCAGTGGCAGTACTTCGATTTACGACTGTTCAGTGACAGTTTGAAACAAGGCGAAAAAAGCCAATCAACGAGTGGGTTTCTGATTGGAGGAAAACGTCTCAGGACGTCAGAAAGAGAACTGCAGAATTATCGTTCCGGTGTTTCTTAGACTTGTTTTGGGCCTGCAGCTAAAGCCGGTTTTTTTCAATGAAGAATAGTATTCAAACCACCTTGAGGTTGGGGACGTTGAGCTGAGGTCCTGTTCGGATCTGACAGTCCTTCCTTGAGGGCAGCACTCTGGTTGGCAGGGAAACGGAGGTTCGAGAAAAACGAATGATGGACGGGAAGCAGTCGGGAGAAAAAGAGTGAAAGAGGGGAAGAAATCAGTTGGGAGTCAGAATCAAGCTGCAGGTAACTGCAACAGTGGTACAACAAACCTGGATGAAAGCAAAACCATCATTCTTGCCCCAACATGAAACTGCATATTTGATATATTTTCTGCTTTTCAATTTGCTTGCAGTTCCTCAACAACAACAAAAAACCCCACCCAAAGCATTTGGTTAAACATTTGTGTTTCTTGTCCTTTTAAAAAAAACACCCTTGTTTTGTGTTGCCTTTGTTTTGAAGCTCACTCTGTTCAGGGCTCACCTGTTGGGGCTGCACAGTCGTTGGCTTCTGGCCTTGAGGGGATCGAGCAGGAGAGCGAGAAGTACTGGACGACCTCGCAGCCAGTGCTTGGTTCATCCGGGCCATCACCACCTCTGAAATAAGCTGCCGGTCCTCCGCCTGGTGGTCACCAATCAGCTGCATAGATGAACCCACAACCTGGAAAATCACACAGAGCGATACGTTAGAAAACGTATTCAAAGAAGTGGGTTTCAGTGGAAGTGCTTTTGTCCAGTGGCGAGTCAAATCCTGGTGCGTTAATGCATTCAACTCTGGACACATCTCCAGCCCACTGATGGCAATTTGAAGTCACAGATCAACTTAACAAGCATCTTGTGTCTTTACAAAGGTCCACATAGAAAGGCTCAAACACCAACCAAGGTCCTCTAACCCCCGCCCCCTCTTCCTAACGTGCTCCCTGCAATTCTTGATGAAGATGAATGATCAGGAACAAATATGGAGACAAAGCACCAAAGTGTCAGAACACTCTCAAGCTCATTTTTTGAAGCATATTGGAGACGCATTCTTGAAAGAGTCTTACACCCCTCTAAGAAATGACACATGGGGACAAGAAAAAAAAGTTTATTGCATTTAAAGTAAATGTGGTGCTTTAAAACACTGCTTTAATAACACGGTGACTGGATCTCAGTGTCAGTTCGCCCCTTGCATGCTTCCTCTCCACCTGCTCCTGCTGAGTTGCCGCCATCTTTGGAAATGCAATTTCCCCAAATTTGTCAGGCCTCACTTCACTAATCATCCTCTGAGTGGGCTGCTTCTAATCCCACTTGATCTTTCCTGCCTGACCTGTTTGCAGCTCTAAAAAAAGCGGACTCCTCTGCCAGGATAATGCATCGTTGTTTGATCAATACTCGCAGAACAATCTTGCTTTTCAGCTCTATTGGATCTTTGTGGCTGCTTTAACTGCTCCGTTATGAGCAACCGTCCCTTTATTTATTGATCCCCAAACAGCAGCCTGTGTGTAACCATATGTTAAGCATCGCAGGCCTTTCTCAGGCCAGCAAATAAAAAACGGGACTTGAGAAAAAGTCTCACAGAGCTTATTTCACAGAGGACCACCAGTAGCTGGCTCTGCAATCACTGCCTCAGCGCATCCAGGCCCTTTAATTTGTGGCCTTACAAACATTGGCGTATTGAGTTGCTCTTTGCAAGGGAGAAAATATTGGCTACCAAGTCACTCAAACCTGCAGCCAAAACCTTCTTTCCTGCACATCATAATTCTTCCAGTTGAACGACTGTTCTCTCTCCTAAAGTTTCAGTTTTGAATGGAAATATAGAGCGGAAAATTAAAGCACAGTAAAACGTCTGCAGAGATTCTGCTGAGGAAGTGAGACGTACAAAAAATATGTGGGTCATAGAAAAACATCTATTTTTATGCCGAAACCACCACAATGTGCTTAGTTATTCAGGCTATCGTGTGCGTTCTAATAGAAGGCTCCCAGACAGAAAGCTCCTGCAGTTTAAATTGGGCCACACGTTCTAATTTTAACACACTAAAGTCCTTATTAGTGGTCTAATGCAACACAGCTCCTATAGGCTGGCAGTAAAAGCTCTCAAACGGAGAGGCACGACTCGATAGAAAACGTCAGCCGAGCGCAAAACGTCTTCTCACTTCGTTGGTCCATCTAAAGATCTTTTATATCCATCTTCCTTCTGCACGCATTGCCCTCAGATGTGCTTTTTTCCTCACCTCAGTGATGTAGTCGTTGCCGTCCTTGCCACAGATGGCTTTGACGGCACAGATGTCCAGCCCTCCAAAGATTTCTGAGCAGGTATCGACCCAAAGTTTATACCTATCACAAAGAAAGGCACATGTCACAACCTGAAGTAGGCAGAGCGAATCATTTGGTCTCCAAGAAAAAAGAACGTCAATGTATAACAAGGAGAAGAGCTGCACCCACATGTGTCTGAAGATGAAAGATTTCACTCCTGAGAGACGCTTCTTGTAGTTCAATTCAAGAATTATCAATGATATTGACTTTTTTATCACCCCATTATAGAATGTGAATGCAAACATTGACATGTGGGGCATTTATGCTGAAATTAAACCTGCTGGAGAGCCTCTCCAGTATTAAACAGAGCTGCCTGCAGCCTATAAAAAGTCACATATCAAACCAAAGCTGAAATGGGCAGATGCAAGCACAAATGTAGGATAACACGACTGTACTGTGGAAGTTATTATTATCCCCTCCCCTAGAAAACTCACTCTGAACTTTAGCCCACATTCCCCAAATTATTTATCGAATGACTGAATCTAGACAAAACTCCAGCAAATAGTCCGTCACAAATTCTTGGACAAAAGGGGACAATTTCGTATTTTCATTTCAGACTTCAGGAAATGTTCGAATTTAAATCTGGATTTATTTCTGTGGTCGTCACGTCCAGCACATTTGATGAAAAGTGCATCATGATAAGAGGGGTTTCGAGGGTTTTGGCATCGACAGGAACATTCATGAAAGGAACAGAAGCAAGTCTGATATTATCCCGCTGATATTACCTTGAAAAGCAATGTTCGGCACATGCTTCTATGTAGTGACAGAAAATAGTTTTGTTATTTTTTTCATCCCTCAGGGGTAACTCGCATTATGATAAACCAAAGCCTGGAAAAAAGATATTAAGTCCACAAAAAACAATGGATTTCCAAACATCTGTGGGTCCGTCCACGTGAGGCGCTTTCAGCTGAATGAATCTGCAGCGCGAGCACATCGTGACTAACTGTGACATAACACAAGAGCGACATGTGTGATACCAGCGCAGCCTGAGCGTCACTAATGTGGAAGCAGTGCTCACTTGTCGGTCATGGCTACTTGTTCCAACATGGCAGATCCGGTGTTGCTCTTCCAGTTACCAGAGATGGACGTTCGCCTGGAACACAAGCAGGAAGGAAACAGTGAATGGCCGCACACACCTGAGCCATCACGTGACTAAAAGGTGATCACAGGCAGACTTTTCAGCCGGAGCAGGTATTCCAGTTTCAGCATTAACTTAAGTCGAACGAGGTAAGCGCTTAACATTCTGGCCTGGCAAGATGCCAAAACAGTGACGTTGTTCCTTCATCGTTTGACTTGTCTATTCTGAAGCCTGAATCTAATCTACGTTCCACTACAACACAATATGATGAACCCCAAAGCAAAGGCATATTACCGCAACTTCGTGGCCCCACACTGCACAGAACTACAGCACAGCACTTACATGTAAGCTTTGTAGTCGACGCCGATTTTCTGGACCCTGATGTCGTATTTGGCATCTACGAATGGCTCTGTGGTGCAGTAGGTCTGCGTGATAGCCACCACACTCGCAATGTCTTGGAAGTCACTCACATTGTCTACTTTCACCTACATGGGGGAAAAAACAAGTAAAATCTGTCTCATTAAAGCAGAAAGGCAGATGATCCTCAACTTACTGTATAGAAGATTGTCCTCATATTGACAAAACAATGTTATTGTATTCACGTTTTATAATTTATCACAATATTTAAAGATGATGTATGTTACAGACTTAGTTGTCTTACAGCTAATGATTCTCCAACAGCTTCAATGTGAGAAAATCCAGATGTTAAGAAAAAATAACCATTTATTATGAGATGTATACAGTGTGATGTGGGTGAACTTGAACCCATTCTGTGTTTGGACTAAACTGACCCTGCTGTGGGTCAATTTTTACCCCACTTCCCAAAGGACAGAGAATCAGATTGAGGAGTTCAGGGGCGTGATGTGGATCGATGAGAGGTGGCAGGAGCACTTCCCTCTGAATTCACCCAGAAAATATTAACACAGTTGTCAATCAATAACAGCACAATAGGAAGAGCAAAGAGGGACTAAGGGAGGATAAAAAATGAAGCAGCAGTGATAGGAAACCAGCAATAAGTAGAGACAGCTTCTTTGATAAGACAGGGGGAAGAGCGTCGAAACGGGGGCTTCAGAATAGATATCAAGTTTAAGTGCACGTCAGAAAAAGCAATATAGCATATAAATGGAGCAGTTCCAGTCATAGTGGAGCTTTATGTGGTCTCATGGCTTTTTCTGGGGCACACAAAATGATTTTACGGCCCTTCACAATGACAATTTGTCAGATGACTAACAGGCTAATGGTTCGGCTCCATGCCAACATGCAGCCACTTTTTCTCCTCATATAAAATTGTGCTCAATTCACACGAGACAGGAAAGAAGTTCAAAGTTGGTGACATTTGATCAGTACTGGAATGTCAATTTTGTCAACGCAAGCATTTCACCTTCCTCCATTGGATTCCTGCCACACGAGTGTTTGCTAAAGTGTCAAAGTTTCCTTTGGGAATAAGTTAACATAGCGTGAAATGAATCAACGGTACCTTTCCCATTCCAGAGTGTGCGTGTCCGATCTTCACCACGACTGGGAAACTCGGCGTAGTAATCTGACAAAGACAAACAGGGTAATTAAAAGGTGAATATTGATGAGTAGAATACGGTTACATCAGTTGTTATTCAGAACAACATACTGGAAAAGCTTTGCAATGAAAAATGAGTCGGCAATGAATTACCGGATTTTTGTGGAGTTAACCAATTGGAGCAATAAACAAGTCTGAATAAACAATGCCGGAAAAATAATTATCAAAGTGTTTGTTGATTAATCAGAAAAATTAATCATAGAGGGTGTTACTGATGAGGTGATGAAAGTATTTTGAAGCCAGTCTGATAAAACACAAAGTCAGGTATGAACAAATGGTGCTTGTAGTCTGGGAAAAATACTTTACTCAGAATGATAAAAGACTAAACTTAACAGGAAAGAAAAAACCTCCTCGATTACATTTGATTTAGTTTAGAGAGAAAGTAATCCTGAGTGACTAAGTCCTAATCGTGGCTTATGGGAGGAGACATCAAAAGAGGGCAGAAGAAGAAGCTGCAAAGGATGGTATTTCTCTTTTTTTTCCTGCTTTTGAGGAGGCTGTCCCGAAATTGTTGAACACATAAGAGGCTCCCTGTGTGCGACCCTCTCAGCATTCAAGACCAGAGTGAGAGGGGATCCAACTATTGTAAGTTTCTCTGTGTGTTGTCTAGAGAGGGAGCGAGAGAGAGAGGGAGGGAGAAAAGAGAAGTGGCTGCAGAAACAGCGGCGCACTTTCCTTCAGCTCAAATCCACTCATGCAACTTGCAATTTCCAGGTGTATTTTAAACTTATGAAAACATTTTCATCCACAGCCGCCTCCCAGCTCATCCGAGCTCATCTCGCTGCCTCGGCTCCACCGCTCTCCTCGCCGCCCGCCCCCCTCGCTGACTGCTGGCCCGAGCTGCTTCCCGGGGAACTTAACAGGATCAGAAGAGTCCGCCGAGCATTTGTCGAGTGCTGGAGCGGTCAGAGGTAGCCAGAGTCATCATGGCCGTGTCCCAGGAGCGGAGTGTGTGTCTGGGGCTCTGGGTGCTCCTTTTGATGGGTGCAGGCATGGAGCAAGTTGTGGAGGGATGTAGCTGCTACCCGGCACACCCACAGCAGCTTTTCTGCAGCGCCGAGATTGGTAAGTTATTGGCCAGAGCTGAGAAAT
>JASSRZ010000072.1:18943886-18960936 GCA_032164315.1 Malacoctenus gilli
AAACCTATTTAGAAGTTTGTTTCTAAAAAATTTGCCAGTGGAACATGTGTGGGTAGTTATATAAACATTGGACTGTTTTCCATAAGGCTGTATGTAACTACTATTAACAAGACCAGCATCAAATCAGGCACGTTTCATTGGCCTCTTTTCATGTACTCTCATATGCTTTTATTGTGACATTTTTGGTCCCCTTGCTCTCTCGTACTCTGAAAACAACCATAGAAAAACAGTCAGCGGTGACTTGGCCTGGCCTACTTTCTATCTGTCTGTCTGTCTGCCTGTCTCCCTGTCCGACGCCCCCCATCATCCAGTTCTTTCTTGTCTAAGCAAAGGCCAAAACCAACACTCGGCTCTGACTTCGAGTGTTTGGCTGCGCGGAGTGGAAAGCTGGAGTTTGTGCTTCAGTCAAAGGTTACACTCCAGCAGAGGAGAGTGGGAGAGAGGAAGGGACAGAAAAGAAACTGCTCTGTTTTGGCCTTTCGTCTTGCTTTTCAGTGGGTTAATGTACCACCATCCAGGTTTAGAGGCAAAGCTCCTTCAAGGTGCTTTGAAAATGTGTCAGAAAAATGACCAGCATGAAGCGGGAGCTGGGACCTGTTTTTGAAAAACAGCAGGTCGACACGAAATTAGATCTGGGTTATGGGAGCACAATGGGATTTTTTAGGGCAATGTTTGTAGGACAAACTTTTGCATGTAAAAACGTGTTGTCCATGAATGAGATGGAGGCCCTGAAGGTATGATCAATCACACTTCACATCATACAATGTGGGGTCCCACACAAGACTGCCACTGAAAACAGAGACCCTCTAGAAGCCCCCAATTAGTCCTAAGTTGAACTAACTTGTCTTCGTTAGTTTGTCAAAAGATCACATTTTTTTCATTAGTTCTAACCCCTAAAAAAGGTTGTAATAAAAATTCTTTGGTGACAAAACTAACAAACATAAAAGCTTAGGATTAACATTTTCAAAGTCGTCCAAACTGTTTCCCAAACAGAGAACTTCATACACTTTTTGTTTGTTTTCAGAAAGTATTGATTTTATTAGCTCCACAGAACAGTGAGCCCATAAAGAGGGCCAACAGGCCTTCAGTTTCCACCACACTTTTGGTTAATCTGTTCTTGACGAAGTAGAGACTTTTATTGCTTTCCTCCGAAATGCGGCGTCGTGTTTGTAACTTAGTCTTCAAGGTTGGCCATCGCGCAGTCCACAGACATTTTTTAAGAATTGATTTTTAACTTTGGCCCTGAATTCCATTGTGCTGTCATCTGTTGCAGTAATAGAGTAGCATTTTATTGACCAACTATTATGTAGACCTTTGTTTGCAAAGCAGGCAAACAATTCCTGTGAAGGGCGATGCACCTGAGTGTATTATTGGAAAAGTAATCTCAATAACCAATCGCTGTATTATTTGACCATTATGTGGTTTCCTGTTAGTGTTGTTTTAATATATCAGTAACAATCAGCCCCCTTTGTTTATAAAGTCTGGCTTGATCCATACTGGAGCAACAGTCAGTAGGTCCCAAAATTGATTACAGCACAAACAATGGCTGTAAAAATGATGATCACAAAAGAAAGGCTTCGCCCAGGAAAATTCTACAATGTAGTTTTAATGTACAACAAGATTTCTTACAATTTATTGCCCCAAAATGTTGGCAATCAAACTGCTGGGCTCGAATCATTAGTGCTTGAAGACAAGTATCAGAACTAAATACAAAACATCTTTTGAGCAGTTTAATTGTTTTTAACCCCCTAGCACAGGTACCAGTTAAACCCAAATAGTTGACAAGTGTAAAGGAATAAGTTTTAAAAATAGATATATTTAAAGAACCAGTTTTTCCCTACATTGCAAATCACTCTTGTTATAACCAGAACAAGTTAACTTGACAAGTTAAACAGGACCTGTGGTGGGTCAGACTCGCCATAGATCATTTAATAAACGCTCCCTGTTTCCTTTGGGTCTGCTTGCATTCTTAGTGAGGGTTAAATGCTTGACTCTATAGCTGAATGGACAGAGTCACTGGTCCCCTTTTCAGGTGGGACACGACTTTTTGGACCCATGAATGCCAAGTCAGGTAAATCCCTCATTTACAGCATATTGAGAGGACAACCTTTCCTTTGGTGGTGTCCGCGGTTACACTGTCCCCGTTGTTTTCTGAGGACAAGCTGGTGGTGGCCTTCAGTTGACCTGAATGTGCTGTCAGAGTCGATGAGCTCTTTGACTAAAGCTGTGCATCTGAGTAATATCCCATCTGGACAAACCTTGGACGATTCCCTGGCCTTGTTTGTGTATCTGACATTGTGAGTGTGTGTTCCTGTCTGTGTGTGTGTGTGTGTGTTTGTGTGTGTGCCTGTTGGAGGGAGGCCAAGCCATGCCAACACAGCCTACTCCATCTCTCTCACTTTCTTTCCCCCTCTCTCCCCACTTCATTTCCATGTCTATAGGCTTGGTCTAATGGTCTGCATACTAACAATATCACTGTGAAAGCCCACTGACAGTCCAGCTTTGTGAGCATGACAAGGGTGCCGATTCATCTGGGAGGGGGAAGTTGGTTACTACATCAGTTCTCATGGTACAAGTTTGCAATATTTCTCTCTGGTTACGCAGCCGTGGAGCAGATGCACTTTGCCACTTTTGCTGTGCAGGCATGCCTGCGCTTATTCCCGCGAAAAGCACAGCTGCAGAAACCAGACGAGGGGGTAACCGAGCTTGCTCCGTCCAGAGATAAGGGGAGGGAGGAGGGTAAACATCACTGAGGATCCGGGCTGGGAGAATAGTTGAAGGAAGAGGGGCCAAGCTGGAAAATTTAGCTTTGAGTTGTTGTATAAACACGCAAGCCTTTAATGAAAATAGCACGGGGAACACTGACCTAAAGCTACTACGTCTGGAGGAGGATCTGACCTCCGTTCCGTGGATAGGACAGACAGTTTTTTAAATAAATGATTAGAGCCACCAATCTGCTGGCACAAACAGTGTCTGAACCAGTCCTGGCTTTTTTAACGACAACAGATTCTGTCCTTGCACTGATACACGGCCAAAGCTCACAAAGCCAACTGTTTGATCCCTACACAGAATAGTTATGGCTCAGTGTGTTACTTACCATTAATAGGCTGCATGGACACATTATTCGGCTCAGCGGGAAAGCTTTAAGTGGGACAACTAATTTGCCAAAGCACTACATCTACTCTGAGATATGCTGCCTCGTGCCAGTGGGAGTGCGGATCAAAGAGCTGAACTGAACAAAGGGGGGCAATAAGATGATAGGCATCACGACAGTTCAGTATCTGCAGGACGGTCTCGTTCAGTGGTCCAATCACAGCTGAGGATGCGGGTGTACTGATGGAGCTGTGTTACGTAACACATGTGACATCTGCTTATCAAAACATCCCTGTGGCGTTTTTTAATGGTGTTTCCCACAGGTGAGAAAATTCCAGGTATTTTTTCCAAATGATTTTTTCAACTAATATCAAAGAAACAAATTCAGCATTTAAATACAATTCATCCTCCATTCGTTACACTCCAGCAAACTATTAATGCAAACTAATTTTGACTTATATACTAACACATGTCCAGCAGATAGGACTTGGCTGTCAGCATAAACATATGGAACCCGCGGCATTTAGAAGTTCAGGCAGGGAAATGTTTGCTGACGCCTTTGTTAAGCCCTGAAAAGTTGAAAACAACACAAACAACATTTGGACAACTAAATTGAAGCAGACAGTGAATATTTTTTTCACACGACAGAAATGTGCCATCGGATGAATCAAACTGAGCTCGAGATCTTCTCTAGTTTCTCCTGCACGAGTTTGAAGGTGATTTCAAAGGCAGACGTGACCTTTTGAGACACCGTTATGAGAAATATCATTTGGCTGGAGCTCGCTACATCTCGGGTTCTTTTTTTCACGTGAATATTTGAATGAAGTTGAGACAATCATTTTCAAACCACAGTGGCTCCATATTAATGCGGTTGGAAGCAGGTTGAGCTCACTGCTGCGCTCGACACAAGCCCCGAGCCACGAATTATGCAGGAAAAGAATGAGGTGTTATCGGAGTTGTAGTGAACAGGCATGCAGACCTGCGATCTCTGACATTTCCTTATAAAGTAAGCGTCCCCAGACCAGCTGCCTTGCTGCAGGCGGTGCAACGCACTCTGATTAAACTGTAACACTTCACACAAGCTCACATATGTTTGTCTGCCTGCCTTTTTGTATCTTTGTGCGTCTTCAACCAACAAACAAACCCCCCCAAAAAAGGGTCCCTACATCTCCTGAGCCAATTTCACAGAGCAAGCTGAGCTCCTCCTCCTCCTCTCACCAGCACAAAAAAACCGTGGCGTAGTTGTGTGATGAGCGAAAAGGAAAAACAAGGGGGTGGTTTGCTTAGCTGTGTGTGAGGTTCACACTCTCTCTTTCACTCTCTGATACTGTTGCTTTCCTCTTTCTTCCACGGCTTTACTCAAGTCACTCTCCTGGCTCTCCTCTTCCTCCCCTTCTACTTTCTCTCCCACCACGGATCACTTTACAGGAAGCTGCTATCATTAATCCTCCGTGTGATCGGGGAAGACATTTATTGCATTGTTTATTGGCATTACAGGAATCTCATAAGATATTTAAGTACATTTATGTCATTGGTGATTTACACGATGTTCTTTGGACGAAGCCATTTATTTGCAAGTGCAGAGGGAGAGTGTTGATAGAGTTTGTATTTTGAATTAGGGACTGCTTCCTAATTTCATCAAAGAGCAAGATGTAGTCTGTTTAATATTTGCACTTTGTGTCTGCTGCGCTTGTTCACTCATCTGACAACTGACCAATCGTTTTCAGCTCAAGCAAGTTACTCATCAACACAAGTGATTTCCTCAGCAATGTTTTAAACTAGCTTTAATATCTAACTGTGATGTACTGCTCAGTCAGCAGTCTGATGTCCACTATTTGTCTCTGGGGATCGTGTGTCTCATGGTGGTGACAAGAACTCAAAATGCCACAAATATGCTCGACTGTTACATTTTGCATGTGCTGGGTGAATCGAAAGCTCATGTATAATGTGAATGTTTGATGTGAGTCACAAAATCTGTTTTCCAAATTAGATTTAGACGACGGTTCGGTTTCATAGTTTTTAATGATGCTGTAAAAAAATAAAGCCTGTTTCTGTGGGGGTTTTTTATGTGGGAGCTCTGCACATTCAGTTGCTTTTCTGGCATGATTTTCCTCATTGGAGCTCAACCTGAGAACTGTAAACCCAATTATACTTGATTGATTTAGCTACCGCAGCGTTATTAATGTGCTGCAAATGTCTGACAGTGAAATTAACTTTGCCCGTTAAAATTACGAGCGCCGCTTCCAGTGAAACTGCCCTTTTTACAGGTTTGGATTGACACAGTTGTGGTCTGGACGAGTAAAACCTCCAAAACAAAGATTTTTCCATAATGTTTTTATAGGCTCAGAAATGACAATGTGGTGTATGTGATGGGTGACATACTGTACACTGAATGGATGTGTGTGTATGTGTGTGTTTGGGGCTGATTAATAGGGGTGAGCAAGCAGAGGGCTACTTGTTATTCCATGTGGGTTTTGATTTCCCTCCCAGAGGAGAGGAGGGACACATCCTGTATCACTACTGAGAGGACCACAACCCTGTCTGTGCGGGAAGAAAGACGAGTGACAGACAAAAACCAGTGAAAGAGAAAGACGGACGAGGAATGGACATGTATCTGTCCATCCTTTATAAGTGGGGAGAAAAAAAAACCCTCCAACTTTTAATCCTTCCTTGTAAATCCTCTTCCACGCAAATCACTTTGGGATCCTACGTCCTGCATCTGTTTGTCATGTAATGAGTATAAATCTTCCTTTCTTTTTTGGTGTTTTCTCACAGTGATAAGAGCAAAGATCTCAGGAGAGAAGATTGTGTCGCCTAGCAACAGCTCCTCACCTTACATGAAGATGATCCAATACGAAATCAAGATGATCAAGGTGAGAGAGCCGGACATCAGGAACAGCTGCTGCCCATACAAATCATCATTTCTGTAGGACACCGAGTATTATCCATTCGGGATGAGTGCAGTCATTAAAGCGGCAAAACAAAAAGGCACTCTTCTCTGTCTGAAAGCCACATTCCCCATAGCGCATCATCCACAGCTTGATTCCTGACCTTTGATTCGCATCACAGCCCCCTCTGGCCTCACTTCCTGTCTCCCTGTGGACTGTCAAGTGTCAAGTGAAGGGCAAAATGCCAGAAATCATTTTCAAAGGTGGACCAAGTCTGCTTCCTGTCACCCAAATGCGAGCAACCGCCCCCCTCTAGCCCAAATCAAGTGATTAAAAAAGCAAGAGTAAAATCTACTCCGTGTAAATAAACCAAACTTCAGAAGGGAATCAAATCTCCCACTTGTACTGCTTCGACTTTGCGACAACACGGCCCTGAAAGCTGAATTCATTCCTGTCCTTTTCTTCGCTCGTGTCTCCGTTCAGATGTTCAAAGGGTTCGACAAGGCCAAGGATATCCAGTATGTGTACACTCCAGTCTTCTCCTCACTGTGTGGAGTCAAACTGGACTCCAACAATAAAGCAGGGTATCTGCTCTCAGGTACAGTACACAGCAACTGCATTGTTAGCATAGAAGTACTGAAGCACTGGTAGTGAACTAAGTTTTTGTCCAATAGATTAGCCTATTTCCTCAGGACCATTTAAAAAAAATAACATTTGCAAAGTGCTTTAAGGCTTGTTAAGGAAATGATTTGCTTTGGTTTTCATGCTGAGCGTCAGATGAGAGGACTGATTATGCCTCTCTGATAAACATGAGGCTACATCTGGTTAGCCCACTCTCGTATAAAAGAGCAGGGAGAGGAAAAGGAAGCCTTGTCAGGTTTTTGATCTTCACATTTAACTCCCAGCGGGGAAGCAAATTAGCTTGTTTAAGCGTTTCTCTTCCCGAGCGCATGTGTTGAAAACTCAGGAAAATTAGTATCAATATTTCTGCAGCTTCAAGTATCAGCTCAGGGTTTCGTGTCCATGGATATGGGCCAAACTTCACGTTTTCTGTGTTATGGTTGATTGACGTCCAATATTCCCACCCAAAAGAGCCATAAATGAGTTTAGATTAATGTACAGTCAAGGCTCGGGTGTCGTTTGCCCTGGTTCCCATTCCATTTACATTTTGGCCAAAATGTTGCCCCAGTTTTTGTTCAGCCACTTGGTTTTCATGCAGTTGCTGGCACAACTTTGCCTTTCACGTCAGGTAATTGAGTGCCCACATATTTGTGACTCAATGCAACTGCTAAATAAAGTTCAGAGTGCCAGCCCTTCAATCAGGAAGGCAAGAAACACAATAAACTGAACAAAAGAACTCGCGGCGAAGAACAAAAGTGGCATACGCCTGGCCGGTGGAAGCACAAAGAATGCGTGAAAATAACCTCTCTCGTCTTCACTAAACTGTTGTGCTAAAGCGCACAATGAGAGTTTGGGTATTGAGGTGTTGTTAGAACCGTGAGTCACAGTTGTAGTCTGTGTGCTGACGTCCCAGTATTGTGTCAAAATAAAAGCATTTGTTGTTTATGTAGTTATGTAACAGAAGTTGGTATTGTTGAGTGACTGGAAGAGATGAATTCGATCAATATTGTTTCCTGTGAGAAATGTTGCTTCAGTTTCCGGACATTTTAATACCCTTTCGTTTTACTTTAGCATTACTCATAGATTAAGACCCTCCTGTGTTCCTGTTCTCCACTTTGCTTTTTTCATAATTACTCCGTCCATGAGGGGGTGCCATTAATCACTGATTCAGGTTACATGGGTGGAACTAACCTTTATGAATGTTTTTGTAGGTGAGGTCAACTGTGAAAATTTACTTCTGGAACGTCAGAGAACTTTCTACAGATTTATACCAGTCTTGTAATTAGTACTAAAGCTACTGACTTCCTATCGTATTCAAAAATATACACGACTAACTTTTCTTATTAAACGTTGGTGTTTTGACGTCACCGAACAGGAAGCATGTGGAGCGACGGGAGGATCTCAATTGGCCAGTGTGACCTGGTGGAGTCGTGGGACAACCTGTCTCTGTCACAAAAGAAGAATCTCAACTACAGATACCAGATGGGCTGTGAATGCAGAGTGAGTAAGAAGTATTTGTTTCCTATTCGTGCCGTTTTAGCTTCTCTCCCTCTTATCTGTGTGTCTGGAGGAGAAACCGTGAGCTCACAGGGAGGAATAAAGTAACAGCCGTTAGTGTAAAAAGGTCTCCCTCCTCATCTGTTACTCTTGCTCTGTATAAAAGCTTTTTTATTTTTGTGTGACTCTATAAGTTGTGTTTTTATCAATCACCACTGCTCTGTATAAAAGCTTTTTTATTTTTGTGTGACTCTATAAGTTGTGTTTTTATCAATCACCACTGCTCTCTAGCATCTCAGGTAAACACAGCGTGCCATTTATACAACCAGCCTTTTGATCTTCCAGTGTTTTCCCATTTCACAGAGAGTTTGATATACTGACCCAAAACACAGGTGAAACCAACTTGAGGTGAAATGACTGACTCCAAAAAACATTCCAAACTTTTTCTCTCATCAGATCAACACCTGTTACACGGTGCCGTGTGCCTCTACGGGAGATAACGAGTGCTTGTGGACAGACTGGCTGCTGGATAACAGCCTAAATGGGGAGCAGGCTCGGCAGTACGCCTGCATCCGCCGCTCTGACACAAGCTGTAGCTGGTACCGGGGTGGACCTCCACCTGAGAAGGACTTTTTGGACATGACTGACCCCTGACCTGTTATTCTTACGTGCAGTCTGCTCAATCTGACTCCCAAATAGCCTCAGGAGAAGAGAAACACGAAAAAAGAAAGAAAAGAAAAAAAGAAAACAACTGCTTCGGCTATATTCACAGTTCAGATTTGGCGTGAAAATGAATTCAGAGAAAAATTGAGACTCAGATTCGAAGCAGCATTAAAACTGCCACTGAGCTGTGCGAGCAACGTTCACATGGTTGTTACAGTGAAGCTAAGAAAACTTTTTCAAACTGCCGGGGCTCTCAGCATTCCTCCTGCTCATTTTCTCACCCCCACACACTCCACTTCACTCGCTGTTTGTCACAGGACCAAACAGCAGCAGACCATTCGCTTCTAATCTCTCACCCCAGAGTGAATATCTCAGATCGAGCCAAAATACTTAACAATAAAATATGAACGATCCCAAGTTTGCTCATGCATAAGGTTATATAACCGTTTAAGCTGCAGAAGTTGGAAAACTGCTGCATAATAGAAGGAAAACATCGACGAAATCTGCCATATTTGGCACTAATCCTCAATATACATCAACAGCGCTGCTGTCTCCCTTCTGCATATTTCATGCCACCTTTATCGATTCACATGCAAATGAATATACGCCACATATGGAGTAGTCTGTGGAGGTTTTAGGCATCAGAGCCCCTGTGAAGCTGCAAAAATAAGACTTTTATGGTTGTGTGCTCAATGCGCTGTCCCTTCATTTGTTCTTCCTCTGAACAATGAGGCACTTTGGGAGGTAAATTTACATTAAGGTCCCATAGAGAAAGGCTCGGATGATATTACTGACTTAACTCACGTAAAATCTAATTACTATCCCATCTGAGTTTCTTTTTGCTTCTAAATCAGCAGTTTTCCCGGTTGCACCTGCTTGACAGTTTTTGTTTTTTTCCATTCCGAGCATTTGGCTGCAAAGTTGCTTCGAGCATCTTGTTGAATTTGCTACAGTGAATCAGTAGATTTGGACTCTTAGTGTCTTCTGTCTCCTCGTGTCGCCCTGGACTCCCTCCACGATGTCCGCGGCCCGGTGGGAGCCGGACCATCTGCGCTTGGCCGCCTTGTGGCTGAAGACGGGGTTTTTCTGTGTCAATGTTTGGGATCATGGTGCATAATGAATGTAGGGCTTAGAGCAGACTCGATTATGTTTCTACCGTGAGGTTCTGTTTGCATGAAATGCCTAAAATCTTCGCATTGTACTGTACCCATCGAGTAAAACAACAACACGCGTTCGGCATTTATCTTTTGACACTCAAACCATGTGTGACGATTTACCTTCTTGTACATCAAATAAATCACCTTTTATTCTCATGTTTATGAGAGTGTACATATTGTATTTTAATGGAAATTAACATTTCAAAGGCTAACCTGCTTCTCTCTTGTAGCATAGAGGTTCTTATCCGTCTTTTTTGTGTGTGTCTAGTTTCCTCAGTTGAACTCTGTACTATTTCCTGTGCCAAAAATCTAATCCAGCGCTTTAACAACAGCACTGCCACCTGTAGAAGCCGAGACACCACCTCCTTAGAGGACAAATAAGAAACAGGACACGGTTCAATTTTTCTTTCTTGAACTCCCCGAAGAGAGCGAGTGGATTCTGCCCCGACTTCAAAAGAACTTTGGCAACAACCAACGCAAGAGAAAAACCAGCTCATTCTTGAATTAAGTTCAAATTAATGATTGAAGTGTTGTATAACGTGATGTCTCAGCATTTATTAAAAGCCCCACATCTGAATTGACCCCTGTCTTGTTACTGGATTACTTCACTGAAGTCACACAAATTAAAAGGCATAATCACTTGCTGTTGTCAGGCTGTCGTCAGTATTCAAGGATTGTGTCAGGGTCACAATACAATGTGTACATTAAATGCAGCAATTAGTGAGATTAGTTGATTATTATTAGAAGCACTGCTGGTTAAAAGTAGGTCCATGTTCACACATGATCACATTAGCAATATGACCGTAATGCATCATTTTTCTGTTTGGCTTCAGTGAAGTGTGCCACAATTTTGTGTTTGTTTTATATTGAAGGAATTATTTGGGTTTGTATTTATGTCTCTGTTCCTGTCTAAATAGAGTTTTCTATCTCCATGTACCAAAAAAGATTGTATATAAAATGTCTCAGTGGAAAAAACAATGTGTCGCTGTTTTCTTTTATGCCTTTGTTTTCTGTCTCCAGCAACTGAATTTCGAAATGCAAAGTAACATATTGAGGAATTTCATTGAGACAGCAGAGCTGGAAAATATGAAAAGATTTAAAAATAAATAAAACAATAAAAAAGGAACTTTTTTCTGAATGCCTGAAAAGTTTTACTGTGTATTTTGAACGATTTTATCAACATACATCCCGACGTTATGAATAACTCTATGGAAGCATGACAAACGGGCAACTCTGTCTACTTTTTTAAAGGCTGTTTTTGCTTCCACATCAACCGTCACATTACTCAAAGTACATGATTCAATTAAAACCAACGTGTCATGCGCCGCTATATTGATCGATTGCTGATTTGTTGCAGGTGTATGTCTGCTGAAGGCTGCACCGCGACAAACAGTGAGTGAGCATGTAGACGTAAAAAGAGCTTTACCATGTCTTTGTAGTTGGGATAGAACGTCTGATCGATGAGCGGGAACTTGTCTTGACCCAACCTCTTCTGATTATTGATCAGCTGGGAGAACTGGATCGAGAGAGGAAAGCATGAAGGTGATTCTACTGTGAATGACGCAGAAGAGACACAACTATTGTACTAAGTAGTATCTAATAAATTGTAGACGATACAGTAACGGGTTCATGTTGCAGGAGTCACTCACAGCCCAAGGTTTGTCACAGAGGTTGTAGATGGAGTCCAGTGAGTTGACTGAGGGGATGCCGGCATATTGCAGACCGATGATCAAGTTCCTGAAGTCCTCGTTTTGAGCCATGCTGAAGGCGTGCTGGCGCACCAGGACGAAGTCAGGCTTGAATGATCTGGGGAAAGAAGACGTTCAAATAAACATTTCTGTCTCTCCACTGAAGGATCTGTACATGAAGAGAGCCACAATTCCGTTATATGGTCAGAATCGGCACGTTATTGGAGGAAATGAACATTTCCAGAGGGACACTGAGCTGCCTTTTTGGATCCGGAAAATAGAAACTGTGACATTATGCAAAGTTCATGATCCTGGGAGAAATGGTGCGACGCTAAGAGAGAAAAATCAGATGCCTCCATTCAGCATTCAATAAACCGGATAAGTCAGGAAGCCGCTGCATAAATTTGGCTGCGACACAAAAAAGATGGAATAAATTTAGACATAATAAGTGGTCCAATCTCTTCTCTAAGAAAAGATAATCATCTGTGAAGGATTAATAATAAGTGCTGTGTTTTGGATGGCTGAGTCACATGAGAGAGTTTCAGCTTGCAAGTCCAACACATGAAGATATTTTTTGCTAAATGAAGCCTGACGACAGGAACAGATGTTACATTCATTCTCACATTATGCATAATTAAAATGACGCAACTCTTCAAACAATATGCCTGAACATCATTTCTGAAGCATCACCGTGAGCAGAAAACCTGCACCGTCATCGCCTCTGTACACACACACTTTGGTGAGAGATGAGCTTTTGTCTCCCAGATTGAGCTCAAACTCAGATAATGTCGGATTATTTTTTCAAATTAAATCTCCTTCCATTTCTTTCTTCTTTTTTTCCATGCGTGTCCGTGTTTTCAAAGCGCGAGGACAGACAGGATCATTAATGTGATCCGGGAGCACGTTAATGAGATTGAGTGGAGAATCGTGAGCACGGTGATGGATGACCTGTCATGTTTTGATGCATTACTTGGGGAGACAATAAGCAGATATGCAGGAGCCGCTGCAGGGATGAAAAAGGCCACTCGCCACAACACTAATATCAACAAAGCGGAGGTACCTCTGAGGAGAGGTGTTGAACATAATGTTCTTCATATTGCCACAAAAATGTGGCAACACAACACTGAATTTAGGGGTTTGTCCGAGTTTCTATGTTTTACAACATCTGTCTGTCAATGGAGGGATGAGAGGAAGCGGTGAGAACCTGCAAAAAAGCTCACGAATTTCAGAATCAATAGAAAGATGTTGATTATATTTGGTGGGAGCCTGTAAATGACACACAGCAAATGGTAAACATTACTTTTCCCTCAAGATCCTCCTTGTATCTGTGCTAACGTGTAATTCAGCTTTCACCAGCAAACAGGCAGAAAACCTCCAGGACTGGAGGTCGAAATTGGTGGAAAGAGGGCAGTGAGGCTCTCACAGGAGGTGCACCGCTGGGTGAAATCATCACTGGCAGGTGAGTCGAGGCGGCCGTGACACGTGTCACAGTTTTTGCCGCGTGCCTGCCCCCCCCCCCCCCCCCCATGACAACAGCACAGTTATCTTGACAGCCACTGCAATGATGACAAATCCTGGGCTCTCCCTTATCAAGCATAGAGAATAAATGCAAAATCTACCTTTTTAGTTATTAGTATTTCCAAATTTATCTCATTTTCTGAGTGGGTTTTCTTTCCTACTTTCTGCACTTTGAGATTAAAAAACTGTGGTGGCAAAAACAGCTCGAAGAAACAATTTATGAGCGGCGGGTTGAGGTCAGAAACAATATTCGGTGCTCGTTCAGTTGGGTGGAGGGTTGACGGTGACGGGGCACGACTCCTGTTGTTTTTTTTTCCCTTTTGCGTCTGTGTGCGAGTTCGACGGTCAGGGGATGTGAGGAAAGGCCTGGGAGAACGGGGAGCGAGAGAGTAAAAGAGAGACGTGGAGCGAGGGAAAACAGGCGGAGGGCGAAAAAAACTGTGGCGCAGTGTGACCGCCACCAGCTCTTCGTGCACCGAGAATACTAATTCAGACACTCCAAGAAACTAAAGAAGACTCTGGTGGAGAGGACACAGCAATTAATGTGACTGTAATCTCTTCATTACTGGCAGCAGAGATCAACATGGCCACAAAGCTCAGGACATAAAGCCCTGATTCACCGCTGCCAGAAGTGCAACAAAGAATCATCCCAGTAAGCACTCGCTGGGGTGTTTTTCACCGCGCAATAATGTCACCTGATGAATTCTGGTTTGAACAGGAACTCATGAAAAGAACAAAACTTTTAAGATGCAGGAAAGCCTGCAGCCTCCTGCCTGATCTGCTGAATTGAGACGTCAACATGATCTTTTTTCCATCCTCTTAGTGGAGGGCGCAGTTCCTCTTCTCACTTGACCTGGATGTCCATGTGGCGTCTCGCAGGAGCCCGCAGTCCGAAAATGGCTGTTGGAGCCCCGTCTCAGCCAACACACATCGATGAGCCACACTGCTGCATCCTCGCTTTGGTGTTTTGAGTCACGCATGCAGCCTCGCCACGAAAAAGTACTCGGTGTGTTTACTTTTTTATCTGCAGCGAAAGAAAGTTTCAAGCAGCTTTTTTCTTTGATAAAATGTGATGCAAAATGTACACACTGCTACTTGCTTGTTTTTGATCTTTTTTCAAAACACCTAAGTTTCACATAACACCAGGATTATGTGTCAAAGCATCACTTGATTTTGATCAGTCTCAAAGCTTCACAATGACACCTGGGAACCTTTCCTGCTTCAAGCTTTCGCACACCAAGCTCTCTTAAAGGGCCACACGCACACAACTATGTCACGCCATATGGAAGGTCATTTTAGATCATTCTGGATGACAGTTTGTTCAGATTGCCATGGAAATTGAACCGTGCCCCCCATCAGTGGGTGTGCAACGGATCCGTCTACATGCGCCTTCCCCAGATTGATCAGTGGCCGCTGCTGACTCGAAACACCTCTGGCTCCTCCACAGTGGGCGTCAACATCAGCAGCTGAACCGGACCAGACCAGATTCATGATCCTAATCCAAAACATAACCCGCATGACACATTTTCGGACCCGTTTAAGCCACACCCGTCCAGTAAATTTTCATTGCAATCTGTTAGGAACTATTCAAGTTCTCATGCGTACAGATGGACAAACAAACCAGTCCTCTGAAAACATAAGCCTATTGGTGGAGTCAAATCTGACTGCAAATCGGTCCCACTATTACCCGCACGACAACACTTGACAAAGACGAATAGTCAGCATATTTCTATTCAGTTTTCTTACAAAAATTATGGGAAGACACTGAGCTCAAAGAAGGAATAACTGGAATTCGGTCACATCACACCGCGGTCCTGTCAGATATACATACACGATGCCTGTCAGTGTGTGTGTGCGTCTCTTCCCTCAAGTGACCTGAACCTGTGCGGATGAGCATATGGAGGCTAACCATGCGTGCAACCACCAAAGAGATTAGCAAATGTTTCATGAAGCAGGCTGCGCCAAAAAACAGCCAGAGATCAACGGCAGTCAAACCACTGAAAACTGCACAGACTGAGTTAAACTGAAACAAATGCATTTCAGGGCTGTTACCGTCGGACCATCTGAAAGTCACAATTTAGACACATGTCATCTGGAATCACTCTTTAAAAAAAAGTACAAGCAAAAAGGAGGCAACGAAGAAGTAGGGTTGTCCCTGTCGTGCAGTGAAATGCCTGATGGGGTGGGGGAAAGCAGATCTTCTTCAGCCTGGAGGTTACTTAGCAACATGAAGTCACTGGGCAGTTGCTAAATCACTGCGCTGACTTGAAATCAATGGACAGACTGTAATTACAGACACAAACACAGACGGTTGGTCGCAAATGTCCGAGTCCGAACGGTCCGAATCAGACAGGCAGACGAGACAAACTGCAGTCTGTTCCACAAACTCGTTGACTGTCGGGGGGGGTTTGATGGTGGGGTCACTGAGAGTCTGAGGTGAACTTCGGTCTCCAAGAAGCTCTCAGGCTGAAACTTCTCTGCATGAAGCTGCTTGAAAAACAATCGAAAATAAGTTCGCCTGAGTCAGCATCAACATTGTGTATTTGTGTGAGCGCACGTGCGGTCCCGCCCCTCATAAAGCGTTATTACGAAGCAGAGCAGACGATTATGAGACTGATGGTGCGTCTTGATTTCCTGTTGGTTTATATTGTGGCTGAAAAGGAGGAGGAACAGTCTCTCCTAAACGCTGTTATTCTGTCGTTTAGGACACTGCCGTCTTTGTCGGTATGGTCTGTGGTCTGCGTTAGTGAGTCTGGCTTGCAGTAGCTCGATACACTGTGGTTTGGAGTCGTGGTCACACGTCTCCGACTCTCAGAGTCTTCAGTCAACAAAACATCTCCGACGCTTCTGACTGGTCTGACAAACAGAAATAATTCGCACGATTACTGCGTAAATATAACAGCAGAATTTTGCGAGCATGTGAATTTTAAGCCAAATCTTTTCTGGCAGTAACAGCGACTTGGTAGCGATGAGGAGACACTGAGTAATTTAAGGGTTGTGATTTGGGTGTCGGATCAGATTTATGGTTTTGGGTTAGGTCTCGTTTTTCGACTTCTAAATTTAGGTTTGTAGGTCGCTGTAATTCAGTAGGAGAACTAATACTGTCAAGCATGTCGTATAGAAAGCCTTGATGCATCTTGTAATTGTCAGTAAGAACACAAAGTTCTTTCAGCACATCACGTTTGGGGAGTTTTGGGAGGACACTCGTGTGCTTCTGTGGGAGGGTCGAGGTCGCTGCTTTTTGTCCGTTTATGTGAGCCTCAATCTGGGTTGGTGGTGGATTGCTTTAATCTAACGGGGAGGTTACGGTACATCTGTTTGTCAGTTGCAGCTCTGAATACTTTGCAATATTTATTTGTTTCTCTCCTCCAGGATACCTGATTTATATTAATGAGTTGTTATCACACTTCTGCAGAGGTTCTATCAACTTGATTCAGGTGAGGCGAGCAGGGGAGTATCTAAAACACGCAGAACTGTGAGTCCCAAGGCCCAGAAACAGAAACAAGCACAATTGATGAAGTTCAGTCAATGAGAGCGTGGTCGAGCTCGGTGTTTTAGCAGCTGAGTGGTGAAGACGCAAACTGTCGGCTTGTACGGACTCCTTGATTCTTCTTTCATCCAACCTGTTTCATTATGTTTGATCTATACACCTGCATCCAACATGCATCCTGTTACTTTGGTTAACAATTAGAAAGGTCTGAAAGCCTGTGAAGCATTTATTTCGAAAAGTAGGACCACTGGTATGAAGAGCAGTGGTCCTAGTTTTGAAAAAGAGGAGTTATTTCTGGATACCACCAGGGATGGTAGATGAGGTCACCCGCTTTGAATGGTTTACTGGTCATTGATCCATGAAACACACACACACACACACACACACACACACACACACACACACACACACACACACACACACACACACACACAC
>JASSRZ010000072.1:18961036-18974331 GCA_032164315.1 Malacoctenus gilli
GTGCGTGCGTGTGTGTGTGTGTGAGTGTGTGTGTGTGCTTGCGTGTGTGTGTGTGTGTGTGTGTGTGTGTGTGTGTGTGTGTGTGTGTGTGCCTGAAAATACGCGCTGTGTGATGCTGATAGAGAGCTACAAGGCTCCACCTCCCCACCTGCTCCCACTGTGTATTTCTATCTCTACTGGCGATGCATGAATGTGAGCGCATGAATCCACAGTCTAGTTTGTGTTCGAGTCAAGTCAATGTCATCATCCCCAAAAGTGCACAAAGTGCACAGCAAAAACACGCTGATGTGAAGCTATAGGAAAGCAACTTAAACCACAGAGCAGGTCAATTTCTGCGCTGCATAGCAGCGCGAGGCTCCTCTGTATCCACAACACGACATGATTGTGTCTTTGTGCTCATTAGCAACCGTTAGCATGCTTCTATTTTTCTTCTTCTGCATAACCGCTCAGACCTCTTCGTTGTCTTCCTTTGGGAAAATGCTTTGCTGCAGAGCTCCTGGAAGAGTAAACAGAACGCAATGAATGGAAGCTTTAGCTTTTGAGCTCTTTGTGAATGCTAACATGCTAACAGCCTTTAGCAGGTTCAGTCAAAGCTTGTTCTTACAGTTCTTACAGCTCTTCAGTCTGATTTAAACTGCTCCGATAACTTGCTTTCTAACAAATGCAAATAATGTCCGTCAACTTATGTTATTTGTGGAAACAATTTTGTATCTTGTTGATTTGCATGAATAGGTTAGTCAGCGAAGCTAAAGCTTAGTCTGCAGGCTAGACTGGCGCATTCCCTGTTAACCAGCTGGCCACCATGAGTCAGTTCAAAAAGTCAACAAACCAAAAAAGAAAGAGAAAAAAAAGTCCACTTGTGATGGGCACTAATGCATTATAGGAGGCCATATTTAGCAGATAAATAAAGGGGATGCAAAGGGAGGAAGTGAGAGGGCTGCAGACAGACACAGAGACCAAAGGAAAGAGAGCAGATGTGGCCTTTGGGCTGAAACTGCTGAATCACCACGTCTCTTCTCATTACTTCATCCCATCACGAACCTGGAGGACTTTCTCTGGAGCCACTCTCACAGAATGCTGGCAATTGTAAAAGGCAGGAGGAGGCAGAGAAAGAGAATGAAGCGCATACAGTATAAAAGATAGGGGGCTGGCATAAACAGGAACCCACGTCACAGAGCGCTCGAGAGGAAGTGCTTAAAAAAAGAGGGAGATTCCCTGATTCTGTCCCTCTTTTCTTTGTGGATCCTCCCCTCAGCGCTGGTAATCACCTTGAACAGTCCTGGAGGGCACTGCCGCCCTCCTCATCCATCTCAATGGGCTCGGATGTGTTACGTAAGGGAAACAGGCGGTTCACCAAGTGCACGCCCACATCCCGAATGGCCTGAAAAAATCTCCAATCTTCCAGCTTTATTGCTGGACTCCCGTTGTGGTCTTCTTTTGTGCCACAGTCGCACAAAGTCGTCACGAAAACTCAGGCGATGCTTGGGAATGTGGAGAGCGAGTCGGCACAGCGAGCCACAATATTTGTGGTTTATTATGCAACAGTGGGCGAGCAACTTAAAAGGGGATCCCGTCATTGCCTAATTATGTCTGGATGTCTAAGTTGTCTCCTTTTGGGACATCAATATTTAATGCAGATTTTGGTTTTGGGAATCAGGCTCCAAGTTCAGCTTGATGGAAAGAGAAAGACGATGATTCAGGAGGATCCTGAAAGCCTCGAACGTTTCTCTCTTTGCTGCTGTCACCCACTCAAGATGAACTGACACTAATGAATATGTGAGGGTGCCCGATATTAGCTCATTGTGACTGACTGGTTCAAATGACCAAGACTAATTTTTATGTCGTCCCATTTTTGCCTGCCTGTCAGTCTGTCAATCAAACCTTACTTGTGATTTTTGGTCAGCTAGGTTTGAATAAGACTCTCACAAACAGTCAAATGCCCAGTTGTCATTCAAACTTTTGATCAAGCCTCCTGCCTGCATGGGCCCTGCAGCTTTGCAATGACCTCTTTCGTGGTATTTACATGTATTGTTGCCGTACATTTGAACATTTCTGGACCTGGTTTTTAATCCCAGCAATCCCTGTTCTGGGAGTTGGCAATAGCTGTAATTAAAATGTGACCCGCTGCCTGGAGGGCTGCAGCAAATAACAAATTCAGAAGAGAGTCCGCCTGAATGTTGCTCTGATTAAAATGTGACATTATTTCCTTCAAATTCGTTTATTCAAATTAGGTCAAGTGGTATTTAGAAAAATGTTCAATGGCTCAAGTGTTGGACAACTCATTATTATTATTCTGAACAGGCAGGAAGAATATTTCTTCTCGTTTTGCGCGAGTTCTCAGAAAGTCACCAGAGACCTGTTGTGCATAAAGTGTGTCTCGTCCCGGCAGCCCAAGGTTATTCATTTTGGCATTGCGGAGCTATTACTAGTCATAAATAAAAGTGCACAACTAACCTTGGGGGACTCAACAGAGTAAAACCAAACTTGGACTGACCACTGTGAAAAAAGAGATAAATCACTTGGTATTAAATTTGCCTGGATGAGTTCTTCTAAAGTCCGATTGGATGGAACCATCCATCAAACTCGGTAAGTCATTGAAACACTTTATATTGAAGTCTGTGGGGTCACAGGAAGCTGGAGCCCAACCAGCTGGCATCAAAAGGAGGAAGGTGCACCTTGAACACGTCACCCTTCCATCAAATGGCTCAACACGGACATTAGCACGCTGCTCTCTTCACGTTTCTGGATCAAACAATGAAGCCAGTTTCCTTGGGCAAACCTCAGACACACGTCATGCCGACAAAAAGGCCCATTTGCTCAGATTTAAGCGTGCTGGAAAAAAACGGCCTTGACTGACTTGCGGGACGAAGACGGCCGTGTTTCCCGTGTCCCTCTCCGTTTTCCGAGTTGTGTTGTCGAGAGCCTCCAGTCTGCTCATTGCTGGGTGGAAAATCAATAACATTTAGCTGAATGCCTCTTTGCAGATGCCCAAAGGAAAGCTCGGGTTGAAGCCGACCCTCCTCCCCCCACCGAAACAACAAGCATTAATATTTATGTTGAGCCCTCTGGAAGAAAAATTGTTTACAAACAAAATGAAAAATACCTGTGGAAATAAAGCCAGCTGGCAGATTCATTGCATTACATTGTTTAGGTTTGGCATCATATTTCTTTCTTGGCTTCACCCGAGTGCCTGGACTGTTCTTAGTTTGTGTTTCATGATTTATAAAACTTTCTGTGACTGCCCAAAGAAAAAAGAAGCGCACAATTACAGCGCCCATCACCATGCATTACATATATTACCGCAACTGCTCCAAGTGCATTAAAGAGTATTGGAATAGGAATCACAAGTCAGTTAAAACTCACTCTATATCCATTTGTTTGCAGCACACGTGCCTTTCAAAGTTGGATTTAGCATAACTCCCTCTTTCTGAACACACTTTGCATCACATGCTTACAATACAACTGCTTTGCTCTCATTTCGGAGGTGACACCTTCGTTTTTACCACTGCAGGTGGTAGTTTTTTCTTTTTTTTATCTGCCTGTGGGTGTACAATGACCCATCTTTCCTTCTTTTGCTTACAGAATCAAGCGAGAGTAAGATTGCTATAAGATTTTACACCTAAGCAATTATACACTGGTGTCAAAGTTAAAGCTGATTTCTTATCTTTTTTGAGGAACAGATGTCTGGGTTCAGGGAGCGGGCAGACAATTACAAAAGCCTGACGGATCTAGAGTAAGAACAGGAGTCTATAAAGAAACATATGACATACTGTGTTCGGAAAGGATACATATATCCAGACAGAATTTAACTTGATTTACAGCTCAGCTCTCCACAGCAGTTCTTATTTTTTCCATCGCCCCCTTGGGACAATCAATTGTCGCACATGCTGCACAAATAAAAGTTTTACCACCTATGATCAACGATCTGTCATGCTTCTGAAGATAAATCCAACCAGAGACTCTTTTTTTCCCCCCTTTTACAGTCACATTGAACGAGCGAACTCAATAGCTTAGAGTTCGAATGTATTGTGACGGAACGGTGATCCTTCTGATGTCACACTCGCAGGAAATGTATGTAAGGCGGAACCATGCGTTCAAATCACTCATGAATTACTGCGGCGGCGGCGGCGACTCACATTCAGGCATCAGCGCATCATGGATGGCAGCCATCCAATCGTAAGCCACCCAAGCGGTCACAGCTTGGGCTACAGGATTACCATGACATAGTGCTGCCTGTTACATTCAGCCTGTACAGCATAGGGGAACCTGAGTACTCATGCATGCATCACACATGCATAATTCACCCTCGCCGAGATAATCCCGTGCTGAATGTAGTGGAGACAAGCTGAAGACCGTTCAGTCCATTTTTGATGTGAAAGGTCTTTAAGTCAGGCACAGATCAGCTGTTTATGTCAGGAGCTTTTCTCTGGGAACAGATTGGAGACGCTAAAGTCCTCCATAGTAATCCTTCGAATGAATCGATTCGACGCTGCAATGACTAATTGTGACGGTGCAGGAACTTGGTTTGTGCTCTCACGTTTGAGATTTAGTCCAGTGTAAACGAACCCTGTGGTGAAGACGACATTCCTGAAGAGCATTTGCGGAACAGTAAAGCCGCCACCTGAGCAATGTCGAGTAATAAACTGCTTCAAACTCTGTTTGATTAAGTTTCCATTGAATGCTGACCAAACACAATGAATCAGGCGTCAGAAGTGCCGGATGCACCCGCCAAATCTTTATTCGTGTTGCTGTGTGTAACTCGTTAATTTGACCCCATAATGCAACTTCAATCTGCGAGATTTAAACAACCACAATAAAAAAGCCGACAGAATCCCACGACCCTTGGACTCAGCCCCGTCAGCGGCAGGGCTTTAAAAGTAACGAATCCGTATCTCAGAATAGTGCCGAACGCATTTTGTTTACATCTTTTGGTGGAAAAAAACATCAGAGAGTTTCATGCACTTTGCGTTTCCATCATCTCAGTGCCAGCAACTAAAGAATCCTCACTGAGAAGTAGCACACAACTGCGTGAGTTCGTGTCGAGGTGAGCGGTGGAAACGCTGAGAAATTATCCAGAAAAGCACTTTTGATTTGACAAACAATGGTTAACGTCACAGGTGGTGAACGTCGGCCAGTACGTTGAACTTCTCCTTTACTCTCACATCCAATGTTTCCCTGGAGGTTAGAGAAAGTAGAAGGCGGGAAATTGGATCTCACACCACTGACATCATGAGTGGATCATGATTAAAAGTAAAACGGCGCTTCTCTTTTGGAGATTTTACACTAAAATCACACTTGTTTTCCTTTATAGAAGAGTAATTACAGATAAAGTGCTCTATTTTTTTGTTTTTTTACTAAGTATATACACACCTACATCAGAGGTTGACCTGGTTTGAACATTATACACTTTGTATCAAAGCACATGGGAGTTTGTTGTCATTGAAGCTGTCGCAGCCTTTCATGATCCGCTGAATCTTAATGTTTCATAAGTTTCACTTCAATTTTGACTCGGAAACATAAAAAAGAAAGTCAATCATCCTTTCTCCTCCTTCATGGATTGGTCGCCCACCTCCCTTCATGTGGAGTTTAACAGGCATCGCGAAACTGTAATTGTGAAATAATAAGGCAGTGGATCATCCGATAAAACCCAAAAGGTCAGACGTGTCACACGAGGCATGTTTTTTCACATGCTCATCAGATCCAAGGCTGGCAAGGTAAAACTCAACGCAGGTAATGGCACCAATGAATGGCCGTAAAATCCATCATCAACGACCACAGAAAACAATTTACAGCCCCCAAATTTGATTTGTAGGGACGGAGAGCAGCAATTTTTACAGCGTCGAGGGCTCACAGGGATTAATGTTTTATTCAGAGCGACAAGCGTTCGTATGACAGCGTGTGATGTACACCTTAATAGCGTAACGATTATATCCTGTTGGCTAACTTGTGCTGTCAAGGGATGAAAAAACACACACACACTCGCACGCACAGGAGCACAAGCATGCGGTCACACATGGCGTCGAAAAAGGACCGATAGAAAATACGAAAACAGAGGCAGGTAGCAGCGTTGGGTGGTGGCATGTGCGAATCCAAACCCCAGAGGGAAAAAAAAAATCTGTCCTGTCTGTTTGGATTAATAGAGCCGCTTCTATTTTTAGAGAAGCTTCAGTGAGCGAGCGGGAAGCATTTTAGTACAAAGACAAACAAATGTGAGAGGATGAGACAGAGGGATTCATTTTGTTCCTGTGCTCCTTTTTTTTTGACTGGAACATGCAAACCATCTGTTTTAACTGCAGCTCATTAAGGGACGAGCAAAACAATCCTGTTCTTTCGAATCAAAGCCTGTCACTGTAACGTCGATGCGTCCGGGCGAGCTCTGAACCGCGCCGAAACGAGCAGAACGCTCCACCAACTCAAACACAGTGACCCTATTTTCTAAGGGTCACCAAGAATTTCAGCTTCGCTCCACACAACATCTCAGCACGTCAACTTCCCGTCAGCCATTTGGACGGCACTCACCATTCGTGCTGAGGTTCGTCAATGACCAGCAGGATCTTGAATTTCTTGGAGAGGGAGGGAGAGGGAGCCGACTGCTCCACGAACCCGGCGGCGGACGCCGCCGTCTGTTTGACCACGTTGGTGATGGAGCTGAAGGAGCTGAAGAAGCCGGAAGAGCCGCCGGAGGAGGACTGGGCCTGCTGTGGCTGCTGAGCCACCTGGCTCGGGCGCCGCTCCTGGGCGGCCGGGGAGCTGGCCGGCACCTGGGCCGGAGCTGGAGCTTTGGTCGGGGACACGGCGGGCGCCGGCGCTGTGGTGGGGGCTGCACCCTGCTGCGAAGGGGAGGAAGCAGTCGGGGGAGGAGGAGCTGGTGGGTCAGGCCTCTGGAGGTCTGACATGTAGCCGTTTGGCAGGTTGGACATGAAGCTGCTGTCAGAGAGACGGCGTCGGAGGAAGTTCATGATTGCGGCGGGAAGGCGGTTCTCTCAGTTGCTCAGGTGGGCTCTCCTTCGATTTCCTGGACTGAGCAGGGACCCGATCAGAGGTTAGACGAATGACAGCGAGCGAATCAGTCCAAATGATGGAGGGATGGTTGACAGAGAGCTGCTGCCGCGCCGGGAGGATGGAAAGCAGGAAGGAAGGGAGAGGATGGATAAAGCAATGGATACAGCTCTGGTCCAGTCTTCAAGAGACAGCTCTCCAAAGTGCAGCGAAGCCAGCGGAACAGCGTGCGTGCGTGCGTGCGTGCGTGTGTGTGTGGTGATCCTCCTCCGGAGCCTCACGCCTCCTTGCAAATGCGTGTGTGTGACGTGTGGGAGAGTGTGTGTGCGTGCGTGTCTGAGAGAGAGAGAGAGAGAGAGTGAGGTGTCGTGTCGCCCCCTTCGGTAAGGTGCTGGTGCTCTCCCCCCTTCCTGCCTCCTGAGCTGCTGCAAGCCGAATGCACTCAAGAGATGCAGCGCTCTCTGCTTATCTCACCCTTTCATTCGCTCACGCTCCCTCTGCCCTTTTCCCTCTCGCTCGCTCACTCTCTCACACAGCGTGCTCACTGGCTGGCTCCCCCTCCCCCCTCGCATCCTCCTCCTTTTCCTCCTCCTCCTCTCTCCCGTCGTCATCCTCCTACATCACAGGCTACGTTTCTGTGTCGTGCTGCAGCCTTGTAGCACTGCGTGCCGTGTGCAACCAGTGGAAGGGGTTTCCTGCGAGCGTGCACAAGGTGGAGTCCACAGATGGAAGAGCCGTCCGCCCCGCTCGCCCGGCAAGCCACACCTTCTCCCCCCCCCACATCCATCCTTCCATCTTTCTCCCTCCTGCTCAACATGTCGTCCCTGAATCCCGTTTCCCACCGTTGTGTGTGACATTGCTGATGACTTTTTTTTTGACATGTGATTTCTGGTGGAGCTGAAAATATAACTCGTCTTTCAGGATTGAGCCTGTGCCAGAATTTTTGTCCCTCAAAGCAAAGAGGCATAATTCAGCGAGGGGGATTATTTGCAGTTTGCTTCAGACGTCTCATGTCTCCTTTCCTTGCAATTCCTCATCTTCCTCCCCATTACTCTTCACGTGCATTCTCCTTTTTCCTGTAAGTGTGAATGATGGGGTTTTCCTCCCTGTTTGATTTTGCAGACTCTACTCTTCCAGTGCAAGTGAATGATTGGTCAAAGTGTCACAAAATCAAAGCTTTATGGATAAATTGTCTACAGGCTCTAAATCCCCTTGAAAAAACTTTGCGTCAGAATTTTGGCAACGCTTGTGGATGATGGTGAGAAAATAGCTGATGTAAAAAAATGTGACACTCATCCATCTTTCTTGACTTATATTAACAAATCAAATGACATAATTTGTCCTTCTTCTCATATTTTAGGATCCAAATTTACTTTGGCTATGTGCATACACAGGTTCATCGATACTGCTTTGTGTCTTGGGGGGGGGGGGTCACAGGGTTGCTGGTGGGCAGGATGTACAGGTCAATAGTGCACCACCATGCAAACACAGAGGGACAAACAATCACATACAGACATTCTCACCCCGATTTAATGTCACAGTTTGACCTGATATTTGACCTGATGTGTGTATTTGTGACTTGGAAGGAAAACTGAGCACGTGGGGGGGAAAAAAACAGTCAAATGATGATAATTGTCTTGTTCCGTGATGACCTCATCCACAGGACTGCAAATTGCCAGTCTTGGCACGCCACAAATCTTACTACAAACACAAACACATGCCTCATCGCTCCGTCAGAATAGGGGCCAGTACTGATTCTTTACTACGGAGTGTGTGTTTCAGACTATGTGTTTCCTTGTCTCTCTGGCTGCTGTTCCCTAAACAAACATCTTCTGCCTGTGCCTGGTTTCATTATGCATTCACTGTTTCAGGGCATGAGAAGCGCACGATTCCTAAACGCCGCCAGCAGCAGCAGCAGTCTGTGTCTGCGCCGTTTGCTGCTCTAAGCTTTACTTCAAAAAACTGCCTGAAGACGACAGGACAAAGCTGGAGAGGAAGATTATTCAAGCAGGGAGAACCCCACCACCCCCTCCCACCCCCAACCCACGCACACACCCACCCACACACACACACACACATGCGCGCACACACGCACGCACACTTATATCAAAGAAAGTGGTGTTAAAAGACTGCAGCGAAAGAGAAAAACACGCACTTTGCATGTGCTGTTTTATATTCAGCATAAAACTCTGAAAATCTGAGTTTAGCCCATCAGCGAGTCGATCCATGAGATCTGACCTCTTACTCATTGTCGAGCGCTGATATTTCCTGCAACTCACAGCTTTCATTCCCAGCACAGCTTTGTTTAGCTGATGCTATCTCGACTAATGAAAATGCATTGCTTGACCTTTAAGGCACTGAAAGGTTTCTCTTTCCTGTGCTCACAAATCTGAACCACTCACAGCTCCTTCAAACTTCAGATGCTTTTGGTTCGTGCACTGCAATCTGCAGACGAACGAGTGCGCAAATCCGCAATCCATCAACCAGCACCTCGTCACCTTGACACTGACCTCTACACCGCTGGATGTACAACTCTTAAACAGCTGATGCTTTTAGATTTATTAAGTAGGAGCGCCTCTGGGGTTCATCCAAATGTGTGTGACGTGCGTCGTGACTGAAATATGCTGATGGCTCAAAAAATATATGAAGCCACTTCCCCTGTCAAAAGAAACACCCCGATCAAAAGCGAATGCAGAAATCGTTCTTTTTGACTGGGTGTGTGTGTGGTGCCGAGGTTCAGTTTAATGTTGTGAAATAATTCATAAAGGGATCTGTGCTCTGTCCCTTTGCATAGCATGCAGGATGCACGTTTGTAGCGAGTCACGATGAGTCAGGCCCAGTAAAGGGGGGGGCGGGGGGGGGGTGGTTTAGTCAAGCAGAAGAGAGCCAGAGTGACTCACAGAGCTGCAGTGTGAACTGTAGCGACATCCTAAGCTCGTCCTGGCCTACATGTTTCATGACACATATAAACAACACCTAGCACATCCCCAAAAAGCCATGACATTATACATTTGAGCATGAAGTTATGCAACGAGGCCAAAGTAAACAGTGAAAGGAAAACCGTGTCAGATTTTCTATGTCTTCGAAAGGGGATATTTGTTTTTGTTCATCTTGGATTGCATGTTGGCTCCTTGAAAGGCCCCCGTCGTCAGCACTTCAACCACTTGGCCATTTGGACTCGTTCGAGCATCTCTTCTTGAACCATCTTCATTTTTTTCCTCCCCCATAAAAACCAAAAAAGAAAAAAAGGGAAAAAAAAGAAAGATTGATCCAGCTCAGAAATTCAGGTTGCCAGGCAGTTAAAAGTCCACGAATTCATCTCCAAAGTAGTGCGCTGACTTCGAGACAATACCAAACAATGGTCTCTCCATCCTACTCACCGCCGCCCCCCTCTTTCAGCTGGAGTGTGTGTTTTTCCGAGTCTGGCTCTATCCTACAGAGGACAGCGTGATCTGGCCTGTCCTGCTGCATCCCAGGAAACGCAGTGAGGATGCACAAATGCACACCGCCTGCAGCATCACTCATCTGTCTACACACATGCTCGCACAGAGTGCAAGGAAGGAGTGAAACAAACACGTGCTCACGTGCTTCCTCCTGGAAGCGCGCGCGCACACACACACACAGATGCACACGCACAAACACAGGCGTACACACTACTATGTACACACCACGCAGATGCTGACATACAAACACAAGCCTCCTGCTAGCAGCCTTTTGTTATGAATGGTTTCATTGCTGGTTTTTGAGGCACAGAGACACACGAGCTGGGCGTCTCACGCTCACAACAGAGTTAATGTGTGGATTAATGAAGTCACTGTTCTACACTAAACATATGAATCATTACATTAGGACACAAATTCATTCAGTTGAAAAAAAAAAAAACTACAACCAGTCATCATCCGAAGATGAAATGACTATAAAGGAAAGAACAGAGGCGTGTTTTCGAGAGTCGTGTGCGGGAGCCTGCTCGTGAAAGGCTGCTCTGGAGGATTTGCCGTAGTTTTGTATGTGCGTGCGTTTGCGTGTGTCTGTGTGCGCATGTGTGAGTGGTGGGGGTTGGGGGGGGGATATGTGAATATTACGGGCGTAAATCCATCTGTGGCTTCACTGGCTCAATTTGGATAATCCATGAAAAATCTGAACACTTGACCTCTGCACACATCTGGCAAAGACTGGAAATAGACTCAACACAGTGAGACACTACAAGGCCTCAGGAGGACTTCCATATAAAGTGCGCATTTGAATATTTTAATGAGAGAGTCAATTCCTTGCCAGACCAGCAAATGTTATATTTGAAACACCATGAATGCCTTTTTAAAATGACTACATGTAAAAAGATACTCGAACACGTAGAAACATAAAGAACTAGATGAAGTGTTGTCACAGTGTGTGGTGGGTTAATTGGAACTCAGGGGGCACAGCCTGATGAAGCTGCTCATTCTGGGGGTCAAGTTATCATGAAGTAAAACAGGCTGGGTTTAACCCTTCACAGACCTCACCGCTTTACACTTCCTCCACCAGAAATGAGAAACGCTGCAGTGAGTCAGCTGGAACAAAATGGCAAAATCAGAATGAATGCGAGTGTGAAAATCTACGAGAGGGAATACTGTAGATTCAGCGGTGCTGTTGTGGAAAGAGAGCGCTTTGAAACAGCTCAAAGAGTGCTGTGTGGATGGATGTAGCTACGATATTAAAACACCCACACGCAGCTGAGATTTCTGCAGCAAAACCCCCAAAACGCCATTTAACCAGGCCTACGAGCGGCACGAAGACAGACACAGGCTAATGCAGCGAAAGTTTCTCTGCAAGAGTTGCTGCAGTGCTGAAAAGGTTAATGCTGATATTTCCACTCAAGGCTTGGCTGCGTTGTATCATCTGGTAACAACAACAATAAAGAGAGAAATTCAAACTTGCCATGGCAACAACTACAGCAGAGAGCAGGCACAAAAAAGACACAACAACATGCACGCGTTTCTCACTGATCTTCACCCGGGTGCTTGATGAACTCTGCGGTCGACCTGCTAACCTAAATTTCCCCCCCCAAAAAAACACAGCGCGTCTTTAGGTGAGTCTCTATGTTAGACGTGGTGAATGTGGTCTTGAAAAGGCAGATCTACAGGTAGATACTGTCACCACAGAGGGGGCTGCAGTGTCAAAAAGGTAGCAGCACGAGTTGTGTCAAGAGATCTGTGGTCAGCTTTGGAACTGCTTGCAAGTCTCACATCTCATATTTCTATTTTTCTGGTCGAGCACAGACATGCACTGTCAGTACCAGGTGAGGAAAAAAAATAAAGAAGCTGCAGGACACAAAGAACTAAACCAGTCAAGATACAAACTGAGAATGAATCATCAGCACCACAGAAAAAAATGCTTTTTTGTCACACCTACTTGATGCAAATATGCAAATAGCTGCAACACCGTGTGGTGCACAAACAGATGTGCGAGATTTGCGATGTCGCACAACACTGAGAAGAGCACTGATGAGGTGCAATGCTGCACCAGATGTACATGATGATTTTATCACAGCAATCCACAACAGTGGGTCATGAGTATGTCCTCACAAAGGTTGTTTTCTTTTCACACGCTCTGCCTTGCATATTAGATCATGTTTTTACAAGCCAAAGTACTACCCACTTCGATTGTCTCAGTAAATTATAGAAGAGCAACAAATAAAAGGCATTTCACACAAAATTACCAGAAAATCGGCACGATAAAAGTAATGGTGATGTACCGTTTTTACATTATTCCATTAGAAAATGTCACTCCTGCAAAAGTAAGGGGATTTATTGGCCATTATGCAAATCAGCTGCATCTTTCTGTCATCGCTGAATCAATTTTTCTTTTTTCAAACGGTATCTAGTGCAGATTCCAGGTCTTGCTGCATGGTGAGCAGAGAAAACTGAGGTGTAAGCTTTTTCCAGGTGCAGGAACTTGATCAGTGTTTACTTTTGTTGCCCCTGAAATGTCTGTTTCTTCACACGATACCTTATTTCAAGGTTTGGGTTGGATAAAAAAAAACAAAAACCATGGTGTCATGGGTGCTTCAAGTTGTCTTGAATGTGCATTTGAGTTTGTGTTTTGCTTGTTTCTGACTCTCTCATTGTGGGATTCAGTGTCCCTCTCCCTGCTCGGTGGCTTCTGTGCATCACAGTGAGATCAAAAAAGAAGCTTGTGTCTTTTCCTTTTTCTTTGTGGAGGTCTGAAGCAGATGTTCAGCTACAGAAGTGTGTGTGTGTGTGTGTGTGTGTGTGTGTGTGTGTGTGTGTGTGTGTGTGTGTGTGTGTGTGTGTGTGTGT
>JASSRZ010000072.1:18978629-19002175 GCA_032164315.1 Malacoctenus gilli
GTGTGTGTGTGTGTGTGTGTGTGTGTGTGTGTGTGTGTGTGTGTGTGTGTGTGTGTGTGTGTGCGTGCGTGTGTGTGCGTGTGTTTGTGTGATTAATGGTGCATTTCCTCTTGATGTTCCATCCCTAAGCATCGGCAGGAATGGCAATCACCATGGCAACAAACGTGCAAAAGCTGAAAAGATTCTCCTGGTTCGTTGGTGTGCTCGTGTGCATGTGTGCATGTGTGCGTGCGTGCGTGCGTGTGTGTGAGACAGTGAAAGAGAGACAGAGAGAGAGAGAGAGAGAGAGAGAGAGAGAGAGAGAGAGAAAGAGAGAGAGAGTGAGAAAGAATATAGATGAGCTCACAGAGTGTGAATGGTGTCTTTCATACTGACGGTCATTTTTCACTAAGCTCACTCACCTTTCCCACCTGAGTATCTGAGTATCTGACTGAGCTGCTGCAGAGGCAGCTGCCTAAACACCAGGAGACGTACAGTAAGTTAGAAATCAGAGTAACTCACCGGGGGATAAAACAAAAACATCGACCACATTCTTTAAAAAATGGCAAAATCAATGTTGACGACCACTGACATCGATTCTGGTTTAATTAGATGTACTTGTTCTGGACGAGAAGTTTCCAGTGCGTTTTTCACTTTGCTCTCAGACACTGCACTCGTTTTCACACAGGCCCACACGGACACTGTGAGGAAAGCTGGAGGTGTGATGGGAGGCTTCTCACTCTGGGTGGTTATGTATATTTACAAGCCTCTCTTCCTGTTTATTGGCCAGAAACCAGTTGATTGTTTCCTCACAGGATCCACAATTGGAAACGAAACAAACACAATGTTTTCAGCAGCGGAAGTTTTAAAATAAGACACATGACTGTAAATTTGGTATTGTTGGTTATTTTCATTTTGTGAATGTGTTTTTCAACTTACAGTACAACTCAAATTAGGGGGCACTCAGTAGAGAATGCATCCCTTTTGGACAGTTTGTGAAATGACAGATGTGGCTGTTAATAAATGACCCATCTCGATGGTTGTAAAGTGGCTCATGAAAGTGAATGTGGATAAACATGTTGCTATACCAGAGACTGGTCTGGAATAGCTGCAGGCCAAAAGCAAACACCTGGGTCGTGGTCGTGGGGGTTGAAAATAACATTTACATTCGGTAATACAGGATGGGAAATGTAAAATATCCTTCCGCTATCACTGGTGCTTTGAACTGAATTAACAAAGCACTTTAACACAGTGACTGAGCGTGTTAGTCAGGATTCAGTGACCTTATCAATATTCATCTGGCTGAAGAAATGGCCCACACCA
This sequence comes from Malacoctenus gilli, assembly GCA_032164315.1. NCBI lineage: Eukaryota > Metazoa > Chordata > Actinopteri > Blenniiformes > Labrisomidae > Malacoctenus > Malacoctenus gilli. The sequence goes on from JASSRZ010000072.1 coordinate 18,979,932, forward strand.
ATTACTGAGAGGATAATATTTGTCCCACACATGACAGTCGTATAATGAGCTGCAGACAGTTTGCTAACTCCAAAGAATCTACATCCAATATTAATTCATTCCAGTAGATGTGAGCGTTTAGCCTATAAGACAACGAGTTAATGTGGTGGTTTGAGCGATGATGCACTCTCAGACCTTCATCTTTTACTACTGCTCTATTTTACACTAAAACTCGTGTACTTCAGATCTAATGTGCAGGTCTTTAGTGATGACCCTTGTGAGGGTGTTTAGGCCGGCAGACACTGTGCAACAGGGGCCTCTTATGCTGACATAAATGTAATATATCCTTCATCAAGTTTCATGATATCTAATTTCGAACACTGCTGACAAATCTGCATGTGTGGCTGCTAACAAGATCAGTCATCATCATTATGCCAGCGTACTGGTTTATTCAACAAGATGTGCCAGGCAGGGACAAAGCTGAATGCCACACGAAACAAGAGGGACGGAGAAACACTGATGCCTGATCACTTCAAACTCCAGTCTTTTGGGGTCTTTTTTTTCTTTTTCCTTTTCTTTTTTTAATCAGAGCCCACCCTTCTTTAAAAAAAAGAGAGAGAGAGAAAAGTGCTGAAAAACCTTTCCCTGAACCCGAGTGGAACATCGCGAAGCACATCAAAATGAACCGCATTTGTTTTGAACTGATAAAGTTTATGAAACATCAACTGACTGCACGTATAAAGAAACCGAGTGACCTTGCAGATTTTTACGATCATCAGAAGCAACACCTACAAAAGCTACAACTAAACTGCTGCTAATTTTACTGTCTCGTTTCAAAATCCTTTTTAAGCTGGATAACACACTAGACAATTGCTCACCGATGGCAGTTTTTTTACTTACACGATCTCATGCTCTGCCGGCCAAAGTTTGTAAAAGCTGCCCTCTGCTGGCTAATTATTTCTCAGATTAGATTCTCATCACAATTATGTTTAATTATCATTTGAAAAGTGTCTTCTTTTTTTTGTTTTTTTTTATTCTCCTCGAAACTTTTGCACTCTACTATAAGTTTTCCTAAAAAATAACAATACTTAAAAATGTTCTCGTTTTTTTAATTTGCTCTTTGTTACTACATTTCCCATCAGGCCCGCGGTTGCAGCTGAGTCCGTGACGTATAATTCAGTCGCCCGGTGCAGTCGCACAGCTGACCCAAAGCGTCGCGATGGACCGAGTTAAACAAGAAAAACGGTCATTTTAACCCTGTTTGGTGATTATTTTGACTTCAGGTGTCACTGGGCCCTTTCTTCTGAAATGTGTGACTCACTTCCTGTTGCTAGTGTTTTGTTTCGTGCGTGTTTTACTGAGCTTTAGCGCCGCTGAGCGCTTCGCGTTATTGCTGGACAGGTGTCGTACTTGGTTTCAAAATGACCCTTCCAGCTTTGCAGAACACCGGCGTGCTTTACCGGAGGATCCTGTCTCAGTTCCCGCAGGACATCAGCTTAGCCTTCGCTTACGGCTCCGGCGTGTTTAAACAGCACGGCACCAGCCAAGGTCAAATGGAGGTAAGGGACGCCTCCCGTCCCAACTGTCCCCCCTAACTTTGGACTGCAGGTCGGCGGGACGGTCCGAACGCCGACACTGAAGTCAGTCTGTGGAACGTGTCCGCCGCAGCCAATCAAACCACCGGGTTTCCTGTCGTTCGAACCCAGATTATTTCAAAACCCCTATCTATTTTCTTGCTACAAAATAATTTATTCTTATTAAAGTTCAAATATAAACATCAAGACGAAATTAAAACATAGTAATATCAGCCTGCCTCTAAACCCACCTTCAGTAAATGTTTGTGTTTTTTTTTTGTGTGCTTATATTTTGGTCCCCACAGAAGAACATGCTGGACTTTGTGTTTGCGGTGGACGACCCGGTGACGTGGCACACCATGAATCTGCTGCAGAACCGCAAACACTACTCCATCCTCAAGCTGCTGGGTCCCACAAAGATCAGCTCCATACAGAACGAACACGGGGCCTCCATGTACTACAACACGCTGGTGCCTGTGGATGGGAGGGTAAATCACTTTGGCCGAGTCGCCTGAAACGAACCCGCACTGTCTCTCCTTCTTTTAACGGGCAGACATCGCCCTGCTTTGGGCAATGTTTTAGTCTATTTCTTTGCACTTTTGAACTCTGGCTGTTTGGCTCCAAGCTTTTAATAAAATTTTGAGAGGAGGTATCATGTTTAATTTCTTACCCCTCCTGTGTACTTATAATAGAGGCCATGTTAGGACGTCCATATCCAGAGGTCATTTTCAGGTTTTTTTGTTCATCCAAATTTTTATCGCCCTGTGAGAAATTATATTCTATTTAAATTAGGTTCTTTTTGCTTTAATTTGATGGCAAATTTTTTATCTTTCTTTCAGATAATTAAATATGGTGTCATAAGTACTGATTCGCTGATTGACGACCTGTTGCACTGGAACACGATGTATGTTGCTGGGCGTCTTCACAAGCCGGTTGGTATCCAAAAGCTGCACTTTTTTGGTTTAATGACAATAAGCTGATATTCGCGTCATAAGGAAAATCTCAAATAAGACAACATCATTTTACCTGACTCGGGGAACCTGCGTGTTCCTGCTGCCGCTTCTGTTCCCAGGTGAAAATGCTGGTTCAGAGCGAGAACGGAAAGCTGCGTGCTGCCCTGGTGGCCAATCTGAAGAGTGCAGTCACGGCGTCCTTCCTGATGCTGCCAGAGAGTTTCACTGAGGAGGACCTGTTCCTGCAGATCGCTGGTCTCTCTTATGCGGGTTGGTAGCCTTTACTATAAATGGCCTGCTCCAACCTCTTTTAGCATATGTGTTGGTTACACATTTATAAGAGCTGCTTTTTGTTTGAACATCTTCCCACATCGGTGCGCATCCTACTTTTCTTTTGAAAGCCAAGCTGCTCTACCAGCTGAGCCACCGTCACCATAAAAAAGAAGAAACAGCTGTCAGGAGTGTTCGACTGTATTATTCGTGGGTGTGGTGATCTTTTTGTGATTTATGTCTGGTGATATTCTGTCTGTGACTCTACAGGGGATTTCAGGATGGTGATCGGGGAGGACAAATCGAAGGTGGCCAACATCGTCCGCGACAACATCCAGCACTTCAGGATCCTGTACAGCAACATCCTACGAGACTGTCCTCAAGTGGTCTACAAACCTCAGCAAGGAAAACTGGAGGTTAGACAAACAGACAGACACACAGACTGACAGGAGAGAACATGCACAGAGGACACACCCACTTTTGCCATCTCACTTGCGTTGTGCGCTCCGCCTGCAGCTTGGCCCTTTTGTTTTTACACTGATACTCCTGTTACACCTGCCTCAGGCTGAAACGGCGTTAAATGTCACAAGGCAGTTGTTGCAAGTGTCGGAAAGCGGTTTCATAATAACTTTGTAGCGTTCGTGGGTAACATCAAGGTTGATCAGGATTTTCAAGGCTTTTAAGAGAGGACTTATCGCACTTTGTAGTATACATATTCACACTGTACTCTATAAATCATTGCCGCCACTCCCTGTTACACCAACAAGATTCTCATCACCTCAGGCGACACGTCATGCTGGAATAACATGTTCAGTGAGCTTAGAGAGCCTGCGTGTGTTTGGGTGTGTTATCTATATGATCGTCTATTATGGATGACAAGAACAGTGCCATTGAGTAGTTGTTGATCTGGGCATAAAAAAAGACACCTGGTATAAGTTACCGATCCATCCTGTATCGCCAACTCGGCATTAAGCAAATTTTCGTCTGATATTTTCATTCTTGAATCCCAAATTTGAGTTCCTGTTAGATGGAAAAAGTTACAGAAATGCCAACACTTTTCGAACCATTTCTGTTTTTTAGTTTCATGTAAGTATTTTCCTTCATTTGCGCTCTTGCAGGTTGATAAGAGTCCAGAGGGTCAGTTCACCCAGCTGATGGCGCTGCCACGCACTCTTCAGCAAAGGATCACAAAGCTGGTGGACCCTCCGGGGAAGAACCGCGATGTGGAGGAGATCCTGCTGCAGGTGGCTCAGGACCCCGACTGTGGGGCAGTGGTGCAACAAGGTACAGAGCAGAAAGACGAGGCATCGATGACCTTCAGTGGAAGAATATCTTGCAGTTTCATGTCCCTTACGTTCTCTTAAAACACAGCAGAATTATTCTGCAAAAGAGACTTGTGGGTGAAATTGTTGGCACCAAAATCTCCATTTTTTTCTTGAAGATCACAATATCCTGGATTGTGTTGCATGTTACCAAGAGATGGTAATTTAATCACGTTTGGTCATTGTTTTTGTTCACCCTCAGGCATCTCCTCCATTGTGAAATCCTCCAGTATAACACAGAGTGTCAAAGGCATTGCTACAGCTGGTAAGAGCCTCTTCACTCATTAAGTGGCACGGTACATTGTGTCATGTCAGTATTAGCTGATCTAATGATTTTCAATCCCTGAACTCTCCTATCAGAGTTCTGTATGGTTGGCAGGGTTTTGTTCAGTGCCAAAGGCCACAGAGGTACTACAGACACATTTCTGATTAATTGCAGTGACCTTCATGACCCTTTGCAGTTTCACTCTCCAGTCACAGACAGCACTCATCAGTCTGTGAAGGATTTTACAGACTGATGAGTCTGTAAAATTCATCAGTCTGTTGTCATCGGCAAAAAGACCGAAGAAGAACTCAGTCATTGTACATTTCAAATGTTCCACAATCATAATATATAAATACTCACAAGAGGGTTTAGAGAAGTTAATGCGGTTTAAGGAAATGCTGTCGTTTGCTTTTGAGTGACAAATCAATGTGTGCCGCCAACTTATTTTGTCTGGATGTGCTGACACAAACAGGTTAAGCTTGCTTTGTACGCAGGCAAAAGAAAAGGGCCCGTCAGCACCTCTAAAGGTCTGCTCGCACTTTGCAGCTTTGGTTTGATTAAAAAGAAACGGTGAGGCTCTGCGAGGACGATCGCTGCCTTCTGAAGCACAGCCGTCACCAGACCAGCAGTGGCTGAGCCGCCTGCTTCCAAACAAACTCTGATGTGACCCGACTGAAGTCTGAAAGCAGCAGAAATCAAAGACGTCCGCACAGACAAAATGACCGACGTGACTGACTCCACAGTCACCATTTCTCTGCTTAACAACCTTCTATTTATTCGTTTCTTTAATTCGTAGTTGCAATAAGATGCTGAATAAATATTTATATATTAGTGCATTTGAAAAAACTTTTTTTGGGAACAATATCTGTGATCTGCTAAATTACCAGTGGAAAAAGATGAACTGACATTGCATGTAAAAACAGAACCAAACAAATACTTGTTGATCCTAATGTGATGTTTGGAAATGTTGCCTCAGCTCCCTCATGTGATAATATGTGTGTGGGTGGGTGGGTAGGGGGGCTGTCTTGGGCTCTGATGACTCTAACTGTTGTGTCTCCTCCTCCCCTGCAGGTTTGTGGAAGACGGTGTCATATAGCTCCAAAAAACTGATGAAGATGTGGAAGAGCTGGAGGAGGAAGCCGTCCGTCTCGCAGATGTCCTGAATCTGCCTGTCAGTTCGACAACCTGACAGCGTGAACTCTGGTGGTCTGTGTTTTTTGACCCTGAAAAACTGAAGTTACACCACCTACACGCGCGCACACACACGCACACAAACCTCTAGTAGTATCACTCGCTCATTTCTGTGACCGCGTGCACGTACGAGCTGATCGTGAGTAGTTTTTCTACCCTCCCCGTGTCCTTCCTTTCTCTTTAACATTCAGAGAAATCTGAGTATAAAAGGTGACATTTCATGAGACACACTGAATTACGGCTGACATTTAATGGCACCGCAGAGAACAAGGACGACAGTGACTCATCGAGTACCTCTGAATGAGCTCCATTTAAACCCACTGGTGTGAAAATGGCACAGAACCGAAGCTCGAAGCGTGTACGAGTTTCATGGACTAATGAGTTTGGTTTCAAGTGTCAGGACGGCGTCTTTTGAGTCACGCTTGTGTTATACCTGCGCACGTGAATGGTGTTTCCCAGACTGCCCAAAACCTGCAGACATGGGAGAAATGTTTCTAACAGTGACACGTATTTCTATTCGTCCACCTTTTCTCACACCAAAGATTTCAAGATTTTTCTGTCATTGGTTTCTATGTTTTGTCAGTCAGTTTGTTTCACATTGTCATTGTAAGATGCACTTTCTCCTCCTTCTCCTAACAATAAAAGAACTGGATAATGTTTTACATATATGATTGACGAAGTATTTTTTTATTGTTTTAACAGTGTAAATGTGTGCATAATGTTGGAGGGGGGAGTCTGACAAGTTACAGTTGGCGACGCATAACATTTTGTATCAATATATTTAAATAAAAACAGCCTTAAGCTTTTGCTTCAACCTTGAATGCATTAATTTTCAAGTACCAGAATGACTGTTTGTACTGTTGTGATGTCATTTTTTCCACCACTTTATTAATTAATCATAAGAGACAAAAAGAAGGAAAAGCCTCTCCTGATACAGTCACTGTTTTTAACAATCCACCTTGTTATTCACCGACATCGTGAGTCATAGAAAACCATGAATCATCTTAAAGCAGATCCAGTGTGTGTCGGCCTCTTTATTATTTTTTAGACTTGAATCTAACATTTATTCCTATTATTTCACGATCATTTAACTGAAGTTTTGTTGTCATGAGTGGTTTTTTTTTTCCAAGTTAGACCCTAATATTTTTGTGTCATTGATAAGCACCGGTGACAATAACCCATATTAGTCCTAAACCAGTGAAGTTTGTTGTTAAAAAGTCGTTTTACAATTAGTAGGAAAATGATCAAAAGAGCAGGTGGCCTGTCATTCTCATCTCTTCTTCGTTCGCAAATATAAATGCAGGATCAAAAACACTCAATAGCTATAGGCAAAAACACTCAAGTACTATAGGCTATTTTTTCCTATGTGTTTCTGTAGGGTTTAATACAACTAAATGTATTGTTGACAAACTAATTATTATTCCACGTGTCGGCGACCGTTGAGGGTTATTGCTGCACTTTGTTCTGCTGTTAAAGAAAAGAGGGAGTTGTCCTCGTTTATCTTCCGCGTCTCTGAGTAAAGCACGCGGTGACAGCGCTGACTGACCTTCAGAGGAAGTGACGCAACGCGTCGTTATCATAATTTATGCTGATGTCATCGCGCCAGGCCTCCGCCAATCAACGCGCTGCACTTTCACCACCTGCTAGGAACTGAATTCCATCATTCCAGGCATTCCTGCCCCGCTCTCCTCCTCCTCCTCCTCCCCCTCCTCCACCTCCTCCTCCTCCTTCTCCTCCTCCTCCTCCTCTCCCCCTCTCCCCCTCTCCTCCTCCTCTCCCTCCTCCTCTTCCTCGTTTACAACCAAGTTTGTCCCGACAGCTCTGGCGCTGCTACTATTGTCTTTTCTCTCGTCCTGGACCGTGAAGCCGCGGGATTTCCTTGTTTTCGTAAACCTTCGTGGGAATTTACGCTCCGGTTTTATTACATTTTCTCGTGCGGGCATTATTGTAGTGGAAGATACCAAAGTGGCGCTTGAAGGAGGTATGTGCCTGGAAATGCAGAGTTGTGCGCGTAACTGACATTGTTTCGTGTTTTGTGGGATAAAAGTGCGCTCTTTTATCCGTCTGTGAGGACAAGTTCAGCGCCTTCCTCTGCTGATATTTCACTTTTTCAAGTAATTCGTGCGGAAAATGGATTTAAAAAATCGGCTCGCGTTTGAATTACTGTTGAAATTTCCTTCGCGATATGAAGCAAGAGTGGCGGGTCCGCAAAACTTTCTCACTTCTCGCGCTCTCTCTTATTTGTTGCGAAGGAAACTGGTGGAGAGGTTTAGAAATAATCCCGCTGAGATTTATCTTTCTGTGCCAATATCGTGCTCGGTGCACAGTCATTTTTGCTGTAACCCCTTCCTGGTTGCATCCAAAGGGACCGCTGTTAAGGAAGCACTGAGTCAGAGGGTTATAATTAAAGCTGCTGGTGGGAATAACAGCGGAGACGCACTTGTTACCAATACGACCGCTTTCATTCCTGCTCCCACCAAGTTCCTGTTTTTTTGCGCGCACCGACTGAGGCGCTGCAGCCGCTTATCAGCAAACACGCGTGAAGTGTTTGCGCCGACTGTCACAAGTTGTGGGAACACTTTTGAATGATAATGTCGCTCCAAACGCTGTTATCCGTGAGAAATGGGGGAGAGGTATCTTAGGAATGCGGAGAGAGGGAGAGAGGCGCTCCGAAGCCCTTTAAAAAAAATATTATCCACAAATGCCTTTCATAGCTCCGCCAGCCTAAAAGCACCGCATTGTGGTAGAAAAATCCCAAAAATCCTAAAACAAATTGAGAAGATTGGTGTCAAAATATCTCGGGCAGACCATGAATACCACTGAGTGAAAAAAAACTACAGTGTAATATTTACAGCTTTGTAACGTCCAATAAAGGTTAATGCAAGCATTTTCTAGAAATTACTTCTGCAAGAGGAGGTAATTATTTCTCCTTAAGTGGATATTAGTGCTGGCGTTGTCCTATATAAGCTGTCTTTTATAGGACCCCTGGAAATAAAAACAGCCCTCTTGATTTTATCGTGTTATCGTGATGTAATGATGTAACAGTAGTTCTCTAGTAAAGCCAGATTCACATTTAAAGTAATACTGCAATTTTATTTTCTAATCAGGGTTTGCTGACTCAAATGACTTGTCATGCGACCCACATGAGGGTCTCGACTCAGTCTTTAGGGAAACGGTGGTCCTAGAGAGGGGCTGATATCTGTCACAACCTGTCAGTTGGAAACAAACAAACCAACACCCACCTTACAATTTTGTACTCAAAATTTTGACTATGCAATAGCTTATCATTCAAATGGTCTTTGTATCGTCTCATTAATGCCTTGCAAAACATTGAAATGAATTGTCAATTTTTGATCCACCTCTAAGATCCATAACTGTACATTTGAAATCATCAACGCCGCCACTGTGTTGTGCTCCTACAACTGACTCTTAACCAGACTGTCTGTATTTGGGCAAGTCATGATGATTGAGTTTGACTTGATAATCACAACATTCCAGTCAGCCGTATGTTTTTGTGCATCACTGACTCGTGAAGTCCATGTTATCATTACAATGACTGTAAAAATAAATGGATAAAATAATAACAAACATTTGTGATGGTGAAATATCAGAGCAAGCACATTGAAAATGAAGAAAATGATGCTGGTACGTTCAATGAGTTCCTCTTGAGATCTTAGTGGGGACTTTGTTCTGAAAGTATGCAAAGTGACATATGATTGATTCATGTTATTGGCGCCGTTTCATAGTGTAAACTTGGTAAAGAACAATAAGATGAAAAAACTTGAATCCCATAAGCATAAAAATAAACCTGCCTTTTTTGAGCGTTTGACTGTATCGTGATGGTGAGGACCCAGAGATCATTTGGAGTTGCTTTGCAGTGAAGTAGCTTTTCAAGGGATGAGAGGAAACCTGCACTTTGAAGCAGATTTTTTTGAGGATCATGCACAACAAAACTCGTGGTCGGAGCACATTTACTGAGACTATCTCACTGATCAGAGAGTGGAAGAGTGGAAACAGTGGGAATATTGTGTGGTGCGCCGTAGCGCCAAATAACAGCAATCGAGTGCAGGGGCAAACATAAAATTAGACTTATGTGCGTGATTATGTCACCCCAGTGCATGCTGGGAGGGCTTCAAGCGTGGCCTCCGTATCCAATTTCGGTCACATGATCTGCATTCAGCCTTTTCAAATCAGTTTGTGTTTTTTTTTTCCAAAGTAGGAGTGTAAGATCACTTCACCCAAGAAAAACAAGTTGTCCCTCAAGTTTCGCAATGAAAACAACTTTTGTCAAAAGAAAAACAAAACAGAGCAGAATTATTTAGCCTCCTGAACATGATCTGAGAGTTGTTTTGATGTTTTACACGTTTGTTTGTAGTTTTTAGTGATGCTTCTTCCACATTATATGCATTGGTCTGAAGCCAACAGTTTTTTCACCTTTAGCTGCTTTTCTTGGTGAAATGAAAGTGGATTTTTTTTCTAGCTCACCTGCTGAAGCTCGTCTTGCTCTCAGAACACATTTGTTTCCACCAAACTGCCGGGATGAGTTAGTTTTTGTCAGAGTATTCCCTCAAACATGTATACAGGTTGGCTGTAGGATTTAGTCACAATGCCATCATTGAAATTTGCACTTATAAGTCAGTAGACAGTAGTAGACAGTAGTAGACAGAAGCATCATTTTGACCAACTGAGTGTGTTAAAAGATTATTACAATTTCAAGGTTCATACTCATTCAAACACATTATTCAAAGGTAAACTAAGTCGGATTACATATTTGAGGCTACTTTTGAATTAATATGTTGCAGTTCAAACGGCTTAGCGACAGATTTGAAGCTTTGTGATGCATGTGAAAGTTGTTGTGACATTTTGTGTTTCCCTTCTGCCTCCCAGGCATCCAAGCATGGAGACACCTCTGGATGTTCTGTCGAGAGCAGCGTCATTTGTTCATGCGACTGAAGAGGAGGGTGAGTTCAGACTCGCGCTGCGTGGCGGCCTCCCATCCTTCCGCTCCGAACTCTCGTGCTGTTGAAAGGTGCTGCGTGGATAAAGGATTTGCATGATTAGAGTCGAGTTACATACAGACGAAGCGCAACCTTCAGCCATAACCTTAGGCCCCGTTTAAAGCCAAAGGACAATAGTCTTCTTTGTGCTGTTTTAGTTTGCAGTTGTAGATTCAGGCAAATAGGGGGGGGGGGAAGAAAAACGCCCTCAACTGCCGTCGTCAGTGCTCCTGAAGCAGCTGCTTGCATGTGTTAACCTGATTTCACTGAAAACAGGGTGGAGTCGGCACTCATCACTGACGTCTGACTGTGGCACTGTCTCAATGTCTGGCCTTCTTCTTTCTTGACAAGATGCCCTGTTTTCTTTAAAAACTAAACAAAAACATACATTGTTGACACATTGACAGGTGTTGGCAAACTTGTGGCAGTGATGCGCTTCAAAAGGCTGCAGCCGAGTATGTCATTTCAACCCTCTTAGAGCATCGTAATAATATATGATTATCTTCACCTCGCCTGGATTTATGCTAATTTTCTGCCTGTGTGATTATTAACTAGTGGAGCTTCTGTAGTTTTTCTCTGTGATGGCTGTAGTTTCCTTTGTGATGTTAACTGATTAACTGTTCAAGCTTCTGTCGCTTTCTTTGTGATGCACTGTTGAAGGTTGTCAGTGAATGTACGATTATGCGACGGTCAGTATTGGATTTCAAAACCTGTCAGTATTCACAAGAGAGAAATACAGGCTGTAATTGATTCCTTCCCTTTGCACGAGCAACTAAATGCTTTGATCCTCAAGGTTGTCGACCAAAAACCTTCCCAGTTACTTTTCCAATTGACAGATGTATCGGTGTGAGATTCCTGTTCGCTTGAACGACTTTTCTGACTTTTTCCTGCACACATGGCGGCATCGAAACGTATCATTCCTGCCTGTCTTCATGTTGTTCCTTTTCTTACCTGCGCTGTCATCTCCTTTCACCTCTGCTCGTGGAGGACTTTTGGTCTCTGAAAAAAATTCCTTCCGAGATTAAGGAGAAATGGCCAATCCCTTCTCAGCAGGATCTCCCCTCTCCAATCCCTCGTGCGCTGCAGCCAGTGGGCCTCAGTGTTGAGCGAAACACTTAGCATTCACTGGAAACCACTGACAAATGATGCACCCTGCTCAAGGAGGTGGTTGAGTTTGTTACACTTGATATTCTGCACAGCGGAGTGGATTTTTCTTTCATTTGGAACATTATTTATTATCTTTCTGAGGTGACTCTTGGAGGTAATCCACTCATGTTGAAGGAAAACATAACAAAAGTCAGGAACAGAAGGGCACTGAATTTCAATATTAAAATAAACGCATGACAATTTTTTCTAATTTGTCTATCTTGCATACAATTTCACTAATTCCTGATTTCAGGGTCGTCCGTGAGAGTTTGAAACGATGATTAACCCTAGAAAGGTTCAGGGGGGAACGTAATTTGTGCATTGAAAGTGAGGATATATGAGGAAAGAACTCCAGCTGTAGCCACTCTTGTGTCATCACTTTGTTCCCATCATGCTTTGGCCCACATGAGTCGTATATCAGCTTACTTGCACTTCTGAGTGAAATTGCGGGGAACCTTTCATCCCCTCCTCCTCTGCTCCCTCGCTCCCCTGCCGTGTTTTTGTTTTCCTCCCTCTGCGCTGATGTCACTTTTTGTTGTGGGTTGTGCATGGCCTCTTTGTCCAAAGACAATGCGCTTGACCCGTTTCCACAAAAGCGCAAGAAAATAAGTGTCCCGACTCAGCCGACCAACTTCTGCTCGTCGACCAACCGGCCCGTTCGCTCGTCTGCCGCACTCGCGACGCTGAGCGCGCGGCGTGGGGGGCCAGTGAGCGGTTAGGTAAACAACCTCTGCTGACTTGTTTGCATTTATGGCGATCCTTTGTGACGACGGTGCAACACTTGACACCGGAGCAGTTGCCGCGGAGCAGGGAGAGGCTCGGGCCTGCCTGCGCGGCGGTCGCTTTAACTCGCGTGAACTTTTGCCGGGCCTGCCGGGGCCGGTGCTGCTATTGCCTAAGATTTAAAACCACACCCCACCCCTACCTCGGCACAACATTCATTTGTGTTAGAAATTTTGTCACACAGTCACACAAATGTCGTCTTGAGGGAAGTGGAGTAACTTTGCATTAATATTGTATTCGTCTGAGGTCATGCTGCTTCGCTCCAATGTGGAAAAAACAACAGTCAGGTCCAGAATTAGAACTGATGACTTCATTTTAAGGAGGCCTGAATATTAATGCTTCATATGACAAAAGAGTGTCTCACTCTTCCTGTTGTTATCAGCTCGTAGTTTGTTTGGAGAACCATGAATTTCAATGCAATTTAAGCCTTTCTTTTAGAGAGCCAAATGATACTTGAGAGGTAAAAAAACAGTTCCAGAACCTCGGCCTCTGTATCATATGTTGCAGGTTTCTATCATGCGGCAAGAAAAACGGGTTAGCTGCAGCGCACACTTTGTACAGTATGTGCAGGGTTTTGCAATGTATGTTGTGACTGTACCTTAGATAAACACTGCTGCCAATCAAATCTTGCACGTTATATATGACCTGTTCTACCTCCCAGGTCTGCTTCACCTCAGTTGTAACCTCATAACTGCGTGAATGAACCTGCTGGGGGTCAATAAACAGCATTTATATGGACCTAGAGTCCAAGGGTCTGTCCGGCCCTTGACAACATGAGAATCGGATCAATTTATGATCCATTTTGGTGTCGCATTTTTGTTCAATTTAGAGTTCATTGTTTTGCTGCTTCACCCAGGTTGTTTTGAGCTTCAGCTGGACAGCGATTCTGGCTTTATATACCTTCACACATGTGAGACGACTGTTTTCTGTTGATTGTGTCAAGATGTCCAGGCTCAGTGCAGCAAAGCAGCCCCAATTCATCATGTCGGAGTGACAGCCTGTTTTTCAGCGAAGTGCAGGAAAAAGACAGACCAAAGAATTGTGTTTTGGCATTTTTTCCATAACTATAAAATACATTTTCTCATAACCACACTTGATTAAAGAGTACTGCCTGCTTCTTCTTGGCTGGTGAGATCTTGCCCAGCACTGTTCTCCCAGAAGATGCAGTAAACAAGCAAAACCACATCCCAGTTTGATGTCTCCCTCAGTGGTTTGATGGTGTATACTCAACACTTCATTCCCTCAGCATCCGGAACAATGACATACGTGCACAGTATTCAGCGAGGCAGATCCTGGCTGTCAGTGAGCCACCTTCCAGTTGGAGGGCAGGCTGTCTGCGAGCTACGCTAATCACAGGCCTTAAGTCAGATGCTCCTGCTGGTGGGAATACGGTAATTACACACTCACTAAAAAAGCAGTGAAGTAAACTGTGCCTTATAGTTCATGGTGAACGTGGAGAAATGCTTAATACTTGTCATCAGCCCTCCATAGTAATTTGGGAAGCTGCTTGGAAGCTCTCGCCGCGCGCTCCACCCTTCCTGGAAGCAAACCTGTATTTGAAGTCAGTCTGCAGTGCGTGACAGGCTCAGCTCCAGGGACCCAGCAAAAAGTTTTTGTTTGCAGCTCAACAGTCTTCGCAGGACGATATATTTTTGTCAGTTTTATTGGGAATTCACTGACACTACCGGTTACTCTCTCGTCCATGATTGAAGGCAGTTGTTCCAAACAGAGCCAGCGGTTTAGGGCCCAATTTGACGAGACGTAGCATGGACCTTTTTGTTCTTGACAGGAACCACAACAAAAGAAAAACTGATGCCAAGAGAAGGTGGTTGGCGGAGATCTGTGCGGTGCACTCTGCTCCACTTCGCCACTCTGAAACCCTGCTTGTTTGCGAGGAAAACGCACACAATCAGAGACGCACACAATCCCAGACACACACTCACCCAGAATCCCCTTTCATTGTTATAGTTTCCATGATTTGTTCAAGCACTGACAGTCCTCCTCGGGAAGGTTTGGGCCGAGGGAAGTTGTCTGCTGAAACAAACCCAAAGACTGTTTTGTGAGAGTCTTTTACAGAGCAACATTGTTATAGACGGTCAGGAAAGATAGGCAGTGAAGGACATCAATGTTTTAATGCAGCTTTTTTGTATTGTTTTTGTTTTTGTGTTGGTATGTTTGGCTCCAGTCAGCTTTTTTCTCCAATGCTTTTTCAGCATTTTCGTCCAACTTTTCTCCTTTACCTCATATCCACACAGGCTCCATTTTTCCTGAGAATTGGGATGTTCAACAGGTCCTGTGCTGTCCTCGAGGTCTTATATGAGTTGTTCGTGCTGATGACAGAACAGAAGCTAAAAAGGGTTGTTGTCTTTAATTGTTGGACATCTCAGCTGGCTCTCTTTTCTTCATATTGAGAGTGAGGCCAGCCACCTGCAAATAAAACTGGACTGAGTTGGACGGAGCGAATTCCAAATAATTAAGTTTGCCTCTGTTATCTAAAAAAACATAAAAAGTTATTCTTATCAGCTGATTTCAGAAAGTTACTCTCTGTGTTCTGGTACATCTGAAAGTGCAGTTTAACCTTTTTACATGATTTGTTTCATGATCTCAAGGAACTCTTGGAGGGTGGTGTTGGGACGAATCCCTCCAAATGAGTCCATATTCATCATATTTATTCAGATCGACGCCGAAAGTGTAGTCGGGACTCGCATTTTGTCGATTTCCTGAAGTCTCTCCGGTGGCAAACTGTCGATGAGGTGGGCGGAAATTTGACTCGGGCTTTGTGCCCTTGCATGGGATGGGCTTGGTTTCTGGGCGTGTGCGCAGCTTCATCAGCAAGGAGTGGGTTTACCCTCCAGCGTGTTCGGGTGTCTGACTCCCTTTCAGTGCGGGCCTCTGTGTAACACGACACAGGTGTCGAACAACTGAGCATAATGGTGGAAGCATGCAGATAATGAGCAGCATTACACCATCCGTGTAACCTACCCACCCCGCATAGCCTGGTGGGTCATTTTGACGTTGGAGTAGCATCTGAGGCTGTTTCTTCAACTTTGCTGCACAGAAAACAATCGATGTGGTTTTGTGTGAGTTTTAGACACTTGAATCGACAGTGATGAAAAATCTTTACGATGCAAAGTGCTGATATTCTCACTGTTTATCAGTTTAGGTTGAGAGCTTCGTTTGCAGCTAACGTTTCTTTCTTGTTTTCTTTATTCAACCTGACATATTAAGCAAATGGAGTGATGTGACCTGTCAGCTTGACTATTTTCCACACTGTTGCAGTTATGATGCTGCTACATTAGAAATGTGTAACAATCTCAATTTCAATTATCCTGTCAAAGAAATGTTCTTTGCTTCTATGTCTTTTATGACTTAACATTGACGTCTGCAGCAAAAATGAGTCATTCATCGACACCTGGACACACCAAAGGCACACTGACACAATTTCTGAGTTACGTGTACGTGGAGCTATTTCGCGTTTGTGTGTTTATGCAGTAATGACAAAAAAAGCATGTGAGACATGCTTGCAGTGAAGAGTTTATGCTTTATTTCACTGACACTGCCATTGTGTTTTATTGCCCTTCAGTTTCCCTGCCGGTGTCTTTACAGAGATAAAGAGAAGTGCAGAGAATTGCTACCATTGTCTGAGTTATCGCCGCCATATCACTCGGTGTGTGGTTGAAAGAGTCTGCGAAAGTTTTGTTTATCAGTAGGGCCTTAATCAGCACTTTAAAGATCCCATTGAGCAGACCACAGTGAGATACAGACAATGTTTCCTGGCACCTCTTTGAGTGAGTTGATTGTTGCAGCGGCGCTGGAAAGGTGAGCTGTGTGTGTCTGTGTTGCTGCTCAATAAATTACATTGGTAATTGTAAAAGGTGCATTGTATTTGATTATAATCCTGCAATGGAACACAATGAGTGAAAGTCCAAAGCTGTTGCAGATTTAGTCTCAAATATGTTCAGAGACGCGCTTTGAAAATATAGAGGATTCGGAGTGACAAGCGTATGTATTTTCCCTCAGTGTTTGCGTCGTTAAGGGCTTTGACTAACACACTGAGCCTTAGTCACTGGTGATCTGTCACTTCTCAAGAGGGAAAGATAAGCAGGGAAATATGTAACAAGTGTGTACATATATCTTTTTTCCATTACAATGGTAAAAGAGAGATTAGAGGACTATTGAAGACATGAGAGTTGAAAATACATACATGCATCATACAATGTTGGCAGCTTTTCAGGTTGAAGTATTATCAGGTTTGTCCATTTTATGGTGCCCAAAGGAAGCAAATGCTCGTTTTGAGTACGCTCCTTAGGGATATTTTATAGGATTGTTTTATATAAACAGATGAGTCTACCTTCTGTAAAAGGCAATATAACAGTGTAGATAGTGTGTGCGTGATTGTGTGCCTAGTGTTACTCTGCTGGCTATTTAAACACTGTTTCAACTCTGTTTTGCCTCTGTTACCGCCAATCATGCTGGCACAGCAGGAGAATGGCAGTAACCCACATTCTGCGGTTATGCCCGTCAAACAAACAGCTGCACTGAAACGGCATAAAGACATCGTAACAATGGCGAAACAAACTGGTTGAGTGAAAGGGGCTTAACAGAGTGTTGCTTGAACGTGACGTTTGATTGAGCGGAATTCCTTCAATATTATGGTCCCAAGCTTTTCTACTATTGCTACTTGATTCAAACAAAGACCTGCAGGTGTTACCTGATCTTCTCCAGATTTAAAAGTTACAAAAGAATAAAGTATATTGTCCCTTAGTCCTGTTTGTGTATGCTAAGTTATGTCATTAAGACTTCTGCCACTGCAGGAACGTAACGACTCGTAGCTGAACCTGCAGCTGTTCTCCAATGCCTTCAGAGTGACAGCTTCCCCGTAATCCCCCTTTTACCCTCAGTCTATCTGTTGTTGTCGTCCATTTGACCTGCATTCATCTGCCAGTGCCCCAATAGACACCTCCCATCGCAGTTTTACTTACTTATCTGTTGGCCGCTGCAGACATGCGAACACAAGGCCATTACGTCACTGTCGGGGCTTTGTTAGCGTTGCAGTTCAGCAGGCGGCCATCAAGGCGAGAGGGGCAAAGGGGCAAATGGGTCACAGGTCAAGTGTCATCAGGTCACTGATGCAAGCCATAAGGTTAAATACAATACCCTCTTTTTTCTTTTCCACACACTTTTTCTTCTTGCTTCAAAAGTAGCTTTGCTTTTTTTTACTTGCCAACAGATTGTTTCGATGTTAGATCTGAATATCATGATTTTTCACGACAACATTGGCTGAAGCAGTGGCTCCCAACCTTCTTTTTATCCTGGAGGCCCACATGTTACCTCAAAGAAATGCTGTGGCCACATTCTTGAAAATTTGATTTTCCAAAACACAGTGAAGCCAAACACTAGCATAAGCAGACATGTTTTCTACCATATCAAAGAAGGGGACTTTAAAATAAAGGCACTGGACTTCCCACAAGGAGACCCCAGGTTAAGAACAGCTATTTTTCGAAGGGGTCCATATGTGAATGTTTCTGTCGGGTTCTTTTTCCGATATATATACTAAAATCTCTTTAACAATATGCCTGTGTCAAAAGATTCAGACTTACATGGGCTCTCGCCTGGAAAGGAACCGCTGTTTAAATTCAGGGTCCTGTCCAAAGAACGAACTTCACCCGCGCTGGCTGAAGAATCCATGTCTTATATCCCTTCTCAGTAAATGTCACGCTTGCTGGTCCGACAGCAGCTCTGCTGTTTTAAGCAAGAGAACCTTTTCTCAGAGCCGTGCTGACCACACATACTTTACATTCCTCTCTTTTTGATTTCACTCGCCATAGTTACCCCCAGAATGAAATGAAACGGGATTCTGCCTCTTCACAAAGAAAGAGTTTAACCTTTATCCAGCAGACAGAAGTTTCCCGTCATGACTTACCTCTTTTTTCACGTGTGTTAAAAATGACCCTTGCAAAAAATTTTTAACAATGGTTTGTGTACACCTTGGAGCCACTACATTTAGAATACTGAATGCAATAAAATTTGTACTATGGGCTCTTTTGTGTGTCTGACCACCATCACCTGTCTTGTTCTTTAAGGGTGAGTCGTATATTTCGGATATTCTGAGTGTGTACCCGCAGAAATGTGTGTATTGTGTTTGCTGCTAGTATCTGCATCCTCTGATAAGGCTGTTTATGCACAGGCTGCAATCCAAGCACACACTCAAAGCATGAGTGGCTGTGGCATGAAGCCTGCAGTCCCACGCAGGAAGTGTCTTCGCCAATAAATGATAAGCCCCCTGAGGCCAGTTAGCCACCAGCTAATTGTTAGCCTGGCAAGAATGCTGTCATAGGTCCGACCAACCAATGAGAGCAGCAATCGTTTTCCATGACCAGAAATAGGAGCTGTTTGAAGCGCTCAGCCATTTTTAAATTAGCAACAAAGAAGACATTGAAATAAACACAATGTCATCGTACAAAGTTGGCGGTAATGCTTGGATGAAGCTGAATCACCTGTTGGAAATCATTGCGGTGGCTCCGCAGAAAATAGAGTCATTCACTTCCTTACTGCTTCACTGAAATCTCAGTGCAACAGAGAAACCGAAAACATCTGCAAATCAGATTTTGGTTTTGTTTCGGTCAATTGAAAACTCTAAACATCCGTCCCGATTTACCAGAAGTAAGCGCCACAACAGTTCTGTCATGTCACCTTTGTTTATGCTGGAAACCAAATTTGGAGGAGGAGGAGGAGGAGGAGGAGGTGGAGGAGGTGGAGGAAGCCCTCATGTGCAACACAGAAGAATGAAGCATAAAGAAAAAAGGCGATCAAGGGGGACAAAAGTTGAAATAAAAACTTGTGTAATAGGGTGTAATAGAGATCGGCAAGACGTCAGATCAGTTTTTTGAGAGCAGGACTTGCGGGTATAAAGAACAAATGCAGATATACAGAAGAAGAGGTCGCAGATAGCTGGGATGTCTGCTGCAAGAAAGCACGTTGCACAAGTTGTCTTATCTTGATTTTCCAACAGATAACAATGTATCTCGACTGAGAAAAAGCAGCATGATTGTTTGGCAACAGTCCACAGGTGGATGGGTTCTGTTCACTCATTAAAGCAACTGATGTATTTGAAGCAAGGGACTGCATTAAAGGGGTCCACAAACTTAAAGAGCACCATAGAAATGTTGCAAATATTCATGAAAGGAACCCTCCAAAATGTTGCCTTAACTGTTCCTGAAGAAGGCAAAATAAGGATAAAAAAACCTGTTTTTATTTATAAAAACTTGACCTTCAGTGATTCTTGTTTTATGTAGTCTTTTGTGAGTGACTAAAAGTTGTATTTTTTAGACAGTTAATTTGCACTTCAATACATTCAGACCAAAGCGAATCCTACCGATTCAAAGTGAAGGTGCGTTCCACAAGTAAGTGTTTGCTTATTATCAACCAGACTTTGCAAGAAACAAAGCTGGCAGGAACTCTTCAGCCACACAAAGATGGGAAATGACAGAGTAGCTTATCTCCCCCACAGTCACCTGTTGTTATCATTGTTTGAGTGCTGCAACCTGATATTTTTCTTTGCTTTGTCTTGAACCTTTTCATTTAGAAGAAAACTTTGTTCTTTGGCGTCAGAAATATCTCGAGGTTTCCTTTGAAAATCAAGGGGAATTATGTAACGACAGGAAATGATTTTCTAAACCTGAAGAACGGCAATGTGCCGCTCATGCGCTTGTGAGGCTGAGATACGGGTCTGTCGGGTGTGTGCCGACGTTACACAGGTGAGCAAATCTTTTCCAGCCTCTGGGCTTTCAAAGAAAACGTCATGAGGAGGGAAAAAAAAGCTGAAACGGCAAATTTACGAGGAGATAAAAGTCCCTGTTCCAAGGTGATGTCACCGTGTAAACAAAGCAAGTCGTGGTGCGTTGGTATGTCAGCAGAGGAGTCGTAAAGTGATCAAGTTCTTCACCTTTGTTCTCTGACACTGTGAGAGTTTTTGTCCACCCATGCTGATAAAAACGATGGGTTCCTCGAGGGACTCGAGCTCGAGGGACCTTCAGGAAAAAAAACAACAAACCCTTCATCGACTCTGAATCAGTCTTTATTGAGGGTGAGCGGAGCGTCCAGAGTGGAGTCGATCACCGTCTGTTCACACTTGACTGTCATCCTAAATCAGACAGTGTTTGTGTCAAAACAGCAGTGTGTGTTAATGAAGCATTAGGATGAATCATCACCTGGCCCGTGATGCGGTGTGACCCGGACACACCTTCTCCCCGGAGAAGCCCAGACCTGTTCGGGAGACACCCAACACTGCAGGAGTCTCGGCAGGTGTGGCTGCATGTTGTTCCCTTGGATTATACAAAGAATGGTCCAGCAGGAAGTGATCGGAAGTAAGCATGAGTGACTGAAAAACGCTTGGCTGAAAAATAAAGGGTGGCTTTACAAAGGAGTGACTTTCACTTCCAAGTGACGAACAAAAGCGAACACGTTCAAGATGACATTTATTGTCGTTTGACAACACATACAAAAGGCGAGTGGGGAAAAAAAACGCATGAAAACTGACAAAAAGGTCAATTTCTTAGAGAAAAAAGGTACAAAATAGAAGCCAAATGAAGAGTTAACATCACATCAGTAAACATCATCGACCTGACAGCGAGCTCCTGACACTTGCTCAGGCTGCAGTGAAGCTGTTCTCTTGTCAGCTGTGGGAACAGAGAGAATACAAAGTTTGTTTCTGCAGGGGGCTGAATTGTGTGTAAGAGGTCTTGGAAGAAAGAGGTGGAATTTCACCAACTTGTTGTGTAATGAATAATCTCCTTAGTATACTTATTCATCAAACTACAAGCCAGGTCGGAACAAGGAAGTTGTGTGAGAGAGTGTGGTGGTCTTCACGGGTAAACAGTTTCTGTGTTGTCCTTGTGGGATCATTTGTAGACAGATGCGTTCTCGTAAATATATGAAGCAACCGGGAGGAAATAAACCCCAAGTTGGCGACATTTCCTGTAAAGCAAGGTGCGACCCGACAAATATACAGGCATAGAGAAACACGGCCATTCCCTAAATGTTGTGATTGAACAGAACTTATATATTTTCATATTTGCAGAGTCAGGTTTGATTAAACTTGATATTACACTTGGTGTTTTTTTTATTATTTCATCATGTTTCTTTTTTGGATTTTTCTATCACTTGATTGTGTACGATTCATAATGAACTAAAGTTGGAGTCATCTTTGATCCAGGCAGTCCAAGAAGATAAAGTCAGGCTTTATTTAACCCTATCTGACCTCATAGACCTGATGATGTCTAACACTTGCTTTTAATATTAAAATCGCATTTTTGATGGGTATTAGTCCTGCTGGATTTTTGTGGTTATAAGTCTCTGTCACTGAGTAACAAAACTTTTAACCCTACAGGTTTAACTTTTTAGATGATGACAACAGAGTCAAAGCTGAGCAGTGTTGGAGTAAAGCCTCCCGGTCTTGTTCTCTCTTGACTCTCCGCCTGTAGCTGAAGCCTTTGAGTGAGATGTAACCTGCAGTCGCAGCTGTGGCAGCAGCGTCGCTGCTGAATGGACCCTCTGTCTGAACGAAGCCTTTTTGTGCATGAAGCTGGAAACAATAGTCGTCCAATGAGACAAGGACCATGTTCCTTAGCTCCGAGCCACCGTTAGTGGGGGAGGCCTGAGCGGGAGGGAGGCGGGGGAAAAGCCTTTTGTGTGTGTGTGTGTGTGTGTGTGTTTGTGTGTGTGTGTGTGTGTGTGTGTGTGTGTGTGTGTGTGTGTGTGTGTGT
>JASSRZ010000072.1:19007807-19019281 GCA_032164315.1 Malacoctenus gilli
GTGTGTGTGTGTGTGTGTGTGTGTGTGTGTGTGTGTGTGTGTGTGTGTGTGTGTGTGTGTGTGTGTGTGTGTAATAAAGAAATGGGGGAGGTGTTCGGAGTGATGCGTGTTTGTGAAGCAGGATGGAGTGGGTGTACTGAGTGTGTTTACATGGATACCTACTGTGCTGTTTGTACTTTATTTGTGTGACGAGTGTGAGAAACAGGAACAGACTTTATGTGCGATGACCTGTTGCTCAGCTTTAGACACAAGGAAGTTAGCAGAGCCTCACTAAGTCATCCATAGCATCCATATAAATGTTAGATTTTAGACAGGGGATATCTCTGTGTCTTTGTATTGTGCCTGTTGTCATGAAATGCTCTTTATATTTGGATAGAATCTACAGTTGAGGGCTGTTGATCTTTTTAGGGCTTTGCAATCTGTTCCTTCTCAGCAGTATTTTTTTCATTATTGTGTTTTCGTCACGCTTCACACAACTGTGTTAGCAGACATGTTTCATTCGAAAAACCTGCTCACAATTATTGTGGGTTTGTATGCAAACTCATATGCAGCTCACCACACCCTGATATTTGTGTTTCTAGTTCAAATAACTCGGGGAATTTGACCTACTCTTGACACACAGAGTGAGCAATGTGTTGACTCAACATTTTTTTGGAATCAGTCATGAGAAAACTTGATTCCTCTTTTTCTTTCCATCATCCAGCATTCACCAACTGGTTTACTCGCGTCAACGTTTCGACTAAGGATCAAAACCAGATTGTACCTCGATTTGAACACCAGGGGGCAGTAACTGATTAATTTAAAAGTACAAGTACACGTTTACAAACTTTTTTTTTATTATTATTGTTAGCGTGTTTCCTTGCAGTAATACGAGAAAAAAACTTCACACCAGTTAGTGAACTGCAAATACATTGTGAATGATGAAGCTTGTTTATTAACAACATTATGTTTATGTCCTTTCATTCACTTGTTTCAAACCTTGCATGGGATATAGTCTGATTTGGGTCGATACACAGACAACACCGGAGATCAATAAGGAAACATACATATCAGTGAGTGGGAATGTATCGTCTCATGTTAGTTATTTTCTGTTTTTTTGGATTATCTTTTTGCATTTCCTTATGAAACAACTTTATTCCGCGTTTGTGAGCCTTCGCAGCTCTCGTGTTGTCACTTTAATGTTGTCATAATAACCCTGCAGGCACTGACAGCCTGCAGTAAGGTTACAGTGACCTCTACGTACTTTTTTTTTAAATGAACAAATCTCTTTCTCTGGCTCGTTCTCAATATCTCCGTGTGGAAACTGCTTGTGGGTCCAAAACATTTAGCACGTCAACTTTTACCCCCCAAAAACCTATAAAGGGGACTTTGGATAGTGTTCTATCCGTATCTGTCTTGTATTAATCTCTTAATCAATATGGGATTGTTGCAGTTTTGAAAGGGGGGTATCTCTCTCGCTCTCTCCTTTCTCTCGCCCCCTCCCTCTCTCGTTTTCTGTCCGAGTGTGTTTGGAGAGGCTGATCTTGCGCGTAAAACATCCCTGATATTTGAGGCGCTCCAGGGATTTAGCGAGCATGCCCAGTGCGCCCCTCTCAGCAGCAGAGGAAACCACTGGTGCAGCATAGGAGTCATACCAAGCATAGCCTGCGTGTCAGTGCAGTCGACTTACAGCTGGCTGTGAGGAGAACTGACGCTACTCTTTTATTTTTTGCTCTTTATCCGCTTTTTAAACACCAGATAAAAAGTACCCTTAACCTATAACAGCGACAAGAAAACTCTTCGCAGGGTTTGTGTTTGTTTTTTTTTATTCACTCGGTTTACTAAAGTAAAGTTGGAGGCTGGGCCTTTAGCTTTTGACCGTCGCTTCAGAGGAGGAGAGGGGAAAAAAAAGCTGGTCTTTTTTTCTTCTTTTTTTCCAAAAGTAAAAAAAAAAATTAAAGCTCGATAAATGCTACTAACGAAAATGGACCTGTTGAACTACCAGTACTTGGACAAGATGAACAACAACATTGGCATCCTGTGCTACGAAGGTAAAAAAGACGGGGGGTTCGGGGCTGCTGGTGGGCGTTATTACGGTTGTTTTTAAAACTTGAAAGCGGCCCGTCGCCGTTACGCTGCCAGTTAGCAACGAAGTTTCATCCCAGAGTGTTCGTCACTTATCCAGCTAACAGTTGATTCTTTCTACCGCCACAGACAATGTATTTTTTTTTGTCACAAGACGTTTATTTACCGTGAATAAGGACAAAAAAGCCGCTGTATCGCGTTTTAGCTTGAAGTCGATTTCAACGCTCGTTACGTAGCGACGTAGTTAGCGTTAGCGCGATTGGCTGTCCTGAGAAATAAAAGTACGTCGAAGATATTCCGTTTTATTAGGTTTCTGTGTTATTGACTGCTGCGTCTAAACCTGATATATTAGTCTGTGAGCCATGTGTTAGCTTTAATTGCTCTCCTGTGACTGACTCACCGTTTTACTGGTTGAACAGCAAGTCTGACTGCTCTGCGTTCCTAACTTTTGATGTTTTTGTGGTTAAATGTCTGGCTTTTAGGTGACTCACGTTTCTCCTGTGGTTCTGTTATTCACTTCATCGAATTGTTTGCATTTGTGCACCCATGGCTCCTTTTTCAGTGATAAGGGCTGTCGGTCCTTTTCTCTATTTGTTTGGCTCTTTCTGTGGACTGCACATTATTCCCTCTATCTGGAGCGTTGGGATTTTTCGGATATTCATTGAAACCGCAGAGCAGCAAGCTATCTTTATCTTTGCAACGTGGTGAGATTTGATGGTGTGCAGCTCTGCTTTGAGTTCACATGTCAGGAGTTGTAGCATAACCCAATTTGTCTAGTGGCAGTCCTCAAGTTTTTCCAACCCTGATTTTTTGAATCCAGTCGTGAAAAACATGTGTAACTTTAATTTCACAAGCTTTTATACTTGGAAGCAGTTCCAGAATGTTTTTATTTTTTATTTATTTATTTATTTTTTTTAACATATACACGATTAATTTCTCTTTGGGAAAGATATAGTCAGTGCTCATACACTTGCATATTAGTTGTAAAATGTCATAAAGCTAAAACGAAGTTAATTAACATTTGCTTTAAATTCAACAGCTGCATCAAAAGTCACAAATAACCCATCTCTGTGTCTTTACAACAGTGAAAAGTCCCTGTCTTATTTGTTTTTATAACAAATGATAATCATGTAATAAGCTCTCCTGTGTGAAAACCCTGTGACGAAACATTTTTATACTGATCGGGCGAAAAAATGTTGTATTATGTGACGTTTGGCTGATGATGAAGGCCTCAGACAACAGTGATGTGTTTTATGTGTTTCTAATGCTGCTTTGTGGGGGGGAAAGTGTTGGCTTGCGGTAATTCCTGTTTGGCAAACTGTAGGTGAAGGGCTTTGCAGTTGGACAAGTGAGGAATCAAGTTTTGCTAAGTATTTTGGGTGCACATGTTGTTGTCAAAGGGTTTTCTTCAAGTCCACTGTTTTGTGGAGGGAAAGTGTTGCTGACAGGCTTGCCTCTGAGGCTGGGTGTGATACTCTATTACCTCCAAGCTTCATTTTTCTCAGGTTTCATACTTTCTATTTCTTTACATATGTCTGGAAGGGAGCGCATGGCTTTTTAGGGGGATTTTTTTCTACATTTATATTTCCACTTACTGTCGCTTTGACACCACAAATAAATCTAAACAACTTTATTCCTGTCTCTGGAAACATACCTCTACAGGCTTAGTTGGTCTGTTTGTGTGCGTGCGTGCGTGCGTGCATGCTTGCTTGGGTGCGTGCGTGTGTGCGTGCATGTGTGTGTTTTAGCTGACTGAGCCAAAATTTGTCTCCCATCATGTGCCTCATGATAAGAAAACAAAGATAAAAGAACTGGGGGGGGGAGCCCTGCAGTAGAAAGAGTCTATGAAAAGCCCCATCGTGTTCAAACATGTCGAGCCAAGGAAGGGCTGGATGAGCTTTGTGAAATTGTGGCTGTCCTGACTTGTTATGTGTATAAGGACATGATTGTATTTCCTAACAAACACATATACATGCTCATACTGGTGCAATGTCCTTTAGAGGTTTCAATTGTGTGTTTTGTCGCAGTGCTGCTATTTAGTGTACTTTTCTATAGTTCGTACGCAGTACACTTTGTAATACATAAAGCATACACGGTCATACGGTTCGTCAAAAAGGAGTCTTTTAGTAACCTGATATTCATTAAGATCTTTTATTATTTGCCAGAAATCTTGCAGGTTAAAAACCATAAAGCGTCTTGTTCAAACAGCATTATGCAAGCTGGCTGCTTGGTGTCTTTTGCTTCCAGGTTTCTTATTTAATAAGAATGTAACATTTTTTCCATCCTGGTAATGCTTTAAAAGCTGTCTCTCAAACTCTTCTTTTGTGTGTTTACAATAAAATATTACAGTCCTTGAAGGATAGATTGAAGTGGGTCAATTAGTGTTTTTATGTGAAGTGATAAATTGTTCTCAAATATATTATAGTAACCAACAAGCAGTAATAACATCATTTATTGTCGTTGGCCTTGAAGAGCCGACCGTCAGTGTTTCTGATGCCAGGTTACACGGCAGCAAAGTGAGGCTGAGGTACCATGCTGTCATGCTAAAGAACAAGCATCTCCTGTCGTTTTCTTCGAAGCCTGGAGGAAGGAGTATGTCATCATGTGGCATAATAACATGTTATTTAGGATTTCATACGTGTGCAACATTAAAAACAGTTGCTAACTTTAGGCTTCAATCTCCTGCAATACCATGTCGACTGATTGGTCCCATCTGAATTCAATTTATCTTCCAGACATATTAAACTGCCGTGTTGATTATATTAGCCTTGAACATGACTTTTTTTTTGATCTGTTGTGTGATTTTGCAGAAAGACACACATTGTTGCTGCCCTATAATGTGTTCAACAATTTTCTGTCACTGTCGTTCTCTCTCATTGTCTTTTTCAGTTTATCTTCAGTCCAATTTGCTACCATTTTCTCTGTGCAGCTGTTGGCTTGCTTCTGAGGGTTTTTCCTCAGGAAATGCTTCCTAGTTCTTTTTTTGCATTGAAGCATTAGAGAAAAGACGAGGCTGAAAAACTCCTCAAAGCCATGTTCTTTAGTAAACCCATCTCATGTTTTCTGTCCCACTCTCTTCCTTTTTCTGTCAGAGATCAAACCGATGTAACATCTGTTTTAAAAGTTCAGCTCAAACAGCCGAAAACTTCTGTGGAAGGTTTTTTTTTTCCTTGCACGTTCTTTTAACTATTTAAAGTATAAAATCTCTTCAGGCTTAAATGATAAAGTCAAACCCAGAGGGCCAAGTTCGGGTTACTGAGAAACTCAGCCAAAAATAACTACTTTGCTGTTTTGCAAAGAGAGGAGACATGCTAGGACTCATCTCTCTTCAAGTATCAGAAGTTGGAGAGGGGAGGGACGGAAATGGAGAGAGAGGGGAGAGAGGGGTTGGCCCCAGTTTGTAATCCAATCTCATCCTGATTTCAAGCTGTTTGAAGTTCTATCAAGAGAAATAAGCTTTGATCATGTGGACCTAATGAACTGAGGGAGCAGAGAGGGTAGAAGAGAGTGGAGTTCTGTGTTACTGCTCTTTTTCCACTGATTGTCTGCTGGTTTGATGAAAAAGCCTGCTCCTACAATGTCACGGTTGCTCTTCTTAAAATGATTATTTTCTCATTTTGAGAGAAAAGACTGTGGCTGACACGGTCATGTGGCATTGTTTGTCCTCCACTGTTGGTTTGGCCATCAGTCTTTTCATTTTCGAGAAAATTGCACAAATTGTCGGGATCCTGTCAAACACAATGTTTCTGGCTTGCAGACGTCATAGCAGAAATAAAATGCAGTGGTTTTAATATCGTCACCATTAGAGTTATTGGTGTATAATCACCTGTGACGAAGAACTTTTGTGTATTGTCACCTTTGAACAAGCTCTTCAGTTCGTTAGTCTTCTGCAGATCCTGCCATGTTACTCTGCCTTGTTT
Organism: Malacoctenus gilli; assembly: GCA_032164315.1. Classification (NCBI taxonomy): domain Eukaryota; kingdom Metazoa; phylum Chordata; class Actinopteri; order Blenniiformes; family Labrisomidae; genus Malacoctenus; species Malacoctenus gilli. The sequence goes on from JASSRZ010000072.1 coordinate 19,013,792, forward strand.
TTACAGTGGCCTCTAACTAAAAACGCTGTCAGCACAAATTAGTGTCGTGACAGAAACAAGTAAACAAGGAAGAAAATGTATTTATGTAATCATAAATATTTATACTGGGTGACCCTTGTGGTGTTTATTTTTTCTATTTTGCATTAGCATTGAAAAGTTTGCATATCCTTGGCATTGAAATGAAAAACCTGATGTTCAGATGAGCCTCAGAGTCAGTACACTGCAGCTTGAGCATTTTTACCTTTCAAGAGTATGACACATTGGAAAAGGTGAAGGTTGGTGTCACATGAGAAGCTGTGCAACCTGTTTATAAGTTTTTGCGTGTGGGGGGAAATACTTTCTGGTATTTATTTTTCATTGCAAAGCTGCTTCTTCCAGACTTATGTAAGTTGAATAACTACCTTCATCAACATAAACTAAGTATCCTGAATGCTTATGTAGGAGTTGCTTTCAGACTATGTACCAGACTGACAACTGCGTATGCTTTATAAGTTCAGCCTTGAACAGGAGTTGGGTCAAAAGTGTTTGACTCAATGCGGTCAAATGTCTTACTCGTTTGCAGGAGAAAACACTCACAGATTCCCTCTTTTGTTGAGCCCTTTGCTCACTGATAAGCCTTTATGTTTCCTGGACCCTGATTGGACAACACGGTGTCACAGTCTCCCTTCCTTTATTGCCATCCCTCTGCCCTGCCAAAAACAATGATGTCACCCTTGTTACCATGGTACACGGTAGGGCGAGCAGGAACATGCCAGAGTGAGAGGGAGCAGGAGCTGCTACTGTGTTTCGAAGGCCACACTGCAACTAAACATACATGTGGAGGAATGGTGAATGAATTGACATTTCCTTTCAGCATTTCTGTGTGTGCGCTGCTGATTAACAATCTGATGTGTCCACTGCTCGCCTACCCGGCACTGATGTGGCTCTTAATTCAATTTTATTGCAATGATGAGGAATGATGGTCCTTCAACCGTTCGCCATCAACAGTAAATTTAGAAATTGTTTCAAGCGCTTAATGTGTGCAGAAGATTACTCTTTGTAGTGACTCTTTTAGCTTCTTACGTGTTTTATAGTAGGTGAGAAAGGACTGAGAATGCTGCAAATCAGTGTTTCAGTCCATGCTTTTTGTTTTGTTTGGAAAAGTCAGTCCGATACATGAAGCCGGAGAAGTGGAAAGTCCCCGTGTTGAGACAGAGCCAGTGGTAGTTTTCCTGATTTTCTCCTTTACTTAGCTCCCACTCACTCGCCACTCTGTAGGCCCTCTGTACCCTGACAAGACTGGAGAGAGCAAAATAGTTCACAACACACACTCACACACAGACACGCAGAATCCATCCGCAACTATGTCTTCCAAAACATTCCCAACCAGATACTCCTCAAATCCTGCCAGAGGTTTGTGTTTCCTTCAGCAAACTGCACGAGTCAACAAAAATCCAAAGTTTGAGACACTGTACAGCCAAGCACTCTCACAAAGTATCTTTTTATTGTTTATATGTTCAAAATGACACTAAAATAGTTGCATTGTACTTCAAAACACTCAGATTTGGGTTAATTTGAATGTATTTTCTGGAGAGCTGTGACGTAAAGGCATGAGTTGAAGACAGCAGCACAACTTTTCAGCCCTAGAAAAAAAAGGTTAAAATGTATTCAGCTGTTTTTGAGACTTAATGGAGCTTCCAGACGTCCTTTCCGTCTTGTGGTTGGTCGTGGATTGTAGTTTTCTCTCTGTGGTGGTTAAGCATAGAAGTTCACTTGACCAACAACTGTCTTGCTTCCTTTTGTTGTCCCTCAGGCGAAGCAGCTTTAAGAGGGGACCCCAGACTCCAGTCTCTGTCCCTGTCTTCGTCCTCTTCGTCGTCCTCCTCTTCGTCGTCCTCCTCCTCGTCTTCCTCCTCCATCTCCAGCCACAGGACTGGACCCCCTCCCATTAGTCCCACCAAGAGGAAGCTGAGCGGCGATCAATGTGACAGCGACATGGACGACAATGAGCATGTGGCAAAGATGAGCCGAATGTTTGCTGCACAGCTGTGAGTAAAACCACTGACGCACACTCATTTGGAGCTTCAGGCAGTAACACACACACTTGTCTAAACCTGACACATCTCCTAAGTTCATCCAAATCTTATCGGACCAGATTTACAAAGTAAAAGAATAAAACCATGTTTCTTCCTAAAAACCAAAGAAACCATTTCTAAACTTCAGAATTTGGGGGAAATTCTTTTTTCTGCTGTGAGCATTTTTGACAGCCACGTGTGAAGCTCTGCATAGTCTGGCTTTCTCAGAAGTCCCAGTTTAGCCTCTTGGGTGCTATGCCAGGTTTAGCTGGCTCCACAGAGTTACACACTTCTTACAGCCACAGATCACTGGAAGCTTGGAAACGGGGAAACACGCAACAGAAAGATTACTCACGTCTCCAACGTTCCCACATTCCCACTTCCAGAGATTCCAGAGATTCTGGAGGGCTGATTGGTGGTGAAGGACTGGTGGGGCTATGGGGTAGTGGAGTCAGACTCAAAATTGAGTCAGTCATGGGACTCCAGCCATAGCTATTTATTGCGGACTGAGTCAAGAAGGTGTCAAGTGGAGCTGTTCCGTCTGACATGCTGGCTAGTTTAACTTTGTCCAGATGCAGAAAAATAGAAGTGACATGGAAGCTGTTTCATGAATTGGCTTTGAGGTGATACTAGAACTCACTGGGTGATCTACTAATATGCCGGACACTAGAAGGGTAAAGCTCAAACACTTGCAAAGGCTATGATGTAAAGATACTCTTCAATTGAGGGAAGCCACTGATAGATGTTTCAAGAAGTAAAAATTAAGCAGTTAATTGCAACCTGCTCGTCGAGAAAATGTTTCATTTTCAGACGCGGTGAAGAGTTATCCAATAGTGAATCACTCAACAGCTACACATATGACGAAATGCCCGTTTGTGTAATCTTGATAACATATGCTTGATCACATGTAAGAATTTCTGACTCCTCAGTCAGATTTCTTGTTTCACAGGGGGACGGGTCTTTGTTCTTTGGTCTTGTGATCGTTAGGGCTCACATAACAAAGGATTAGCTTGTGCGTTTTGACATTTGTGCCGAGTCATCCTGTTTTACATCATGAGTGTGTCAGTGGTGGGAGAATTGACATTGTACTCTGCAGTGAAACCAAGCAGTAAATCCATTTTTCACTCCCCTTTCTGTTGTTTTGCACTCCCTGTGGGACATTATGTATGCACTGTGTGGTTAACTTTTGCCTGCATTAATGAGCAAATTCTCCCACTCGTGTGTCACAAGCTGAATTGTGTTTTGTTAGTCTGTTTGCCAAAGTACAAAAGACATTATTGTCATATCATTTTTCGGTCGGTGTTGAAACTTCTTGCCACAGCTGCTACAAGCTACAATTCAGTTAGTATAATGTTCTGTAAACAAAGAAAGACCTGGCCTATTGTCTCTGAAGTTTGTGTCCTTCAACACAGTGATTGTACTATGAATATTTCCCAGACATAAACCATATAATCCCTCTATTTATCTTTTACATATGTCTTTGATGCCATTTGACTCTTGGAGGACGACATACACTGAACAAAAAACAGTTGGTAGTTGACAAACAGCAACTTTGAAACAGATTCAAGGAGTTTTCTCTTAGTAAAAGTAAATGTTTTTGATACTCATTAAAAAGTGCTGTCATAGAGAATCCCAGTGAAGTTTCCTGATAGTTTGCACTGCTTTGTTTTTCTAAAGACCAGTGGTTAGTAAAGTTGAGCATGATGGGTAGCTGCTAAAGAAAGAGTAAAGCCAAAAATAGCAATAAAGAACACACTCCTTACAAAACACTGTAGGGCACTTCACAATTGATTTGTCCTTTTTTTCAACATGCACGAGCCCTTCGCTCCATTTAACTCATCCATCAACTGCAGGGAAAGTGATTAGGTCTAAATTAAAAATGATGAAACTGATGATGATGATGATGATGAAACTGCTAGAAAGAAAACCTGAAATGCACACACACAGTTCACAAGTCCAGAGATTGTTGCTCACTGTTCTCTCTGTTGGACTTTGCTGGCTGCTTCTGCCTGCGTAGCTCGTTTTTCTTTGTCTGCGCTGACTGCTCTGCTCTGTGTTGACAGTCCCTCTCGTCCCTCTACGGGTAGAAGCTTCTGTGTTCATTCTCCTCTTTTCTAAAATTTTGAATGGCACTTTTTCCTGCACTCACTCGTTCAATCCAAAAAGATTTGTTGTGAGGCTGCTTGTAGCTGGTCTTCCTTTGTCTGTAAGTTGAGTCATATTTTTGGTGAGTATTGACACAGGCAGACACCTGACACCCCCAAGTCTGGGCAGGGCCATGAAGGAGGACGCTCAGTTTTCCCTTCTTGGCCAATCGCAACAAGCTGAAGTTGGTTGGGGCTGTGAGGCTGCAGTGAGAAGGGAGAAAACTCTATGAACCGAACTTTTTTTTCGAATTTGGCACATATTCCAGCAATGAAAAACGAATGAATTGTGCTGACAAGCAAGAAAAATGGAAGTATCTTTATACTTGCTGTCACTAATTCAGTGCAGAAATCAGCGTTGTAAATGTAGCAAAGGGAAATTTAATCAAAATACTGGCTGTCCAAGTGTGCTCCATGTCTCTGCAATGTGTGTGCATCTGTTTGTACAGGTATGCACATGTGTCGTAGTGTGTGTTGTCTCTCTGTGCATTTGTGCTCTCCCATCTGTGATCATGTGTGTGTGTCTGTGCGGGTGAGGTCAGGCAGCAGGGGCTACTTTCTCATTTTCTCTGAGGAGTAGGAGGAGCCTTGAACAAAGAAGCCTTATCCTGTCCACTGGAGCCTGCGGGCTGGAAGCTTGCTGCTGCCTGCTCGCCTGCCTGCCTGCCACTCTGCGAGTTGTACACCAGCCAGTATTAGAGTCCTCTTACTCAGCCGTTTCATTTCTTTACAAAAGTAAGCATTGCGACATTGCAAGCTCTTTTGTGTTGTTTCGATTTAGGAAAATTGGCTGGAAGGTTGTGTTCGAAAGTAATCAGAATGATTTGCTCGAGGGTTTGGGATTATTCCTGAGAGTCATCAACAAGAGAACATAGTTTTCACGTCATGCTCTCTTTGCTTGATTATCGGTGACTTTCATTTTTCCATCGCTGTACAGATTTTTTTGAAGTGGCCTTTAAAGTCTGATAAGTGAACACCGGGGCCTGTTGTAGGATGTAATTTTAAAGTTGCATTCATGCAGTGTTAGCCACAAAGGTAACGCTGTAGAGGCAGTGTGAGTGCAAGCGAATAAAGTATCTAAGTACTGTAGCATAGAGAAATTGCAGCTGCTTTCTACTGGGAACTTCATCAGTAAGTTGTTCTCATGGAAGTTTCTCCAGGGGCCAAATGGGGAGAAAATAAGAGAGGAGGAATCAGTGTGTGCGTGCGTGCGCATACGTGCGTGTGTGTGTGTGTGTGTGTGTGTGTGTGTGTGTGTGTGTGTGTGTGTGTGTGTGTGTGTGTGTGTGTGT
>JASSRZ010000072.1:19019381-19031866 GCA_032164315.1 Malacoctenus gilli
GTGTGTGTGTGTGTGTGTGTGTGTGTGTGTGTGTGTGTGTGTGTGTGTGTGTGTGTGTGTGTGTGTGTGTGTCCAAAGCTGGTGAAGTCATTGTTAGCCTCTTGTTTTACATGCGACTATTTATGTACTGAGCCTGTGAGGAAAAGAAGGATGTGGGTGTTTCTTTATTCTGTGTGTTTGAATGCGCTCTCTTCTCTTTGCTCTCTTGTTGTAGTTCATCCCGAATTCAAACTGCTGCAAGATTTTCCTCAGGTCTCTCTTTACAATCTGTCAACAAGCAAAAATGTGTCAAGATTTCTCTCTTGGGTCTGTGTGGTTAAAAATTGGAAAGATTTATCGACGTTGTGTGGAATTTACCCAGTAAAAATAAAGTCTCACAAATGTCACTCACAATATGCGAATATCAACTGGAGAGGTGGGTATCTTCAGAAATAATGACCTCAACCTTAACTGTACCAAAAATAATGCAAACGTCTGCTCAGGCCAACTTTTAAAACTTGCACTAAATAATATACTGTAAATAGAGTTTTGTGTGCTTTATATACGTCAACTAATAAGTCTTGTTGCTCATTTGTCGTGAATGTGTGAGTTTGTGTTTGTGTGAGTTTATATACATATAGATTTTGTCTTTTTTTGCAGACCTTGCAGAGCTTGGTTTTGGTTGTAACTTGTGGTCAAGCCTTCATCCTCCTCTTTTTTTTTTTTTCTTGTCGTCCTCTCCCTCCGCCCTGATTCTTCCCAGATGTTTCCTGTGTGTATCTGTCTCTCTCTCTCTTTCTCTCTCGCTCTTCTTGGTCTTTTTTAATTTATTTCTTAAAGGAGAAGGACATGAACTGCTGCCAAACCACAAGATTTGTGGGGAGGTTTTCACTAAAGACTTTGGAAACAATTGTGAGAAAAAGTCGGGTACTTTTATAGCTCCTGTGTATTTCCCTTTAAGTCAAATTATAGCGAACTCACCCAATTGACAGTCGCCTATACAGTTAAATCTAGCACATGTTTGGAAACTAACCTATATTTTCTATTACTATTTTTTACCTATAAGTTCCTGGTTTATGTGTTAGAGTTTGTTTTTCTCTTTGAGTTTTTCCTTGTGGTCATTAGGCGAGCTAGCATATATGAACTTGTTTAGCCAAGTACAACAAATTACAAGTTCTTTGATTTTACAAGAACCAAGACTTACATCGACTTTTTTTTTTTTTACCCCTCAAAGTCATTCTAAGGCATGAGCACAATCATGTTCTGTAACTTGAGGTTAACATGAAGACAGGATGTCATATGAATGGTTTCTTAAAAGGCTGTAGTTAATGATAGATCTGAGCAGCGTACTACCGTTGAAGATGTATGACTGTGTCATTTATGCATTGAGGGTTGGACTCGTTTGGTTTTAGAAGGAGGGATTCTTCAGTGAGCGCCCACCGCAGTCACTGCCACTAATGCCGGGCTGCACATAACCCAGGCTCTTGTAAAATAGAATCAAATAAATTTCTGCTCTTGATTTCGCTCCATCAGAATCGACGTCTGTCTTGCTGGTCCCATTTTCAAATCCTGTCTATCGGCAGACAGTGCGGCTATTAGATACGCGGCTGATGTTCTGTTGTTTCTTCTCGAAATCACTTAAAACATATCTATTATATATAATCAGCATACTAGTTTTTGTGAGCAATTTCACTTTATAGACTCAGGTTGAGTCCTGAGGTTTCACAGTTGTTTCTGATGCAATTAAGAACGCAAGTTGTAATTGTTCTGGGTCTTTATTCAGTCTTAATTTCCACCGAAAATAATCGTTTGATCAAGTGTTAATTACTCCGAGTGTCACTTCCTTTCTGCTGTGTGTTGCTTTCGCTGCTAAAACAATTAGGTCTAATTACATTGACCACCAAATAAAGCACACTTGCCCTAATTCGGCAAGAGTGACAGAAAAGGGAAATTCAAATTGACAGCTGCTTTTGAAGGGCAAGTTTGATCCTCAAGTTTGACCAAGCTGTGGAAGAACTACTAAATCTGGTGGTTTATTATCGTTGGAATCAGACCTGTGTAGGTTAATTTACTTTGGATTTTCATGCTCTTTATCTCGCCAGGCCCACCGTCGCAGCCAAGACTCTGAGTTCTTTAATTTTTAAAGGCGAGCTCCCTCTGTTTGAACTCTCATCCTCCCCTTCAGTCCCGGACCTGCCGGCAACTCTCTTTTCAGTTGTAGTCCTCGTTACCACCCCGAGACCTAGGTTTCGTGTGTAGCCCCTCGCCGTCCGCCCTTTCCATCCTCTCCCTCTCTCCCCAGCTGCGACCTTAACGATAATTGAGAGGTGAGTAAGAGAGACAAAAGGCCCAGGGTGGGTTTTCAATGCTTGATCCCTGGCATGAAATGTGGTCGGGGTTTGGTGGGCAGTCAGGCGAGGGGAAGGCGGGGGCGGCGGAGGACTCCACAGCGATACCATTCATTGGTTGGATTTGTTGATCCCATTCGTTGGCTCCTGCGACGGCCTCTCTTGTACGAGGATGTGGGCACGCCTGCTCTTTGGCAGTGATTAAAGTTTAAAACAACTTCCCCAACCTAACTCAAGACCCAGCTGCTGGGGAGGGGGTGGGGGAGCTTTGTTATCTGTTTGCCTCTTGGCTAATCAAGACTTTGCTTATATTTACAAAAACGCAAAAGTTAACTATCGGGCCTCGTTTTAGAGTTGATCAAATGAAATGTCTTCAAAAACAATTGGACCACGTGATTTTCAGCAAATGTCTGTTTTTGATATCGCTATCTATTTCAAAGTGATTAACCCCTATGTGCAGTTGTTATTGCAACCATTTGACAAAAAATGAACCTGCGAGTTCTTCCACAATGGGGAAAACATGAAAGCTTGTTGGTGAGATGTCGGCCAGGGTTTGTGTAAGCACTGCCAAGTCTCTCCCTCTTTACCCTCAGGAAGTTTGATTGTGAGAGAAAGAGGGAAAGAACCCAGGGAAGACAAAGAAAGAAAAAAGAGAGGGGGGGTCCCTGTTAATGTAAGCTCTCGGCACAAACGAAGGAAACTACCGACCTCGCTCTTTTTCAAAGTCGAGGTCCGGTCCATTCACAAGCAGCTCCCCACCGCTCATCGGCCTCCTCCTCGTCTCCCCTTCAGTATTCTGTGGAGACTGTTTATTTGTGGAGGACGGTGCTGTGGACTCCAGATGCTTGACCCTGCAGTCAGGTTGCTTGGTCACATGGATCTACAACTGTTTGCCTGAACTTGTTGTTTTGCATCCAAACAAATCTTAAAGGGTTCCTCCAGGTTTCCCATTTTAAAGTCGGTTGTTTTTTTCTCATTCACACTTTTTTCAGTTTGGGTCAAGGAATATAATCGCCTGGCATCTGGTTGGGAATGAGCATTGGTATGTTTGTTTATTGGTGAACTTTACAGAAGTATACATGCACGGCAGTTATGAAGTTGCACCGTAAAAAGGAAGCGAAGTGCTGCGTAAAATGTGTTCCCTCCTACCGGGCCTCGGTGTTTTGGAGAGGCGGGGAGCTGCATGAGCATACACGCACACACCCAAAAACGAACCTCCGACCACATTTGACGTAGCGACTGAAATAATTGCTGCCTGTTAAATGTGCACGTTCTAACGCACGCTTTACCTCGGAGTCGGTATAGTCAGAACTGGAAAACGAACAAAGAGGAGAGATTTGTGTTTGGCTCGACTGTTGTTTCTTTCATCTCTTGTCCTAAATGAACTGCTGGTTAGTATTGGTTTGTAAAATAATTGCTTTTTGCCCATTGGCTGGATAACCCGATCATACCACAAAAACTTAGAGAATCCACATCACACCATTGTCGAAAAAAAGATCTTTAAAAGAACTCCTGGACGGGTCTCTGTGCTGCATCAGGTCTGCAGGATTTTCTGTGTTTTCATCTGACAGCAGCGAGTGCAGCTGGCTACCATCTCTCTCCAGAGATAAAACTGATTTGCTGTACTGAGGAAACCACTCGAGAGCTTTGAACTCGCTGCCCATTTGTTCCTCTGTGCAGAGATAAGTTTGGAGTCTGTCCGTGTTGGATAAAGTTTGGAGAGTGTTCCATTTTTTCCAAGTGCAGTGTGTGTGTCTGAGCGTGTATTTGTACCAACTGGTCTTATCGACCCTCCTGGCAATCTGAGACGTACAGAGTATGTGTGTTAGGTCAGTATTAATAGCTTTGAATTCACTATTATTACACAGAGTCCCATTTGTAGTTCTTTTTTTACTTTAGCCTTTGTCTCTTACCCTCTCAAATCATCTGCTGAACCACTTCTTGCCTTTCAGTTTATCTAAATGCTTTTTCTGGTCTTTTTAACCACATCACTCATTCTTGTTTCTTTTTCTTCTCCCTCTTATTTGTTCCCTGGTTTTTATTAATCTTTGTTCAAGTACAATGTTTTTTTTTTGTTTTTTTCACAGATGGCCACGGTCTTAATTCATTTTCATAATCTCTGGAAAAAGCAACGAGAAACACACGAATCAATGAGGTTGTTGTTAAACGTTGACTAAGGCGAAGTTGTGTTTTGTCCTTCTGGTTGCTACCCAGGAAACCCAATGGAGACTATCGCAGCTCCTCCATCGCCAAGGACCGGAGCCGGAGCCCCATCGAGCGTGTGGTGGTGCCCAGTGGCCTGGCAGTCCACAGCAACCTGTACACCCACCACCACCACCACCACCACCATCACCACCCCCTCGCCAGCTTGGTCAGCATGGACCAGCCACTGGCTCTCACCAAAAACAGCATGGTGGAGTCCGCACGCAGCAGCAGCAGCAGCACGGCATCTCTGGCCACCGTGCCACACACAGTCAGCGCAGTGGAACGCCAGCAGGTATGACGCTCTTCTTGCTCCCTTGGATCAAATACTAACGACATACTGACTCACTACATCTGTGTTTACTTTGTCATCTTCTGTCCCTTCATTGTCTGTCATCTTCACTTGAAGCGCCTCCGTGGTTTGAGTTTGCTCCCGTGTTAAACCCCCTCCTCGTTTTGTCGTGTCTAACTCCAAACCAACGACCACAGTCGCGCTGAAATGTTTCCTATTGTCTTTCAGAATCGTCCTTCAGTCATCACATGTGCCCCAGCCAACAACCGCAACTGCAACCTGTCTCACTGTCCGGTCTCCCACAACGGCTGCTCCAACCTCACCAACAACTACAGGCGAATCAACAGTGAGTGCACACGTGCAAGTGATGGATGACACCCTGCTCCTTTATATTCTGCCCGCATTTATGGAGCAGGAAACGTCAAGTAATTACTCAATACTGATTGTTGCCAGATGACTTGAAGTGGTGTGTTCATCTGGAAAGTGGGGGGATATTTTCGAGTTGTAAAAAAAAAAAGAAAAAAAATCCCGTACTGTGCAATTTGTAGGAAAAAATCCTGCAACAGCAAATCAGCCTCCAGAAAAAACATACAACTCATAGTCTCCACAGACCAACTGATGTGCAGAACAAGTGATCCTGAAAAAAGTTTGGACAGCGGGTCTCAGAGCTTCAAATGAAATGCTAAATTTACAATCGTGTCTGTTATCTCAGCTCTCTGAATCACTCGAGGTCCTCGGCCAAACACGTGTCGCGTTTTATTCGTCCTGTCTGCGAGCGCCATGTTTTCTGCGGGATGATAACTTTGCTGTGGCTGTTTTTATGATCCCCGTGAAATCCCTATGATCTCATTGAGGTTAGCAGTGAAATTCAAAACAGTGATTTAGTATGGAGGAAAAAAAAAATGCAATGAAAAGTTAAGAAGGTTTTGGAGTTGCGCGTTTTCCATTGGCCTGAAACGCACATTACAGTATTTGATGTTAGCCAATTCTTTGCTCACTGACCAGCTGAATCACTGTGAGGACTCTCCTCATTTTTAAAGCGGTAACTCGTCACTCTCGTCTCTCTCGCCGTAGCTAACACCGCCTGTGACCCCGTGATCGAGGAACATTTCCGCCGCAGCCTCGGAAAGAACTACAAGGAGCCCGAGCCCACCGCCACTAACTCGGTGTCAATCACAGGCTCGGTGGACGACCACTTTGCCAAGGCGCTGGGCGAAACCTGGCTGCAGATCAAGAACAAGGGGAGTCCCTCGTCGTCCGGCAGTAGCCCAAACTCCTCTCCCGACAGTCACATGGTCAATCACAACCACTCCCCTTCTGTCGTCTCCTGAAGGAGAAGGGACCCCCTCCCCCCTCCCTGCCCCCACTTACCACAACCCTCCCAGTCATCCCAGCTCCAATATCCTCCTCCCGCTATCACTTCGGTCTGCCACCAGCATCCCAGAGGGAATGCCTGCCTGCTGGTCTGCTAAAAACATCCAGAACTCTCCAGCCTGCTCCACCACTGTGCACTCATCGAGGATCAATCAAGCAATATCGACACGCTCATTCCCCCCCGTCTGTCCTCTGGTATGCTGGTGCCAGACAGTAATCAGCGATGAGCGATGAGGGTTCGACCTGGGACTCGACTGGAGCATCAGCCTGCTCCTTCCAGTCATCAATCATCCCTGCAGTGTCGAGCTTGGAGCCGAGCAAGTGTCTGTAGTTATATGTACATAAACAGAAAGAGAGAGAGAGAGAGAGAGGAAAGGTGGAGTTTTAATTATGACTTTTATTTTTCTTCTTTGTTTTGTTTTTTCTTTTTTTTTTTTTTTGGTCTGTTCCTTTAACAGTAGTTTTGTGTACCGCTTCTGCATTATGAGACGCCCGACGCGTGAGAGGAAAGAAAAAGCGAGAAACACTTTGGAGAACAAAAAAGAAACCGAAATCACAAACCCACCGGACTGTGTTACCAAAGAAACCTCAGACGCCGATGTTTGACCGACGCCCGCCTCGAGAGCGAATCAACACCAACGCCATCTCGTAAACGCCGACCTCTGTTTTCAGCTCGACTCCTTCTCTCCCCAGTGTGTGTGTGTGTGTGTGCGCGCGCGTGTTCCAGGTGGTTCTTCTTACTGTATGTGTGGACTTGGTCTGATTTGCACTACTGCCGCGGAGGGTCAAGGGGGACACGTCAGTTTGGTCGCGCAGCACCGAACACGCTGAGAATGCTCACGATTCCGATCTCCGGCTCACTCCGGGCTCCGAAACCGTCGATCCAAAACATTTCACGCAAGCGGGACATTAAACCCCGGCGAGGACGAGCCCGTCGACGCGCGAATCTGGTTCGAACGCGTCCGCTCCAAAAATATTCCTGTCACATCACTGCAACTTCATTAGTGCAGCTGTTAATTAAAACATTCACGTCCCTGATAAGAGGGAATCTGGGGTGTCGAGCTGTACGCCGCTGTCGTCGCCTCCTGCACTTCCCTGTGAAGTGTCGGCCTGTGCGGAAACGCTCTCCGTAGCATTAGCAGGGAAAAAGAGTTTGCAATTAAGTTGAAAGAAATCTGTGGCCACCACCGAAACACCCAGGTGAACATCTGCACAGCTGGCGGGGCGAGACGTCCACCTCGTTTTCTCTTGATGCGTTTTGTCCTCATGGACAAAGACGGGACAGTTTATTGGCTGCAAGTTGTAGCATTTCGTGTTGCAAAGTTCTGACATGGTACTTTTTTATAAAAAAGCATGGCGATCTTTCTCGCTAATCGAGTGAAAAAGTCCGGAATTACTTTTAAAGTTTAAAAAAATTAGGTCGCAATAAGACGGTTTTGTGTTCTTTTCGGGACGAAGTGGACAAAACAAAGGGGATATTTTGTGTCCTTGATTCATACGCAAAGCTGTGGTGCATAAAATAAGTTGAAACTCATTAGATATAATTGCTGAAATCGAATTTGATGTTACAAAAGCGACAGGGAAAAAAATTGTTACTGGCTGAAGGTTTCAAATTTGTCGGAGGAAACGTGCCACTTCTGACCGGCTCGTCCCGTCAACTGGGCCTTCAGTTCTGTTGACGGTAAATCCCGTCCTGTTGATTGGTGTTGACCAGACAAAAGCAAAGAAAACAAACCCAAAACTTGATTCAAAATCGGGTCCTTTTGATGTACGAGCGTGGATCGGCTCGCCGTGGTTGTCGGTGGCCATCGCGGCCGTAATGAAAAGAGCTTAGCGCTGGCGAACGCCCGGCGGCGTTGTCCCAACGTCGGGCTTTGCCGAACAATGCGCTCCCATGTGTTTGAGCGGCTTAACTGCTGACAGTGACGAGGGGATCGATGACGCTGCATGTCACTTTGTGGCCCGCTTGGCTTCTCGACCGCGGGACAGAAGATTATTCGCGTCTCTTCAAACGCGCCTTTGTATGTGTGACTCTTTGAACACGGGTGTTGTAATTATGTTTGGCTCCCGCCCTGCTCTTCTTCCCTCCCCTCTCCTACACACTGTGGTTTGGTAGACTTCTAAAAAAAAGGTTTTAAGGGTAAATTAATGCTTTGACAGAGGCATGTGTTCTTTTTTTTTTGTTTTTATTTTTTAATAGCTGGTATCTATTAGTGTTTCTAGCATTTCAAGCCTAACTACCATTAGCCTTTTTCATCCAGACGTTAGTTGTTACTTTTTCATTGTCAGTAACAGACATAGACACTATACACTCACTGCTGGGTCAGTTGTACTCCATATTATTATTGCTATTGTTATTATTACGATTTTGTATTGTTGTTTTCCATTAATATCAGCATGGTAACAATCTGTAGTGGGACGGCCTCCGGACAGGCTCGGTGAAATGATGCGAGCTGCGTTCCCCCCCCCTCCCGAGGACAGCTCGGCGCCCTCGACCGGCGTGCCGCCGCTGCCGCCGCTCGGGTCAGACTTTGGGGATTCGCACTCATAAAGGTTTTGTTAAGATGTTGATCCATCGGTGGTACAGGATGCTACAACCTTTCAGAGTGACTCAGCTGTGACACCAAACCGACACACAAGACGCTGGCCGAGTTTAGTTTGCGAAGCGCCTCCGCCTTGGATTTTGCCGCGGACTTTTAGCGTCAAATGCAAAATTAAGAGAATGATCTTTTTCGATCCCTCCAACGCATAAAGGAAACATGGCTTAATAATCACCGCCTACTTTGCAGGCGAGAATACCTTTAAGAACTTTGACCTGAAGAGTTGCTGAAGACGCATCGATGAAAACTCGCGCTGTATAGACGCAGGCCTGGCTGCTGATTGGCTGCCCACTTGTGGCGTCATGCCGCAGCTTCTCAGCTAACTCTTGTTTGTGCTCGGATTTGGTGTCCAGACTTTTGTACTTTTCTTCTTTTGCTCGTCGTTTTCCTGAAGAACATTGTTTTGTCTGTCTTTTCGTCCTGCCGTCGTCTGAGGAAATGAATTTTACTCTGTTCGAGAACCTGGCATACATTCCTCCGGTAGGCCTCGCACACACGCAGTAACTCCGTACCTACAGGCTGAGTTCCTGGCCAGGTCCCAGAGTTCCCTGCAGACAGCAGCGCTCCTGCGTTCTAACAGCGACAAGGTGCTGCACGAGACATCCAGGAACACTTGTACCACATTGAGGGGCCAGAATTCAATTCACGAACAACATTTGAAATCGCGTCAGTTTCCACGCAGCGCTCCACGCGCTTCACTGGGGCCTGTTCAGAGTGGTTGGGGAGGTGGGCATCAGTTGGGGAGAGGGGGGGGGGTTGGCTGGGAGGCGGGGCTTCAGGAGTTGAACTCCTGTAGGCGCAACCTGTGAGCAGGAAGACGTTCACCAGCCACTGAACGTCTTTTCGAGGTCTCGCAGGGACGCTTTTCCCTCCTCGGACTCCGCCCCCCCCCCACCACCACTAAAACATTGAATCCGGTTGGCATCTCGATTGACAACACGAGGGGAAAAGGGCTTGAAGTCCAGAGGATTTTAGTTTCTCGATTAATATTCTTTCTCGTTATCATTTCACGCTACCACCCTGTAGGTAGGAGGCTCTCTTTCTGCTTCGGCACACACTCCCTACACACTGTAGGAAAATCACTTAATAAGAAATACTTTTTTATAATAGGTAACTATAAGACCATCATTACGCTGTGCGTAACGAATGTACAGAGAAAAAAAATCGTAGGTATTTTTTGAGGAACAATTAATTTGTTAATGATATGTAGCTATTTAATTGTTGTCGTTTTTTTCCCTGTCCTATATTGTAATCATTGCATTTTTCTCTTGTGAAAAAAGTTGATCTTTTTTGTTTATAGAGTTTGTCTTGTTAGAGTAAAGGTTCAAGTGCAGGAACACAGTAAACATATGAAACCACAATAAGCCACAGGTGTGTTGGTGACAATCGCTGCTTCCATCGGGCCCCGTCGTTCTGCAATCGTCGTCTCCCGTCGCGTGACTTCCGAGACATCTGAACAAAACTTCTCACTAAATCCAGAGGGGCTCTCGAGGTATTTTTGTCACGTTCATGCTTCACTTCGACAGAACGAGGATGTCGAGACAAATTCCTAGTTTCAAACCTGAGTGACTCTTTTCGTCAGCAGATGGGAACTGATCAACATCGGTTCGGTTAAAAAAAAGAAATACACGCATACATTGATTGTCGGACAATATCGACCCTCCGTTGATAAAACGCCACTCTGCATTTTGTGCTCGGCTTGATCTGCTCTCAGTGAGGCTGAGAGCATCCACGGAGCGAACCAGCTGTGGGTCCGTCAGCACAGTTCCCATCTGTCACCCTGTTCATGTTCGAAGATGATCAAATCGAGGAGAGTTCGGTCTTTACTCTTGACTGTACCACATTTTTTTCAGGTCCTTTTTATTTTGAAGTGGAAGTAGCATGTACTTAGTGGTAGTAATACTCTGAACTGTAAGAAAAAATGTCTATCAAGAAAACAAGTTGATTCGTGGCTCTGTGTCTCCTCCTACTAAAAAGGTTTTGGCAGGCCACCTTTTTTGTACGTAAAGTAGCCTTGATGAACAATAAAGTGCTTTTAAACCTCGCCGAGTGTGCGACCCTCTTTCTTTCTTGCGATGTCTTCGTGTGTCATGGTGTCACAGTGAGAGATCAGCGTTCTACCTCAAAATTAGGAGTATCGCAATATCAAGAAAGACCCCCAAAATACAAAAGGACCAACAATCTCCAATCCTGCAATCAGGCATTTTTGTAACCTGAGGTCAACCCGAGGGCTTTTGTTTCATGATGAATGAAACGTTGAGGCAGCAAGCACGTTTCGAAGCCACAAAGAAATCCTTCTCCGAAACAGCCAGTGACAATTCAGCGTCTCGTCTGAGAAACTGAAAAGAGGAAGAGAGATAATCGAGCGAACCTTCTTCCTATTAGCCGGTTAAATAATAACAGGGGAGAAAAGCTGCACAGAAACACCTCCAGACACGTAAAATGTTGACCTTCACTTCGCAACTTTTATCTCAGGTCGGTTCATCGCACAGAACTCGCACAAAGATGGGAGCAGGAATGCACATCTCAGCACGTCGCTGGCAGATCGGACATGTGAGTCAGAGAAGGAAAGCAAAGCGAGCCGCAGGAACACGTGCGCTGGTCGGACGACCTGCTCCTCCGGGGTCCGACCGGGCCCAGTAAATCAACTGGGGTCGGCCCGCCGTCACATCTGCGGAGGGCTTTCCTCCCAGTATGACCAGAGGCGGCGAGGCTGCTTTCGGTATCAGTTGTACTGTATGTGTCACAGTCGCTAGTAAACAGACAGGATGACAGATGGATTTGTTGTTTCTGTGTTTTTATAATTTCTCCGAGACTTTTTTTTTCCTCCAAACTGAATCAGCGAGCAGATGTTCCCAAGTTTATGCCAAAAGACTCCTCAGTAAACCCATTAAACGTGACGGTGGAGGGACTCGGGGAAGGATTAGGGGGCCACCATGCAGTCAACACTCAATACGGACATTACAGACATTAAGGGTAACGTGAAAAGATCATATAATAGCGTGTATTACAACAACTACATTCCCCTGTAAATACAACAGTTTCTCATTCACAAAAAAAGGAGGAACATTGGTGAGCTCAGCTCCAGTTTTCTGACAAACATTCATTTAACACTGTAGCAGTTGAAGCGATACGAGTAATACTTGTGATTATTTTACCGATCGATTCCGAAGTTCCAGTTCCAGATCGAGTGAAAACTGTCAAAACATTTCCGCTGCTTCTAGGAAAATAATGTCGATTTTGTTAAGTAACAACTGCTCGTTTGTTATCATGGGCTTTTTTTTTCTTTAAATGTATATAAAAAAAACAAACAAACAACACATGAAAGAATCGTTGTAGATCGGAGTGTCGCCTCCCCCTGCGGCGTGTGTGGCTCCAGTTCTTCAGATGCTCTCGTCGTCGCTCATGTCCCAAATCTGGAGGAGAGAGACACAATAGAGAAAGATGGTCAACACTTGAAAGACGAAGACGAAGACGAAGACGAAGACGAAGAAGAAGAAGAAGAAGAAGAAGAATGCCTGCCGCTCGCATTCTTGCACCAATTCCATACCAGCTTAAAAAAAAATGCCTTCCTACAGTCTCAAGCTGCAAGGTTTCTTCCCAGGAAGAGGGAGACACACAAGCACACGCACACGCACACACACACACACACACACACACACACACACACACACACACACACACACACAC
>JASSRZ010000072.1:19032882-19043181 GCA_032164315.1 Malacoctenus gilli
CACACACACACACACACACGCACACGCACACGCACACACACACACACACACACACACACACGCACACACACACACACGCACACACACACGCGCACACACACGCGCGGTAGCCTCTTCGGCAACAGTGTGTCAGTAAACAACAGTGGCTTTCGCATGGCAGCAGATTCCTCACATTCTCCCTCTGTAAGACGTAATTCACATACCTCTAACACAGTCAGGAATGTGACACACACATGGCTCCGAGCACGAGCGCGCACACAGTTTTGACGAATCCACGCTGCATTCCTCTGAATGAGCCACTTCACAGCGCAAACAGAGCTCAAACATGACCTTCGGTGCACCAACTGCAGACCAAATACGTCGCCGGGCTTCTGAAGTTTAGTCCTTCCTGACCGCGGGACGGAACCGATGCAATGTTTCACTTGTTTCTGATTCAGCCTGTTGCGTTTATATTTTCACGCCAATGCAGAAAGGTCAAATTTCACCAAGGGTCGCGCAGAGTCGACACATTGAGGGGAAATCATCTTCGACCCGAACCAGACCCGACGCCCAAGCAGCCTTGCTCCAACAGGAGAGCGAGAACAAACGAGGAACCTGAAGAGCAGCTGCGACACATGTGACTTTTATCTCTGGCACCATCACGCTGGCGTGACGTCCTCCGATCAAATCGTTACTCTGCAGGTCGGAGCTCCTGGGAGAACAGGAGTTGCACCACAGCATAGTGATTGCGATGTATATCAGACAGCGAACACAAAGCTCTTTGTTCCTCTTTGCCCAGAAGAGAACGGCTCTCTCTCTAAAACATTTTAACTCGAGTTTTTCTTTCTTTTTTTTTTTTTTTACATCTTTAATCATGAGTGAAGTATTTCTCTGATGCTCCTGCTTCCACCTGACGCACCCGCAGCAGTGAAACAGGAAGAGGTGCGGATGCTCGTGTGGCGGACGGTCATTTGCTGTGCTACTCTGGCAGCTCAGGAGGGAAACCATGGAAGAAGTTGTCCGACCAGTCCCGCAGCACGTGAACCTGTGACCACTGTCCGTTGCGTTCAGGCTGCCTCGCTCTCCCCTCTCTGTCTCTCTCTCTCTTTTTTTCCTTCCATCCTTCATAAGCCGAGTGTAGCTGTGGGGCAGTGTGGAGAATCAGGGACAAATTCATATCAAAGCTGGACGTTCTGCATTTCTGCTCCACTGCTGCTGAGGAGCGGCCATCAAAAGGACAGCGAGCAAAGAGCTCTTTGAAAGGCAGCGACACTGGAGCCCCTCTCTGGACCGCTGCCACGCCACACTAATGCCGTGTGTGTGCGCGCTTGTGTGCGCGTGTGTGTGTGTGTGTGCGTGTGTAATCTTTTGTGCAAAATGGAGCAGGGATGGATGCGTTGGGGGAGTGGAGGAGGAGGAGGAGGGGGAGGAGGAAGAGGAGGAGGGGGGGTCGAAGTGGAGGGAGAGAGGGGCCTTATGTAACATGAATAGCTCCAGCAAACCGAAGCCAACGACTTTACTCCACTCTTTCAAGCAGCTCCGAATACTTGGGATGTTTCTCAGCCGTTTACCTTCGTTGCAGCAACACATAAGCAGATTTCTGCAAAGCCAAGATCAAACTAAATCACTTCTGTGCTTCGGCCAATTAGGGAGCTCGTTGCCCCCCCCCCCTCTCTTTTTCTTCTTCACGTTAACAAATGCGGCGGGCCTGACTGGAACGGGATGGGAAAAAAAAGAAAACAAATGAAACGTGAAACTTTGATCTTTGTGGGAGGAGCCTGATAACGTTGATCGCTTATCAAGAAATTTTTAAAGAAACCGCTTTTCCGACTTGAGTTTTTTGCTGACATTAAAGTTCAAACTGTTGTTTCTTTCAGTTTTTTTTTTTTACTTTAAACTGCGATTATCCAATCCGAGCAAACACATGATATTCGGATGTCACTACATGTGGGTGAATGTGAGGTTGCCGAGCTGCAGCACTCCAGCATCAACAGCCAAAGTCAACATGTCCTCTCCTAACAACAGGATAAACCCTGTGATGCCGCACAGTCATTTTTTTTTTAATTTTTGGAACCAAAGCAGGAAGAGAACCACCAAAATCCGTATTTTTCCCCATGTGAGCTAACAAAGCTAACTGCCAGCCAGTAAAAAAAAAAGTGCCTGAGCTGAAATTACAACAGGTACTGCAAGGAGGACGCGTGATTTTATCTGGCAGGAGGAGAACGACGAGAAGCAACGCGGCAACGGTAACCACGCGGCGTCATTGTGGCGACGTCGCCTTGACCTCTAGGAAACAGCCTCTATAGACCAAATGAAATCAAAGAGAGCCACGAAATACATCCACTTTGAAGCCAACAGTGAGCTGGAGCTCCTGCTTGAATCGCATCTGTTTGGCCTCCACACTGCACGCCCACAATCACACGCACGCCATGACGGCATCTCCGAGGGATTGGCACACGCGCAGTATTTCCAACTTTGAAGCAGCCTTATCACTTGAGGACCTTGAGTCACTGCAATTTGGAGGATAAAAAAAAAAAAAAGCTAAAACGGATGTTTCGTGAAGTCCAGCGGTAAGCTGCGTGTAATCATTGTGTGAATGTGTTTGTGTTTGTAATCAGTTGGGCTCCAGCTGATAGGACAAGTATAATCCCGGCGAGTTGTTGAGACGAGGCAGCGATCTGATCAGATAGAGGAGATTTTTCGCTGGAAGCGGTGGCCGCTGAAATCATGTCCAACTCTCTGCTGCTGCTGATTACCCTAACCTCCCACCCCCCCCCCCACCCCCAACCCCCAACCCCAACTCCACCCTCCCCCCAACGGGTGAAACACAAGCCTCAACCTTACAGTCTGTCGCAGACAAATTTCTCCCGACTGTCAGTGGGACCAATCTGCTCCGCGGATGACCTTTAAGTATATATAAAAAAAAAGACCTGACATTTTTTCAATAAAATAGCTGATGTAACTGTTCCTATTTTGTTCACGGGCAGAGAAAGCTAACTATACAAATGCCAGTGGTATTTATAATGAAGGCAAGAACAGTGAGTGTAAAGAAAACACAGGGAAAAAAATGCAGAGTTTTCGTGATCGAGGAACTGTCAGGAAGTCTCGGACGGAGGACACCAGCATTCGGAGTCCAATTCAATCCCAAACCGGCTTTTCAGCCGTGCATGACTCCCTCGGCATCGCGGCCCGGCGGCGGGCTGCTCGGGACCGTTTGCTCCTGAGGTGAGCTGACCCGAAACGCTGGCCGTGCTTACAGGAACACATCCTAAGTGCGGGTGGCCCCAGTGGGAATCCAACCTCCGAAGCCACTCGCCTCTGCAGCGCTACCCGACCAATGCGGGGCTTCGCTATTAAACACACATCTGTTTTACATATTAGAACTGACACCAAAGCGCAAAGTTGGGCTTTCATCATGGAGACTGGCTCCATCTGATATGCAATTAGGGGACCACACAGAGTGATGTGGTTTATGGCCGCTGGATGCAACGGTGACTGAGTGCTGCTGCCGGTCGAGGAAGAGAAGTTCAGAAGTTTCTCTTTCATCTCCGTGATCTTAGGGAGTTTGTACACAGTGGCTGTCATTACACGCACGCACGCACGCACGCACGCACGCACGCACGCACGCACGCACGCACGCACGCACGCACGCACGCACGCACATGATGACGACAATGACAGAAAACCTTCCAGCTCAGTTACCTGCATTAACAGTGAGAAAAAAATGCTAATTTATTTTCACCCCATAAAACCTCCCCATGAACTGAACATCAACAGCGACGTCAACATATGGACTTTTGTGCATCTTCAACTCAAAAACAGTCTCCATTCATTCACATGGGCAGAGCTGAACTGAGTACAGAGATTGTTTTGTACCTGTGCTGGTATGTGCGTGATAAAACAACACTTGTCGGGTGAAATCAACAATGCATTGTCCAGTTCCAGTTGAATGGACTTTGAAAGTTTACTACATACTTCCTCTTCAATCTCAACCACAAAACTCTCCAACTTGTGGAGAGTGGTCCTATTTTTAACCCTTACCTTGACTTCACTATTAGAACCTCGTGTAGACCTTAAAGTACACATTCTCTTCACACCCCACAAAGGGTCAAACAAAGAGAGAGACACACACGGACACACAGACACACACAGATACACACAGACACACACACAGACACATACACACACACTCATCTGCGGGTTCGAAGGACTGATGTGAATAAATAATGCAGTTTGGGTGTAACCTCTCTGAGGATTCAGTTTCCTGTATGAAGGAGTATTCAGCTGTGAAACGGCAGCACTTTGAAGTACAAAAGAGGCGGGCAGGTCTGCAGACGCCTGGAGGGGAACAAACTCTATCCGGCTCATCGAGAACTTGACATCTTAATTAGACAAAAAGCCTCTTCGAAGTCCCTGTGGGCTAAACTTAGACGGTACCAAACTCTTCTCCCGGTTCTGACCGCGGTTGAAGTCGGCGCCCACGTTTGTGAGGCAAAACATGCACTTACACCACGGTGAGCCGGTCATTACCAAGAATAACGGTGGCGGGCCGAAGGACAGGGTTGCCTGAGACGTCAGCCGTCCTGTGACACCCTGTCCAGCTGAGGCAGCACCTGTCAGAGCAGAGGAAGTGCTGCGGGCTATCTGGAGTACTGCGGGAGGCCCATCGGGGTGGCAGTAAATCTCTGCGGGTCATTTCTGTCCCCCTACAAGTGCAAATGTTCGCTGTGTTGAGGCTCAGCTCCCAGCAGATTCACACGTTTAAATAGTCTCAGAATGATCCTATTGATCCCCATGAAGGTTTATGGGGTTACAGTGATGATGTCGTAATCATTCATTTGCGTACTTTTTTTCACCAATCAAATCGTGTATCGGTTTACTGAGAAAGTGAGAGAAACATCATTTCAGAGGGAGTGTTTTCTCAATCAATCGTGTGCACTTTTTTGTTCGTTCCACGAACTTCCAAAAAAACTTTGGTCGAGCTTCTGATGAAGCCACAGAACTTCCTCAACTCATCTGAGACCAAAACGGACGTGTGGCGACTATTAAAGCGGGGTGAGACTCGCCGTATTATTGGTCAGCTGATGATAATTGCAGCACTAAGACATGTTCTCACTTTTCCATCCTCGATCCAGTGAGAAAATGGGGATGGATCTAAAGCGAGCTGATGTCTACAAAGAGGCGGAAGGCCATAAACAAAGTAGGAAAGCGCTGCCAGCTCGCAATTTCCACGGTCCGAAAAAGTCATTAAGGGACTGTCAGTGAGGAAAAAAGTGCTGAAGCCACGAAAAACATCTGGAGGACTGAGAACTTGTTAAATAAAAATCTGTGTGACTGCTGGGCAGAAAGAGCTGCAGGAGCATTCAGCTGAACCACAAGCGGAGTTGCATGAAGTCACGGTGAGAATGCGCAAACAGCCCGAACAAGCCAGAAACCTTTTGGAAGAGGTGGACTGAGCTCTTTCAGCAGGCCAGCTGGGAAGCAACAAGGCAGCAATATGCTGCAGGAGGCCGATACTGTAATAAACTGCAGCATCTCCCACTAAAACACAATCTATACAACCAAGCACACATCGGACAGTGATTGCGGCTGTTGTGTCTATATTGGATGTGCTGGTTTCAGTGGTTTCAAAGGGACAGAGACTTGTTCCTGATCTGACAACGTGTTGATAGAAAGTTTGATGAAAATGGGCACGTTTTAATGTCCATGTGATCACAGGGGGCAAAAAGGGGCGTGACCAGAGACTCTGTAGTTTCACTTAGTCATGTTAGTGATGACTTAGGAAACAGAACTTGTTCGTTTATCTTTGAGTGACCTAGTTCATATCAAAACCTAATGTGACCTCCTTCAATTTCAATGAGCTCATGTACTTTTCTTGTAGTTTTGTGTTGGGCAAGAAAGACGAGTCAAATTTGAGGGATAAAGAGATCTGAATCAGACCATGCATCAAGAGGCACATAGTGCTTATTCTTGACGCCACTCCCCTCATGTAACCTGAAACAACTTAAAACCCAGTTTGCCTGAATGACGAACCAAATGATGAGACTTTATTCATCAAAAAATGATTTGTTTTGTCTTTGTGTGTTGACTAACTGACAACAAGTTTATCAAAGACCTCTGATTATGCAAAACTCACCATGTGTGATCATCCAAAGCTGTTGCACAACTGCGATGTAATTAGGGATGTATAAACACTCAGACTTAATCTTGATCAGGAAAGACAGTGTGTCACGTTCCAGTAAAAGGATCAGCAAGGATTAGAAGTGTTAAACCCCATTGTGTCCGAGTCCGCTCTTCCAGTAAGACACTTAAATTAACTTAGACACACACACACATGTGCAACACATGCAGCGGATCCACCGCCGTGCATACCTGTGTGCGGCACCGAGAACAATGACCTCATGCGGGCCCAAAGCAACACCAACTGTTGCTGCAGCGTGCTGGATTCCCAAACTACATTCCTGAATTCCTCTCAGACATTCCTGCGCAGTGTGGCAGGAATCTGAACTGTTTCCCTGGTCAGGAGGTTCAAAACGAGGTGAAAACGGCTCAAAAATTCAGAGGAGTCAGGAGAAAAAAAAAAGCTTTTTTTTTTTTTTTTTTTTTTTAATCGGCAAGACTCAAACAAAGTGAGAACGAGTGAAACTACTGATGGGCCCGAGTGAGAGTCATTGACTGTGATCAGTGAAAGTTTAAGGAAGTTAAATACCGGTAGTCATCTAAACGTCCTAAAGGCATCTTGGCACATCTCTTGGCCAAATTCTCTTTTCATATGCTCAGCGAACAGGCCAATTCACCGTTTGAGGCTTTAATGACAGAGGCACGGAAGGCTGTTTAACACATCAGTGCAGAATCTGCTGAGCGGTTTCAACTGGTTCCAACTTATGTAACAGGTCAACGCTGTCACGGCACATGATTCACGTCCCCCCCAAAAAAAGGAGAAGAAAATCACTCATCCTTTGACCTCTGAGAGCAACGATGCACAGAGGAGGTAAAGAAAGTCGTCTTTGGTCCGTGACCTCACAGCCTCTAAGCTGACAAATCAAGCGTAGAGCCTTTTAAAGTTGTAAAAACAAAATTACTACTGTAATGAGACTCTCAGAGCTCCGTGAGACATTTACAACTTTCAGGTCAATTTCTCTTTAATTGAAATAATAAAAACGAGAGCATTTGCCATATTCAGGCTTTTTTTCCGCCTACTGTGCCGGCATTTAATTAGGTTTCTGGGTGGCACGCAGAAACTATTGCAATCAGCCACATCCAGTCAGCGCCTCAGCGCCTGGGCAGGGCCGCTTGGACGAGTCCGCGAGAACCGAGCTGTAAATGCGCTCCCGTGAATTGAAAACGAAAAACCTTCATCCTGAAACAAATCAGGCAGGAGAAGCCAGCAGATGACCGAAACAGCGATTTTTTTGACAGCGTTAAAAAGAGACTGTAAATTCTGCAGGACAACTTAACACTACAGGACCACTGGACACAACACAGTGTAAATTACAACCTACAGTAAAAGTAAAGCTCAGAACAAGCTTGATGTTATTTGTGTGTTGGAGGCCGAACATGAAACCTAACATGAAATCCACATTGATATGACTTAATAGTGACAAACTGGTTGCTAAAAATGGAAATATTCCAAGAGTAGATGCTTCTTTCTTTGGAAAATCACAACTTTTTGAAAATATCTTAAGGTTTTAATCTAAATATAAGAATTATTTCTCCTAAGCAGTCTGTGATCAGTCTAAAACCAGCCTTAAACCCAATATTTCTACAGATTCTACTTGAAAAAAACAAGATCGAATTTATAAAACAGCAACTTAAATCGAAGGTTTAAAGTGAGGAAAAATAATTTCAACAGCTCGGGAGAAATGTTCTCTTCAAGTGCAGCTAAAAAATTCCTTTTGCTCCTTCTGCAAAAACAAAACACTGAGCAAACACTTGGAGGTCTTCACAATGTATGAAGTCAAGCCTGTCAAGTAGCAACATGAAGATATACTGTACAATTAAATACGGACAAAAAGTAAAACCTCAACGTTCCGCCTTTAGCTGCCTCGCTTTATTTTGGACTGAGATCACTCAGATTGAGTTGATCCACCCTGCTGAACTTTTTTATGATCATTTGGTGCGCTTTCATTTCCTGCAGCCGTCCTCCGTCTCCTCTCTGGTGTCCTCGATGTTCCAGGCCTGCAGCTCTCGGGTGGGGGGTGGGGGGGGGGGGTCCAGCACGGTGTGTAATGGTGTGTGCGTGAGTGACGCGTCCCATTCACACGAGTGAGACTGGAGGCAGGAAGAGGAAAAGGGGGATGGGTGGGGACGAGGAGAGGAAGGGAAGCCACGAACATGACCTCTCCCTGTCAGTGATATGCGTCCTGTGCTCCGGCCGAGATAAAATACTGACCCATACAACCACATTCACTCAAACCAACAATGACCTCATGTGAGTTATGAAATGAGGACAGCGCCACATTATGACTCTACTTATTGTCCTCATCTGTGGAGGCTTCGATACAAAAAGAGCTGAAAGTGTCTTTTCTACTGAATCAACCCTAAACAGTTGACGAGCATCAAAAACATCAAAGACAAACAACACATATCTATGTAGGGACTTTCTTTGATTCGGGGGGGGGAATGTCGTCGAATGAAAACACTGATGGCTTTATCATTAGAAAGAAGAAAATGGAAAAACTGAGCCAGAGACGCGTTTTTTTTTTCCCTTAATCTTTGTCCTCTTTCATGTTCAAGCTTCGGGTACGAGCCATAATCCAACGTGACCGTCATGAGGACTGGGCCCAGAGCCTGGATGAGCCCCCCCGTCTCTTTGACTTCTCACTCTCAAACTTCAAAAACTTTTCAGGGCGAGCTGTCGCTTCAGGCGGTTCTCCAGACTTCACACAACCCCCTCAAATCGCCGCCGGGCCCCAAACCGCTTGTAAACACGCTTTGATTACCGCAGTTCACCCCTCAACTGGCACACGTATTAAATATTTATTTTGTTTGCGAGTATCACTATGTAATTGTTTACCAGCCGCATACTGACAGGCTTTCTCCTCACCTTAATGTTTGAAATACTGCCGTAAAAAAAAAAGATTAAAGAAAACCTTCTTTCTTATTTTGGTTTCGTTGAAATCTGCAAGAAAATTGGAGGCTTTTTTCCAGTAATTTATGAAGATTTTTTTTTTTAGATTGAGGCCTAAAACACATTAACGGCAAATAAGAAATATCTATTGATGAAGAAAATCTAAGCTTCAATGTTGCAGTAAAAAAAGTGAATTGCTTCCCAAACTCTGAGTCCACGACTCACCTGTAAAATTAAAACATGAAAAAGATCTTCAACCCAAAACCGAAGTGGAAATGTGATAACAGGATGTTTTACAACGGAGGTCAAAAAAATATGAGTTCAGAGGCCACAATGCCATTCAAATTCTAACCATAAAAACTGGAGGACCAAGAGAAAAAACGAGAGAGAGTGACATGTGGGGAGGAGTGAGAGACAACTGAGAAGAGAAATGAGGCCTGCGAGGGCCACAAGGTTGAAGATAGTAAAAGTAATGTTGGAGGGAAAGTGAGGTAAACATGACTTCGAGGGAGAGAGGTCCTATGCTGGCAAGGGGTGGGGGGGTGGAGAGGGGCCGTGGTGGGAACAGAGTCAGTGTTCAGGTCCCAGCTGAGGTCGCGTCCCCTGGCTGTGTTTTCATAAACTCCTGAGTCTGAGGGTAATCAAACAAAGCGCTCGGCCCTGATAACAACCCTCCGCACCAGACCTCATGAGAGAGAAATGACAAACCAGGAAGTGATGCGGCCTCCACTTCTCCACGCCCACTGCTTCCTATTTCCAAATAAATTTGCGGAGATTTTGGCCTCCTTTTCGCTTTGAGCCGGGCAGTTTTCATGTGGGCCACCGAACCTCCTCTTTCTTCCCCTTCTCTCCGAGAGCCATAAAGGCCAGCTACAACAACAAACGCAGTCTCTCTCTGCTGGGTGTGGTGGCCTGCAGAGCAACAGCTGGGTCCTGTTGTTCCTCCTGAGAGGACCAACAGGCCGCATGTCCCCCTTTCCAGGACAACGATTCCGCCAAAACTCAGCGACTTCCTTAATAAACGATTCCTTTAAAACTCATCATCTTCCTTCATATTTTGAGATGTAAACCTTTGACTGCAGTTGCCTCTTGTGAGGTGCGCTTGTGCATGTGCAACCTTCAAAAACTCTGCAACTATACATAATGGACCATTTCAACTAACCTAATGGCAATAACAGCTTGACTTCAGAAGCTGTGTGTGTGTGTGTGTGTGTGTGTGTGTGTGTGTGTGTGTGTGTGTGTTTGTGTGT
>JASSRZ010000072.1:19064145-19085193 GCA_032164315.1 Malacoctenus gilli
GTGTGTGTGTGTGTGTGTGTGTGTGTGTGTGTGTGTGTGTGTGTGTGTGTGTGTGTGTGTGTGTGTGTTGTGTGTGCTGTGCACCCACAGTGTGGTTTTGCTCCCTCAAAGAGCAAAATGGCTGTGTATCATTTATAATCTGTCCTCTGAGAGCCATCACTCTCTCTCTCTCCCTTCTTTCACTGCCTCCTGTTTCTCTCTCTGTCTCTCTCTCTCTTTCTACCTCTTCCAGCCTTTTTTACAGAGCCACTAGGGGAGGGCAGATATAAGAGGAGGAGAAGAGGTGCAGAGGACTTGCAGAGCAGGAGAAATTGTCCTTATTAAAGAGACGGCAGCTCCATGTGAGAGATCCCTTGTGGGACAGAGATTAAATAGACTGCGTCAGAGGGGAACGCGCTTGTGGTGCTGCGACTGGAGGACGTGATTAGTATGATCATCAGGGAGGGTGGGGGGGGTGGGGGGAGATGGTAGGAAAAGAAAAGGAACGAGAAGAGGTGGGACGAGACAGACGAGAAGAATGGAGGAGAAGCAAAACGGGGTTATGAAAAAAAAAAAGGCAGGCATGTGCAGATATATCCGGGAATCCGGGAGTTTTTTTGCAGACGGGATAAAAACAGATTAGCAGGAAATGCACAAAAACGATGATGATGTAAATGAGGGTGAACAAGAAGGAGCGAGAATAAAATGGAAGGGTTGGTGGTACAATTCAGCCGCACTTTGCAGTCCCAGAAAGGAGAAGGTGGAGTGAAAACGAAAACAGCGGGAAGGCAAGAAAAAGGATGACAGACGAGTTGGCCACCTAGTTTCCTAATGTACAGGATTCATTAGGTTTTGACCACAGTGACAGAACTAAATATAGAAAGTAGAGTGTGTATATTGGAAGAAATAAATGAGAAAGAGAGAACAGCACGGTCATCACACACTTATCAGGTGTGTAGGATTATTTTAAAGGCATGAAAAATCACCGAGCAGGTAAACACATCTCCTGACAATCCCTCTTCTGTGCCATCATATTCCTTTCTAACAATGTGACAACTCAGTCCTTCTTCTGTCTACAGTTTCTGCCAGCCACACACGTCCATGTCTGTGTCCTTGACATCAGGGCAATGTCACCGCAAGCAAAATGGATGCAAACACGCCAGTCACTCTTTCCCAATCAACACACGTGCACGTATGAGACACGATGACGTCTGCGTTTGTGTGTGTGCAGTCATTCAGCACGCGGCGACAACATGTGTGAGGTTTCGAGGCACGTTTTAGTAAATAAGTCAAGGTAGCACGCTCGGAGATCCACTGGTTCGCTCAAGAGAAATGAACAGTATCCCCTCATGAGAAATACAAGCTCCGTTTTAAATGCATCTTCTGGCCACTGTTCAACACTTTCACTGTTGGAACATGAAGCAGTGCAGGAGCGTTTCCCCCTCTGGGATCCGTCCTCAGCTAACTGTTGGCAACCTGCGTTCCTGCAAGCCTTTTTCTTAAGTTACTGAATTCATAAAGTGTTTCAGGGATTGTACAGTTTGATACGGCAGCTGAGCAGTTAGTTTCAGGTTGGCTCTTTAAACAAAATGGCAAGAAGCTTTGTGTACATTGGCGAAGACAATTTTGTTTGCTAAATGAATAAAAATAAATCCTACGCATTTTATCGAGCAGACCACTCAGTCCCCAGATTTTGAAAATTGCGGAAGTATTTATTTATTCACCTGTATTGAATGGAAATCCCGTAAAAGATAGAAAAATACATGAAATCTAAATTTTGAACATGACTGGGTTCCTTATGATTGGTGAAACTTGCCATTGCAAGAGCATTACAAGTGATTACAAATCACATTAATTGAAAGAACTTTCAAGTGATCATCATGCCAGTCAAAATTGTGAGTTTTAGGGTTTTTTTCTGCATCTCACAGAAGTCTACAGTGTTAAAGAGCTCTTTCAGAGCTCCTGCATTGTTATCAACTCGATAAAAGAATCGGGAGTAGAAGAGAGACATGATGAAGGTTATAGATGTAGAGCAGGTCTATTTAGGCTACGCTGTACACTGGCCCACAGGGATACCAGCTACCGACCAGTATACTTAAATAGAAATGGGAACAGTAGAAGGAGATGAGGGGAGAGGGATGAGAGGTAATGTGTGGAAATAGAGAACGAGAGAGAGAGACAGAGACAGAGAGACAGTGACTGAGGGGAGGGGGAAGGTGGAGGGAGATAAAGAGCAGGTGGAAGGGTTGATGAGGAGCAGGCCTGGAGGGGATGGAAAGGAGGTATAAAGGCTGGTAGGAAGTAAGAGGATTTAAGCAAAATGACGTCAGCCACAAATGCAGATTGATGAAAACACACCCCCCCCCCCACACACACACACACACGTTTTTTTCTTCCCACATTTTTCCATTTTATTACTTTGTAAACCTTTAAAAAGCTTTTCTTTCTTCACACGCCTACACTTACTTTTTCTGTCCTGTGAAGTTTCGGCCATGTTGCCCCAAAAGCTCCCTCACAACATCAAACAGCACCAACACCTTGAGCACCTCTTCAGCTTCTCAGCCCTGGAGAAACAGTTTGGCACTATTTCACAATTTCCCGCTCGTTCCCCAGAAGGAACCGCTGCTCCTTTCTGGAGAGAGTTGAACCCATCCTGTGTTTTGGGTAGTATTTTTTTGGACTACTTCAAGTAAAAAACAGGAACCATCCGGAGCACCCCTATGGCATCCTTTTTGGAAACTGTGAGCTGTAACCTGACAACCTATCTGGCCTCTGAATGACTCATGCCATTCACCTCCTGGCTGCCTCAAAGAAAAGGCTAGCTGGTCACCTCCAAGGAAACACACAAGTAACTACACAATGTGTGGAGGTACGGTGAAGAGACATGCTGCGATTCAAAAAAAGAAAAGACAGGAAACAAAAAAAACTAGGGATGTTACATCATGTTTTGTATCAATGTCTTTGGTTGTTCCTCTTGTTCCTCTTCCTACGAGTGCTTTTCAAAATACTTCCCTTCAATCTTCCACTGCAAATCCCTGGGTCCTATTTACATTGTTCGTGTACAATAACTAGTTGCAAGGCTGCTGAAGTGCCTGCTGCATGTTGTGAGAAGTGCAACCTCTTTACTGGTTGCGTGGCTGTACTCACCAAGGCATTATGCATTTGTGCTGCATAAAGCGTGATGGCCATTCATGAACTGTTAGTGTCATGTGAAAGGGGTTGGTATAGGAAACAGTATACAAAGGTAATAGGTCAACCACGCTCAGGGCCTCTCATCATCAAACACAGGCCCCTGGGACCCATACATATTACACAAGCCACACACGATGACAGCCAGCACTGCAGAATACCTTAAAGGATAATTACCATGATCATATTTCTGAGGTAACATATGTTATGTGGAGGAAACACACAGCACAAGGGAACCCACATTACATAAACACAGAAACCGCTGGGATCACAGATGCAAATGGTACCAGATACCGTTACTCAGTTTCCATTTAGTTGCTGCTCCTGTGAGGAAAACTGATTAATTTATATGAGCTAATAGGTTTAAGCAGAAGATGATGAGAGAAGAAGCATGCTAATTCTTTATGTCCATTTGGGCAGAGCAAGTTAGAAAGAGTATTGCAGAGAAAAACATGTATACCAGTAATTTAAAGATGTGGAAGCACCAAAAGCTCAACATAGCTCTGCGTAAAACCAAGAACAAGGAAAAGGAACATGAGCATAATTCACATTGGAAATTGCATTTTGTGTTATGTATGTATGTTATGTATGCTGTGGGACATGTCATTAGCATCTCATGCACTCTGAACAGTTTAGTTTGCAAGTGTGCAATACATCACAGAAACTATAGTTTTAGACAAGGCTCTCTATAAGCTTTAAAGTAAAAGAAAACAAAATGGCACACATGATATTTTCTTTTATGTTAAAAACTCAAAATTTTTAAGTCGTTTCAGAGTTTTGAATCACGTAACGCTAGTTTTCTTTATGCGTATTCACGTATTAGGAGATCCTGTGCTAACAATCCTACTGAAATGTTGATCACACCAACAGGATTTCTATTTCAAGAAGTACAAATTTCAGGAAAAAAATTTGCATTTTCATTATACTTCTTTAAATGCTTGTATAGTTGTACGTTAATAGTTGTTTTATGACATATCAGCAGGCTGCGATTCTGGGATAGAAATTAGAGTGCTGATAAAATGAAATATCTGTGTCTTTAATAACCATGCTCACGAGAATGGGAAAATTAAATTACATTTTGTCTGTTATGATCTTTTTATTGCTAGTTCAAATTCAGTTTCATTTCAGTACTGCATTTACAGAGCAGACATTGTCTCAGAGAACATTAAAAAATACAGCAATGAGCAGTAGTGACTGTTTTTCCCGTCTGGTTCACGGGATTAGGACTAAAAATAGGAACTGTAGTTTAAAAAAAAAGTTTTGCAAATTTCTTCTGACGCAGTGGCGCCAGGCGTGACAGTGGTTGGTGCTGTCTGTCATTTAACAACAAGATGGGTTCTGGTTTGAATCTGTGGAGCAAAATGGGTGGATGGATGGATGGATGGACGGACGGACGGACGGACGGACTGAGGAACTCCTTTCAGCAGGCTTTCTTGTCGAAATGGTCAGAAAGCCAAACCACACGAGTTTTGTGGACATAATGCTTCCACACAGGTGTTGAGTTTTTTTTTTCTATATATATATTCACTTGTCATTTCCAGCATGGCTTCAGTTAAGTACCTTCCTACTCTCTCTTTCACATGACATCAAAGACTACTAACGCCCCGAGCACCTCTCCAACCTCCCACCCCTCGAGGAACAGCGATGCTCTGAGCGCTGTTTTACAATTCTTTGCTCCCAACCAAGGGAGAGCCTCTGATGTGCTGCAGCTCCCTACAGTCTCTTGAGAAAAGAGTTGTACTGTCAGCAGCCACGAACGGCCTCCTCGCCCCTCTCAAGTGGAGCAGGTCATACGCCAAGCGGCTTATTGCCGTTTCTTCCTGGAAATGAAGTTGTCCCCCGACAACCTATCTGCCCTTTGAATGACTCACGCCGTTCACTTGCTGGCTGCCTGGAGGAAATGCTAGCCCTTCACCCCACTGTCACCTACAAGGCAACTCAGGGGTAACTACATCCTGTGTGCATATGTATAGTGGGAGGAACGAGGCTGAGGAGAAAATAGAAAGGTAAAGAGTGATTGCTCCATCAGTGTTTATGTGTGCACCCTTGTGTGACTACATCCCTTTCTGAGTCACTATTTGACCTCACGATGTGAAAGGTTTACTTAATTTATTGAATCCACCGTGTCGCTGGCTTGCCGCTGGCTTCACCACAAGCTGACCTCGCAGTGACTGGACTGGAATTCGACGATCACGAAACACTATCTTTGTTGACGATCAGCCTATAAGGTTACTGGGTACCTCTGATGTCACGCGGGTCACACTGCATGAATACTAATCAATGAACCCAACGTCAGTGGAGCAGGAAGATTTTAGCACTGCAATAAATATTCAATACCCAGGTGAACCTGGAAGAGGGGATCCATTTTGTTTGCTTGTTGGAGATGTTGCAACAACAAAATCCTCAGGTAGCACAACATATGGACAAGAGATGAGTCACAGCATTGAATAATAGGTGTAAGTGTACATATTTGATTGGGCCAGAGGGGATGAGATGACAAAGCCAACAAAGGAATGCATTAAAAAATACATCTCAAATACATTTGTGAGCGAGGTGGCATGAATGTTGTCCTCAGTGCATGTTAGAAGTCTTATTTGTTGACCGCAAAAATTCAGATTATAATTGCTACGATATTTATACCAAAGACCTCATGTCTATATAAACGGGCAGATTTTTTTGGGCGTATTTTCACATTGAGTAATAATTTATTATCCTTGCACTATTATTCATTTGAAATTGAGGTATATGAGACATGTATTTGCCCTTTTATTGTGCTCATGTGCAGCCCACATTTGCAGATGCAACGCCACATCCCACGTGGCCAAAAACCTATACCTCGACCTGTTCCTAATAAGACCGGCTGATTGGTTGAGCAGCAGGATGACAGGGGAGGGTGGGACGCTTTTGTGGGGGGGGGGGGGGGAGGCGGTGGTGGGGGGGGGGGGGTAGGAGGTGGAGGGGGGCTGGGGGTGAGGTGGGCTAAATTGTCCAGAGAGATTTCTGTGCATACTAAACAGGTCTAACACTGGCTGGCTGAGAAGAATTTTCATTAGTCCCCCTCAAACGGGACTCCCTACCCTGCGCGCTGTGCTGATGCTGTGCTTACGCATTTCTCCAGGTGCTTTACAGGCTTCCCGCATGTCTGTGCTTCTTGCAATGGTTTTAAGGTCAAACAATCAGGTGTATCGAGTGGATATAAGGGACAAAACACAAGGATGATCAAGCAGCTGTACGTACGTGAGGAAATAGTGGTGTATATTCCTCATGACAAGATCTTTCAAACAGAACACGGTTTTACACCAATTTTCACATACACATGCACACACACACATACACGCGCAGACACACATACACGCGCAGACACACACACACACACACACACACACACACCCAAATGAGCAGAGGGACTCACCTTCTGTGGGTGAGGTTTTCAGTCGTTTGCACAGTCCCTCCACTCCCCCGTAGTCCTCTTGGAGCTTGACCACCGCCTCTGAGCCACGCAGCTCCATCAACGAGCGCAGCTCCATGACCGAGCAGCCGAAGCCCGCCGCATGGTTGCCCTCGTTTCTTTGGTTCTTGGCATAAAAATCGCTGTTGGTCATGTCCCCCATGATGTCAGCTGGTCAAGTCAGTTAAATTAGTGTTTATTATTGCTTATAGATTAAAAAAAGCTTGCGCAACAAAGCTCAGTCTCATCCAAAAAAAAAAATCCAAAATAGGTTTAAAGCAGGCAACAGCAACCAAAAACGGGGAAAAAAGAAATACCTCTTGTTGGTAATGCAAGTAGATAGATCAAAAAGGAGAAAAATTCCAAAGGGTAAATTTGACGAGCTGCTTCTCTGTTTCAGGGGAGACAGATTTCAGCAGACCAAAAACCATCAAAGAGCGGAAACAGAAGAAGAGCTTAGAGAGCAGCAGAGAAGGAGGAGAGGAGGGGATGACAGAACACAAGTGGGGAGCATCCAGGTAAGCGATGGACAGCCCCAGTGGTCAGCTCCTGAGTAGGGCAGTGATGGTGGTTTCAAGTCCTGTACGTCTCAGGCTCACCACGGCTGCAGTCCAGACCCGCTCCATGTGTGGCTTCCCATTGCTGCTATTCTGCTGTTGCCTCCGCTGCCTCTCCGTCTCTACATGGTGGTCTTCCCCATCACTGCTACAGAGAGAGAGAAAGAGAGAGAGAGAGGCAGAGAGAGGGAAAGAGAGAGAGAGAGAGACAGAGACAGAGAGAAGGAGAGAGGGAGGGAGAGAGGGAGGGAGAGAGAGAGAGAGAGAGGCGAATTCAAGAGATGAATTCAGAGAGGACAGAAGGTGAGGGAGGAGCAGGGAGAGACACAGAAGGAGAGCACAGGAATGAGCGATGCCTTCTCAGGACAGGGGTGAATGCAGCGGTAGATGGTGCACGGCTGAAGGACAGCCTCTCCTGGCTGCTGCAGTAACTGTGCCTCTGCTGTCTCTATCTACTGCTGCTGCTTCTGCTGCTGCTGCTGCTGCTGCTGCTACTGGTGCTGCTAACCTCATTCTGAGGACACACAGACTGACAGGAGAAGAGAGAGAAAGATAGAGAGCGAGAGCGAGAGCGAGAGAGAGAGAGAGAGAGAGAGAGAGAGAGAGAGAGAGAGCGCTACGAAAGAGACAGAGAGAGAATGCTCCTTTCTGGTGCAGAGCGGAGAGGAGGTGTGCGCGGGTGGGAGGCTGGGGCTGCTCTGACGACAAAGCGGAGAGGCAGAACGTAACGCTGCGCTGTCACTGGGAGGATGGGCTGAGCTGTGGTGCTGCTGCCGCTCTCTCACCAGCCGTTCGTTCTCGTTCTACAGTAAGTGACATCTCCTATGCAGTCACTCCATCTCACTTATACGTTTCTCTCTGCCTGGTGACTTGAAAAGCTTTGCATTCGCGTATTTCCCCCCCATGCTTCTTGTTGCGTCACCTCACACGTACACCCAGTCTGGAAAAGTCAAAGTTACAGAGGTGCACTGCAACTTTCTGGGTCAAGGTCATACAAGGTTTTGTTTGGTTTTAAATAAATAAATAAATAAATAAATAAATAAATAAATAAATAAGGACCAGTTGTAATACGTGTCTATATTTGATCGCGGTCTCATGGTCATTTTAGCTGTTGCTGTGCCACAATCGAATGGCCACCTGAAGAAATAATAGTCCAGCCAGTTGATCTCCTACAAACTGAGGCCTCGTAACAATCTGAAGTCTCAGTATTGTTCACTTCATTAGGCTGTTAAGTCATTGTTTGAAACTTGAGCAACATTGTTGACTCAAGTCGCCTATCAGACACTTTTTAAAACCACTACAGCTGTGAAAACCTCCTCCTGCTGCTCTGAAGAATTGTTCAAAGACCAAGACTAAAAGAAGTTTCATGAACCAAACAAGTACTGCAGTTGTGATGCTTACTGTTTTTTCCCAAAGTATTTTTCAAATGATAGCAGACTTTGACATACTGTAGGCAAAACAGTCTACAGCAGCAACATTTGTT
This sequence comes from Malacoctenus gilli, assembly GCA_032164315.1. Taxonomy (NCBI): domain Eukaryota; kingdom Metazoa; phylum Chordata; class Actinopteri; order Blenniiformes; family Labrisomidae; genus Malacoctenus; species Malacoctenus gilli. Next base: position 19,072,802 of record JASSRZ010000072.1, read on the forward strand.
AACAACAGCCTTCACTGTGAGCCTCTGCATAAATACTGTGAGCCGCAGAGAAAAGCAGAGGGCACTGCGGGCTTTATTCTTTAAATCACCGCTTTCTCACAATCCACCCACTTCCCCACATGCGTGGTATCACAACAAAGTGCACAAAACAGTATTGATCTGTCCCGAGCCATTTGCATGTGGTTTTAATCAGGGATATCAGGGACCAAACATGACACATTGGTCACCTCATCACTCGAAGTATCTAAACAAGGCCCATCGCTAACGCTATTATCCAAAGCAAACCTTTGCTTCACAGCTGCCCTTTATCACCACCCACACACTCAGGGGGGGGACCTGGAATCAAAGCACCATCGTTTTTTATTCAGCTGCACTGACTTTACTGCCTCTCCATCATCTGGACCACACAATATAAAAACGGCAAATAATTCCTTTATGAGACCTTCAAGAAGCCATGATGCAGCAGCACCTGCAGACACTTGGCATATTTAGTTAATAGCGTCAAACCAAAGAGCAAAGTCAGCTTGAGTTAGAAACACTGATAGCGTTGCAAGTCAGATTAGCTCACGGCCAAATCCCACACATTAAAGTGAACACACACCCAACCTACACAATGATCCTGTGCACTTTGCTATAAACTCACCAAATTTGTTATGTTACACTTTCTCTGACATGATAAGGTAAACCATAGAAAGACCTCGATAAAGTTAATACCGTACATGTTGTGAAGATTGATTTGAAAATAGCAACAGAAGCTCAATGACAAGAAGTTTGTCGCACATCTTTTCCTCCTTGAAGGAAGAAATGGGAATTCTCCCAGCATTTACTTATCAGTAAACCCGTCCGGTCAGGGGCACACTCGCATACTGTGGACTGCCGGCCTCCACTGCTTAAATTGCCATCAGCAGAGATATCCAGTCTGAAATATCGAGTGCGATGATACATATGGGACTAGCACCAGACACAACTGTGTGCTGGAGAGCAGGGCGACGACCTTGTCACAGCGGGGTGGTGAGAGAGCCTGCCAACATGTGAATACGCATCTGTAGGAAGGAGACAGCGTGTAACTCCGCAGGATCCAGTCCTCTCTTGTTAATGAGCAGCAGCACTTTCTGAGGAGACGGAGTGAGACAGCGCGAGCTATGGTGCAGCGACATGAACACTCAGAAAATGAACATTCAAAGTTGATCAAGGAAAATAAAGTAATGCTAACTCGCTGCTTTCATGACCAATACATTTTTGTACCGGTGTTGAACGCACTTTCAATATCTTGGGGCATGGGGCAGAAATGCAGCACCTTCACTTATTTTTTTTCCAGCCTCTCAGACTGTCCTTCTCCTTTACCTGCTGATCAGGTCCAAACAATGTCGGCAGTAAAACTGCATGCCAAGGCGGACATCTGTGCACGTCAGGTCATCCAAAACCATCAAATGAAAGCAAACAAATGCACTCCCTGGATATTGGGTGCGCACATGTGCGCATGTTTGTGTGTTTCAGTTTGGCAGAGGGTAAAAGCTATATCACACAGGTAATTCTCTTTGCACCAGATGGACGACTGGCAAGTGAGCGAGAGACAAGGCCACCTCCAGCACTCATGCAAGAACACCTGGTCTGTACCAAGGACAATGATGCATTGTGCCTAACAAACTCATATTGAAACAATTTGTCTCATAGAAGGGGAAAAAGTGGGAAAAAAAACATGAGAATCAAGCTCTTGAAGTTCCTGGATCAACATAAACATTTGTTGTTGCTGAATTGTTGAATTAACAAAAGATGGAGATGTACAGCGTTTCGAAGATTGGCTGAACAACAGCAAGCAAAAGTGGCGATGGTAACGAAGGACATAAATAGCAACATGCTATATTGGAAACTATGACGACATACTTAAATCAGTCCGTTGTTGGATTTATAGATTCAACCTTACTACCAGATGTTCTGTCAATCTATGAAACATTTAGTTTTATGAAAGAAAATACAATTTTGAATCAGCACAAGTCAACTCATTCAACGCAAGATATGAGTGCAGCTTACACCCTGGCAACAATCATAATGTTACAAGTTGCTGTCATGAGGTTGACTGTCTTGAAACCAAAGAAACACATGAAACAGTAGAAACGAGGGATATCTCGAAGAAGGGAGGTAGTTGGTGAGGAGAAAGGAAAGCTACCAATTGGAGCAGAAAAAAATGGGGATGGAAAAGAGTGTGAAATCACATAATGCAGAGGGAGAAATGTTATCAGAGCAAGGTAGGGGGTGAAATGGATGTAAGGTGCAAAGCAAAGGCCAGGGCTGAGTGACTTCAAAGCAAATGATGCATCACTTTTTATGGAATCTAAAGACAATTACAGCCCTGTGCAAATGTGTTTGTCCACATTCGATTTCTATTTTCTTCAGAAAAGTGGGCCAGAAGCAGATGAAGCTTGGCTGTTTTTTTCCCGCTGTAAATATATTCTGACAAGCTCCCGTTTGAGTCAGAGAAGAGTCTTTTTCACCCTTGTGGTTAAAGTGTCTTACGGGAAAACGCTGAGATTTTGAGGACTTTATTGATTCTGTTAGCATCCCGCAAAAATGTATTGGCAAAGTCCCAATCACTTTTACTACCAATCATTCATTTGTCCTTGCCTGTCGTTCCTCCAATCAATCGCTCTGTTCTCCCGTTGCTTAACTGTCTGTCTGTACCTCACTAAAACACCTCCTTTGTGCCACTCTTCTGTCCATCTCCCTGCATCTGTGCCAGTCCTTCTCCATAATTGCTGGCCTGCTACCACTGACTTGACAGTGAGTAATGAGCAACGTCTGATCAAACACTCCAAGAGAAAGTTCACATTTTGCAATAATTAGCAGCTTCTTACCTAAAGTGTAAGACACACTTCATGGGTCTTTATGAACTTGAACACCATATGGTTTCCTCATTGACGTGTGAGAACCACGGCCAGATGCTAATACCATCTGACCACTACTCTATGTTGTGTAAGCCATGTGACAAATTCCTGAAAAAATTGTTCACAGAAAACTCTACTGTGGTTCGGTGTCAAAGAGGGCTTTGGACATAAAGTCTTAGAAGTTCTCCGAAACAGCTGACAAAACTGCAAAAAGCTGATATCGTACTGGGGAACAACATGTTGTTTTTTCACTCATAAATGACCCTTCCCTCTTGTCATCTATGCCAATAACAGCTCTTTTAAGTTGAATTGCATCTTGTGCATTGAACAGAAACAGCAATAGGACTGAATTACTCTGCAGAAACGATTCCGTTGTCATTTTCCTGCAAGGGAACTGCATTGTCTTAAGTGAAGTTTGCAATCACATTGGGAGCCTTGTGAATAATTCCTGAGTTACTAAGTACGTACGCTCCACTAATGTAATGTTGTCATCATGTCTTATTAATAATTTCTGATGGTATCAAAAGCTTTTAGGGTTTAAAGATTTTGGTTCAGTCAGCCAAAAGTTTAGTCGCAATTTTTCAAGTTTTATGGCAAAGGAAATCACAACACCACTGTCCTGTTTTCAGCTCTACTTTCAATAAAACTTGTCAGTTCTTTTTCGATTTACAATATTATGAGTTGAATTTACCTTTAATGTTATGAGTCTCTATGCAGTGCATTGTCCCCTGGTGGTTTGTTTGCTGGGTCATTGTGTTCTGTGCTCTGTGATTATTAAGAAACAGTGGTCTTATAATTGCTGCCGCCTCCTTTCTGATGTTAAGTTCCTGGTCTGACAAGCAGCTGGTAGTTCGCTGCCCTCCACAGAGAAGCCGTGCACAATTTCTGTGTGGCTGTCTCTAAATGTCCTTGAGCACAGCGAGGCACAGCCGAGGTATGAGCTGTACCCACACTGCATCATCGCCAGCAGCATCACTGGCATGCAGCGCCCCCTGCCTGTGACAAAACATAATGCAGGAAAATTCACTGACAGAGCTGCTCAGTACACCTGCTGCCCTGATCAAACACAAAGTGAAATCAGATGACAGCTCTTATTTAAATAAAGAATGCTTTCATCATTGCGTTAGTTCAGAAACACTCATGCCTCTTTTTTTCTAATCTGTATGCTGAGCAACTGACCACCCTTGCAATAGCAGCTGGCAATGTTGTGAAGTACTTGCTGCAAAGTCACAATCAACAGCCGCAGAAGACTTGATCAACATTCTTCTCCATACAGAGCCCATCACAGACTTTGAATAGCACTGTATAACACAGGGCTGAAGATCAACTTTTAACCATTAAACTCAGAAAGGAGAAAAACGTTTACAGCACTGCGAAGCCGTCAGGGCATCAGAAAGGAGACATTGTCAAGATCAAGACCTGGAATGTACATGACTGAACCATTTTCAGTGTTTCATGGCTTTGCTGCCTGCTGAGTCAAATAAAATGACCTCCAAAGAGACAAAGATATGACACTTTGCTGCCACTTTCTACCGAGAAACAAATTTCACTCGTCAAAACATACAAAATCTGTTGTAATGAAATAATATCTATCAGCTACAGAGCAGAAAGGCTCACGCAACTTTCAGGGAATCCCCAAACAAATGGTGCATTATATAGCAGCTGCATCTCCAAACAGCACTGCAATATATCTTAGACACACGCACGCACGCACGCACGCACACACACACACACCAATAAAAAAGGGGGGAAAGACACAATAACTGACATTGTCTCTGAGGTGAACTATTATATAACAAACACACGGAGAGTCTCCTTTCAGCTGCCATCAGTGCACTCTAATTGGGTTGAAACCAGCTGTCGTGCTAACTAAGCAAAGCGGACAGAGTCTGACGAATAAAAAGATTATTTTGGGAACGAAGCAGGACCTCCAAAACGACTGAAGCTCCGACTCATATCAGGACGAGGACAAGATAAAATGGAGAGGAAAATCGCAGACAAATGAGTCACAGAAAGGACGAGCAATATACACATATGCATGTACCCCTACGTGTGCTTAGCCGATGTGTGTTTATAGATAGCAACGAGGCTTTTGAAGCCAAGCGGTTGGCCAGGCAAGCCTGATAGCTGCAGGGGTTGCTGCGTGTCACTGCGCAGTGAGATTAGGAGGCAAAAATGTGAGTGCTAGTGATGATATGCCAAAGCTGTGAGATGCCGGGGTTAGGGGACAGAGGACAAGGCACCGAGCGATACAGGGCAGCGGTCAAAATAGAAAAGCTTTGACAAAATCCATCTTAAAAAAGTGCCCTCCCAAAGAAAACAGGCAGAGCCTCTGCAGATGTATCTCGCTCACTTGTTTACCGACTTTCACCTGCCTCTTTTACTTTTCTGCCTCTCCAGCACAAAATCCATTTCTGGCTTGTGCGCAGATGTCACCTTTCCTCCTGCCTTGTCCACACTTGACACACTGGCTGTTCACTGTCGCTTTCCATTTACTGGATCTGGTGGAACAACTCAGCAAGAATATTTCTTCATTCTGCGATCACCTGATAACCAACTTCCCTGTCATGTCCAGGTTACTTAAATGTCTTGTTTGGTGTGCAGTCGGTGAGCAAATAGAATATTAATACGTCAGCACAAAAATGTAAGGCAGTGGTGAGAAATACAGAGAAGTGCAGTGTAATTCTGTCTTGAGCCACGAATGCACATTTTTACAGTTGTAACCAAATCAATGCTGGCATTTATTGTTGAGCATATTGGAATGCAATGAAAATACTTTATTTTATTAGACTGTTTACATCATTGTTATTGAAAATGTAGCATATCTAAATGCTGTCAGTTTATAAACAACTTATAATAAATACTGCTGCACTGAGGATGTTGTTGCTTCAACAAGCTGTGCTTTTTTCTGTATGAGACAAGCCTGTAAATAACATGTGTTCTTTTATCCGTCTTCCAATGCTAATGCATTTAAACTAAACCCCGGGCCGAATTCAACATAAGCAGGACATGCAGCTGTCAATCATTTTATGCAGAAACTCGGGGAATAAGAACAGGCTCATGTGTCAACTGACCTTTCCCTCTTCAACGGTTTGCGCTAAAAAATGAGAACTCTTCAGGATAACTGTATCACACATGGCTGTGTTTTTCTTACATTGTTGTAGGTCCTGATTGACAGGAAGTATTATCGGGGACATCGAGTCAGCCTGCTATCGCTTCCAAGTCCACCAAAGGGTCACTCCTTCTTGGCTGGAGCTGGCGCTTCTTCCTCCAAAGATGACACATGCTGCAGTCTACATGTCGTACGGCTCACAGAACACAAAAGGCACCAAGTCTATGACTCACTCTGGAGGTTTTCAATGACAGAAATCCAGCAGAGACAACCGAGTCGTCATTTTTAGGTTAAATGCCTCAAGCTGATTTCTCAGGTGGCGGCGATTGTGCATCTCCACTGATAACTGCTGGTAGTCGAAGGGTCGCTGAAGTATGGTGAGCTAAAGGTCACTGACCTAAAAAATGACTTTTTGAATTCACTGATCACTCATGCTACTAATGCTAAAGGTTTGCCATGACGTGGCGACCCGCTGGAAAAAAAGGGTTTGTGTCGAATGTTAAAGACTGTTTTATTTTCACGGCTACATATGGCGCGTTGTTCAGGAAAAATAGCATTCACAGGAGGTTGCCCACAGTGTGTATTGATGGGTGGAGAAAGGAAAACTTCAGTAGAGCTCTGACCTCTGTAAATGTCACTGAGAAGGAAATGTGCACAGTCATACATGAGAGCGCTGGCATCAGCCCACACATTTCGGAGCAGGTCTTAGTTTCAAGCCACTTTCGGAATTACTCCGATGTCAAGTCTGAGATTAATTTGTTCCCTACATCTGTACTATATGTGTACTAATTAATAGGTAACAAAACCGAGTTGTTTAAAACTAATTGCATTTAGTCTCTGTTTTCTGGGATTGATGTCCCTATGGGACAGAGTCATGACCTCAAAAGACTCATCTGTTTTTCTGCATGTGGACGACAATTTCAGTGCAAACAATGCTGCAGCCTCTCACATGGAGCTCCATTAGCACAGTCAGATGGGAACAATCACCAGTTTTGGCAAATGACGCATTAAGTAGAATTGAATATGATAGGCCAAAATAGAACTGAAAAGAAGTGGAGTGGATGAAACAGAACAAGTAATCAAAAAGTAAATTTAGCTAGTGTTTAAAGCAGTCAAACATAAAAAAAAACAAAAATAGAGGTGGAGAATCCTCTGCTGAGGAGAATTTACCACGTTCGATTGGGTGCAATCACTGTTTTAGTCCAACATAATGAGCTAAGGGGATCCTGTTTCATTTTAATTGTCAGTTGTAAGGTTGAAATGCTGCCTCGAGTACAAAAGATGAGCACTTGCATCTTCGACGAAACAGACAGACCTGGAAAAATTAGGTTTAAAATAAAATAAGTGCACGACTAATGTCCTCCTCCGACTGGTTACGAATCAAGTGAGTGAAGCTGTTACTCAAAATTACAACTTTTTTTCAGCCAAGTGGGCCACACTTTCAGTAGGGACCAAGATTCATCTGATCTGAATAGTCATACAAACACAAATGTGCCAAAAACTACTTTTTTAAAAACGAGAATAATTTCAAATGCTTTTCTGTTGAGTTGTTCCAATGAGACAAACACTGAATCATCAAGCTCTTTTTAATCAATTTTGTGTGACATCAGATGGCTTCAGTTCAGGCTGATCCATTTCTTTCCACCTCTGACTTCACGTCTGAGTACATCTACTCAACATATGCTTTTGTTTGTGTCACGTTCCTGACTTGGATTTAAATAAAGCAGCTCGCCTGTCTGCCTGCTCTGTCTTTGAGCTCCTCTTGTGCCTGCTCGCCTCCTGTTTGCCTGCCTGCTTCTTCAACCGCCGGTGGAGTGTTATATAATCCCAGAGTCCTCCTACAGGGGGACATTTGGAGTCTATTAGGATCCTGTGTGAGGCGGGGGTTGACAAGTGAGGAATTGGTATCAGTAAACAATATGTCTGATGATGCCATCAGGCTGGCAGGACCAAATTTCACAACAACAGCGAGCAGAATACCCCAAATAATATAAACCTGGACTGTTGTATAAGGAGAAGAGGAACCAGCAAAGGTGTTTGAAGAAAAGAAGTGACACTGGTGTTCTTGGTCTCACTGTAAAATAGAACAGACATAAGCCTCAAAAGACAAACTCAAAATAGAAAGAGTGAGCTTTGAATCCAGCTGTCTACTGAGAGATAAGGAACAACTGAAATGGTGCAATATTGGCAGCAGTATGCAAGCAGTAGTGCACATCCATCTAACTGTTAATAGAACAAAAGCGACCTTACAAAGGCTTTGCTGGTAGCCATTTTAGTTCAATACGATCCAGTTATCCCTAAACTAGCAAAAGCTGCAGTCGCTTAATTTTAAGATTTTTCAGATGTTTTAAGATGTTTCAAAAAGCACATCACAATGGCACAGATAGTTCCCTTGTTTGGATTAACTATGAAGCTCATATTCCATGCATGCTGCAGGGCAAAAGAACTCAAACTGACATTGTTGTCTGTTTTGTTGGACCACACGACACTGATAATGGGGCTTTTTTGTCGTTCCCACATCCAGGCATTCTGATCAGTCACAACGTAACATCAAAGATCTCAAGCTTACAACGCACAGAGGCTTGCTTTGCAAGACATTCAATGTGTGCACACACATGCAAACATTATCTTCCTAATGCAAGGTCACTGGAAGACAGAACAAAAAACTTGCTGCTGTGGTCCCTCCTTTTTCCAGATGAGCCTGAGGAAATCATGAGGGACTTATTGGTCTAATTAAATTCAACACATCCAGACTAAGTGTGCGAGAGGAAAGAGAAAGGCAGATGAGTGGAGAGGAGTATTAAAAAAAGGGTGGGGGGTGGAAAGGAAACATACAAACATCATTTCATAAAAACATATAACAACTGAGGTTCATTTGCAAGTGGATCTATCTTCACTTTAGGATTATATTTTGTCTCACTAAAAGATCACAAGATGATACGGTTAAATATCTGTTTTCTCGGGTTTCATCACTGATGTTGGACACATCTGGTATTTTCTTGTTTTTTGTTACTGGTGCAATGATTTATATATCCAGCTATCTTCTACTATTTCTTCTAGACCATTCTTCCAACTTTTCCAACTATGGTCATGATGGGAAAGAATGTATTACAGTTGTTCTCCAAGCTTAAAGAAGTTTTGTTGCTGTACTATAAATATCTGCAACATTTGCTCTGCAGGAGAGTAAAACCAAACTCTGCAGCAGCTTTTATAGCTCTTGTTTCCCCAGTGCTTGACACATGTATTCACCGTTGTATGCAACCACCGAGCTTTACACAAAGCAAATGTGCAGAATTCTCTTGGAATCCCTTTCAACTAGAGACGCATATGTACGGTTGGCTGCTGCACTGCCAAAAAGTGCTGCTAATGCTTCATGACATCAAAACACAGGAGAGACACTGAAGAGTCTCGTTCCGTTCCTTGGATGCTTCAAACAACACTTTTCACCAGGCATGCGTGTCCGCTGCCCAATCGTGTGACATCAGTAAATTGGGTACTGCAATTCACTGGCTGTAGAACATTCTTTGATCATGTTACAAATTATACCAGCAATACTATAAACGACTTACAACATGTCCAGCTTCATTGCCATCAGCAAATCATGTAACTCTAGTCGTGTTTCTTTGTCGAAGATGAGAAAAATGTTTAATAGACTGTGTATTACACGGGGAGCTATAAACTGAATATTGTTTACAGTTTACTTGAATTACTGATTAACTGAACTGCAAGAAGAAAAATAAGGATCCATAAGTTGCAAAAAAACTCCAACAAAAAACAAAGCTGAAATATTGTTAGGTAAATGTTAGCACTAAAAAGTGAGGTTAAAAGTACATTGAATAACACTGTTCCAATTCTCAGCAGGCTTTAAAACCTGTGCAACATCCAGTGTGGGCACTTCAAGTAAACAACAATCCAAAGGCATTGCAGTGCCTCTTCCAGCAGTCACATCGTCTGTACTTTTACACACTTCCTTCTCATACTGCTCTCAGGTCTTTAATGATGTTGGGAACAAGAATTTAAATTGAATTACTTCTTTTCTTGCAGCAAAAAAGCAAAAAAAAAAAAAAAAACCAACATTCAATAGCCACAAAGTTGCAAAAAATACTCTTTAAGGTTTATGGATTTTTTACTGATAAAATTATTCTTCTATGTTCTACGTCACCTTCCTATTGCAGGTTTGTTCTTTAAGATTTGTTTTTTTTTTGCGATGTGGTGACACTGAAGTCCTCCTCACCACTGTCTTTGTCGCTATGCTACAAAGAGGTGATGATGACATAGCAAAAATTAATGCAGAGCGCCACTCTTCACTCCAGGCAATAGGAGAGAGGAGAGTGAGGTATGGATTTGTTTCCGTTGGCAGTTTGCTTTATCAAGGACATCTGTTCAACTTAAGGACAGGTAAATATGTGGTCAGATGATGAATGTTTGATAGAAACCATGTAATTTTGTATGCTTTTGAATGAAGAGGGTCGATGTGATTCTAGAGCACAAGTAAAAAAAAAAAGAAAAAAAGAAGCACGTACACTGAATTCGCCTAGTTTGCCTGTGGACTGGTTGTTGCTTTCACATTGTTGCTTTCACTTTGTCCTTGCTTTCTTTTGGACCTGCATTGCCCCCTTTCGTGGGTGGTACAGTGTGTTGCACCATACTTATCACTGCTCCCTTTAACAGTAAAGAGAACTTTGCCACTTTACCATGTCTATTTTTCAAGCGGCGGAGATTTTAACAGTCGCTCCTAAGAGTATCCACATGTATCGCTGCTTTTGGCTTGGGATTTGACTGATTCTTCTAATTTCCATGTGTACACACAAGAAAGATTCTTAAGTCATCTTTATTACTTCATTTGTGTATTGGTGTCAGACAAACACATATGGAGAAAAAGAGAGAAGGCTTTGTGGGGAGAAGGGGAAAAGAATTAGCGTGTAAGAGGGCGAAAAATCTGCTTCTGAGCTGTCTGGCTGTCTTGGTGCAGTGGAGCTGATGGTTGAGGTCATGCAGTCATAGCAGCCCCAACAGAGGCACAATCAATTTCCTATGACAGCCTGTCTAAGAAATAGGCTGAATGACTGAACAACCGACTTGCTGACTGAATAAATGCATGAATAACTGGGTGGCAAAGAAAATGGTTGACTGGCTGTTGAGCTGCCAAGCTGCACTGTCAATCCACCGAATGTGCTATTTATTTATTTCCGTGGTTGCACACATGAGTTAACTAGCAGTCAACAAAAAGTTACTGACAAGTTGGTCAACCAGATCCCTAACAACTGACCTTGTCAGCCAGTAGCTGAGGATCCATCAGCTGGTCAGACAAGCAAGAAAATATTTGACTAACAAGCCAGTGAAACTACCAATTCATCGACCACTAACTGCAATCAGCCACGGTGCCGGCCAGCCAGACAAGAAAAGCTGACAGCCAGCAGGTCAAGGAGGGGGAGATGATAATGTTCCCTATTAATTCAGTCACCATGCCAAACAGTCAGTTTGCTAATGCAGTGGAGACAGCGAACACGCGTGATCAGCTACGGCAGTGAAACCTGCTGCTGTGCCAGGAGCAGTCAGTAAGTGTGACAGAGAGGAGACACTGCAGACTTCATGCTGCGAGCAGATGGCCCCAGAGAAGAGGTGTGCAACGCAACGTCTTCATCAAGTGACATGACGTGACAAGTGGACTGCATTTCTCTTTAAAGTCAGCGTTGGACTGCCAGCATGAACCTGTGCAACTGTGCATTTAGACAGAGAGCAACGCCTGAGTATATCATGCATATATAACTGGATCATGTGCACGGATCACACAGATCACCCGACATGACTTCTCATTTTTCCTCTCCTTCCCTAACAGATCACCAGCTCCTACAACCCAGCGGGTACCGTTTGCAAGTCCCAATCATGAACCATGTTCTGCATGCCCACAAACAGCCACACATGGAACAGTGTGTTCGATTCACAGGCTCTCGACATGCAGGTGATTTACACCAACAGCATCAAAGGAGATTAACAAAAGCGGCAAACCGACAAGCACTTCATTCATTTCCATCACATATACTTACATGGCAGAAAGGTTATCACCACCACCACCACCATCACCGTGACGTGAAAATCCTCCCACCTACAAGTGATATTGCACCGCCACATGCAGCAGAGGACTCGCCACCACAGCCGTTTGTGCGTTTTATGTGTGTGTGTGTATGTGTGTGTGGGTGAGTGTAGGTGTGCGTGTGTGTGTGGAGACTGGCTAAGCTGCACTCTCACTGTTACTGCCTCAGCTGGGGCTGTCTCAATGCACAGCCTGTACCATGTCGGCAGGCAGCAGGGGTGGGCATGTGTATCCGTGTGTGTGTGTGTGTGTGTGTGTGTGTGTGTGTGTGTGTGTGTGTGTGTGTGTGTGTGTGTGTGTGTGT
>JASSRZ010000072.1:19085293-19123079 GCA_032164315.1 Malacoctenus gilli
ATATAAAAACAAAAACATTGAACTCAGTCCTTATCCTCTGTAGCTATGGTCAACAGAGATTTAGATTAGGTAAATAAATTTACCACGACTGAAAAACCCCTGAAGAAAGGCTCTCAATCTATGGTTATTAATTAATAGGGACTCAAAAACGTTGTAAAAGTACAGTCCCTGGCTGTATTCGTCCTGCTCCCTTCAATTGTGTCTTCTGCATTCCTCTTAAAATTGCTCTAACTAACAACAGTACAAAGCTTTTGATCTTTCTGCCACAATGCACTATTTGTGCAAAGAAAATGTCCAGTGGATAAGATACAAAATATCAGTGCACCTCTGTGCATGTTCTTTTAATATGAGTGTGATGCTCAGTGTTAAAACATCTGAATAATTCATAGTGGAGAAAGAGCGGCTTTAATATGAAAGCTTGTATATCTAATGCTTTGAGCTGCCGCTAACTACATTTGTATTGCATCTGTTGGGGAGTTTTGCCAAATGTTAAATCCATTAAGTGACTTGGTAATTATAAATTGTGCATTACAGTGAATTTGTGTTTGTGGTTGTTTGTGGTTGTGTTTGGCCAGTGATGGACGAGCAAACTGTCCAGAATATATCCTGCCTTTGCCCAGTGTTAGCTGTTTCTCAATTCATTTCTCATTGATCTGTTATTTTATTCAGCTATTTCAATTACTGTCACCATTTCCAGTTATGTAATTTCCTTAAGTTTTATGGAGGAATATTGGGGTCTGTACACTATGCATCTCTCTCTCCTTCCATTTTTACTGTTCTTGTGCTTTGACACATTCCACTGGTGAAAGATTTCCTGCCCTCAAAAAGTTCTTGTTGCTATGCAACTGATCTGCCTGGCACTGAGAATAATGCTAGCTCAAACAGGCCACTCAGAGTACAACCCCACACACATATAGACACACGCACACACACACACGCACACACGCACACACACGCACACACACACGCACAAATGCACACTCGCATTCATGCAGATGCAAAAATGCAAGCAAAGATAAGCAAGCAAGCATTTGTAGAGTACGTTTAAACATTTCAAGGAAGTTCCCGATCATAAATGAAATAGAAAGGACATATATAACATGAGCAACTTTGTTGATACCAGCTTATCATGATAAACACATGATAGTTTCATTGTTTTCATGTATACTACTAAACCAAGCCTTTCTCCAGTCCTAGATCAATCTAATGATCCAAAACATGTCGAAGAAGCAGACACAGGCAAAAAAACTTAAAAGACAGAAAGAAAGGATCAAAGAGAGAAAGAAAGAAACAGAGAGACAAAGTAATCTTGAAAGAAACCATCGAGGAAGTGATTAGAGAGAAGCCACAATCCCAAGTAATAAAATGTAGAACTCTTTGAGGCATTTCTCTTCCGACAGAAGTCCTCAAGATGAGCTCTGAATACTCACTCCTGGCTGAAATACAGCCAAGAACAACTCTTCTTGTTAGAGTGACGTTCACATGGTTTTCCACTGTGATGTATCAGTTGAAATGAAAATATTGCAAAAATAATCTTAATTTTCCCCCCATTTATAATCTGCACTATGTTGAACCTGTACCTGAATCCTTTTAAGTGGATGTTAAGCCAGACTTGCAGGGAACACAAGAACATGTCAGTGAATGTGGCGCCAATGCTGTGAGATTAGCTTTAAAGTCTCTTCAAGGGAGGAGAAAAGAGTTAGATTAGGTGACCAAGAACCGTGTGATGAAGAGCGACGAGCCTGGTGGGCAAATGGTGGGCTTCAGAAGACTGACAGCCTGGTCTGCATGTTAACCAGGGTTTACTGGAAGACTTCCACTGCACCAATATCACAGACCGGTGCTATTGAGGACACATGCACAAATAAACACACAAAAGCTGTGTTTCGTTCACTCCCACTCTCTTATTATCTGAATATAAATAGTCCCATACACACACAAATGCACAGTGAAAACCACTTGCTCACTCACTGACTTGCCACTGCAGAGCTTTAGCCCATCTCTTTCTCACGGTCACACCAAGGGCATCCCCTCCCTTGAAACAGTACAGCACAGCTCGTCAGGAGAGGAGAGGGGAGGAGAGGAAAGAAGAGGAGAGGAGAGGAGAGGAGAGGAGCGGAAACCTTTAATTATGATCATCACATTCCTAGTGGAAAAAATACAATGAAAACACACTGGAGGACACAGCAGGTGAGTGAAATGATAGATACAGTGCAAAAGCAAAAGGCTAACCCATTCAAATCTGAAAAAAAATGCTCATATTAATGAAAGACAGGGATGGTGCAGACAGATGGAAAGAGGGAAAGGGAAGGTGGTTAAAGGGAGAGGGAGAGGGCAGGGCATTGCCGGGTAATGGAGATGAGATGTTAATGTGCGTGCTAGTGATGCACTGCAGCAAACTGAGGAAAGGAGAAAGAAAAGAACAAGGAAAAGGAGGAAGAAGAGGACGCGAGAAGATACGGGCTGATTAGAGGAAGAGGGAAGTGAGAAGTGAAAGCGGAAGAAGGGGGAGGAGGAAAGAGAGAGACAAGGAGGAGAGTGGGTTTGGAAAAGGAGGAGAAAAGGAAGAGGAAGATCATTTGAACCTTGATGAGGCTGATGATGCAGCAAGATGGTGCATGAATAAACTGATGCTGATGTCGCTGATGAATCTATAATGACGCTAATAGGACGGGATTTCAAAGGCAGCACCGTATTGCCAACCAAAGCACTACTGATTGTCACACATGGCAAAATGAGGGACTTATTTATATTCTAGCCCTGCCAACACTGTTTACAAAGCCTCCTACCTCATCATATACACAGATCGAGCTGCTAAGTGATTGCCGTGTAGTTAAACAGAGTAAAATGTTCTCTTAATAAGAATAGTACGGACTGTGACTCATGGCCTCTGTCCAGGCCGCATGTTCCTGAAACACTGTCAGCATGAAGCCAGCACAGCTCCAGTTTAACGTGCAACATTCAACACAAATGCACCTTTGAAGTTACAGTTTAACTGCTGCTGGACCTGAACCAAAAAACGCAAATCAGACTTAATGTGATCGCTCCATATAGACTTACAAAACAAAAAGTGACCAACGCAGTTGAATCATTAAAACATGGATGGAGAAAATATAGATCAGAGGGGAAATAAAGCCCATAAACAATACAGCAGTGCATGATACTGTCAGTGGTCAACTACAAGACAAAAACGCACAAAACACATATATGACAACCCCAGTTTCTCAGTAGAAAACATGAATAATCCCAAGAAAGAGACTCTGTGTCACGCTGACTCACCTCTTTGACGAAAAAGTCAACATGCAGCCTTGAATACACCCTCAGTATATTCATTGTGTTCGTCTGTATAGAAACACGTATTAAGAAATATCCAGCCAAGTGTTGAAACTGAAATAAAGCGAGAACCCACATCACAAGTAAACTCAAGGTGTCCCACAGGGTATTGTGAGCCCAGTGGGCTGCTGGCTTCTAACCGATTTTGGGGATTTTTTTTTTTTTTAAATGTATCCCCTTGTCAGAGTCATAGTGTTGCATAACACAACCCCACTATTACAGTTAAATGTCTAAACTGCAGACATGTTTTCTCACAGCAAAGGAACCACGATGGCATCAGCAATTGCCATCAAAACCCAGAAACAACCCCAAATCGTTTGCTTCTTTCTGCTGCAATCTCAGAACCTGTCACTTCTGGCAACAATCACAACTGCAATATCTCCTCAGTGCAGAAAATACAGGGGAAAAAAGCAACTTTGACAGGCTCATAAAAAAGGAATCATTTGTGTAACGTAGACCATCACAGAAATAGCCCGAAGGACTGTGAAAGCAGGTTTGCCCTTTGTTTATTTGTATTACTTTACAATGGAATGAACAGGGAAAAAATACAGTCTTTGCTGTGTTTTACTATCACTGAACATAGCAACAGGAAGAAGAGATAAAAAAAAACATCAGACACTAGAGTGTTGCATGTACATAATGACTGCATTTCTGCATGTAAGAACTGAGGATAAAATACTAAAAATCAATCAATATATAAATAAATAAATAAAATACCTCTTTGGTAATCATGTTAAACTGTGGTCTCAGGTCTAAAACTGCAGAGGACTGGCCGACAAATTGTTAATTATTTAAATTCCTTTGGTATTTAATTGCATGATGTGTTTGTCATGACCTCGTGAGACTTAAACATCATTTCATACCTCAATAAGCAGCGCCTATGCAATGACATCACTAATGGAAAACTCACCAGCTTTCAGCAAGGCAAAAAAAAAGACCTAGAAGTTGAGTAAAGTGCAAAAGATGTGTGGCATTTAGCACATATGGTGCTATGAAGAATGTAAGTCTGGCCCAAAGCAAAACGGGCCTCTTTGATTCCCATCTTTTTTGTATGACTAAGTAAAGTCTTTGTGCTAAGGACCTTTCACATAAAACATGAATGACTATTATCTGAACACGCCTTTGGCTACAAGGTTTTCTTCATACATTAAATGTTACTGTTACACAGGGGGAGCTGAGGTGAAAGAAAGATGACTGCAGAGGAAGGTCTTAAATGGAAAAGATGTAAGAGCAAAAAGGCTAATGTTTCGCCAGGGTCGCTTTGGGGCAAATGCCATATTCTTATATTCCATAAGCAAAACAAAGGCAAGAAATGTGATGAAATGTATACATCAAAAGCATCAACATCATCTACCCAAAGAAGTAGACTGGCATGACATCATGAATACAAAGAGCACCAGTTCCAAGAAATGAATTAAATCCTGCGACATCTAAATGATGTTTTTCAATCTCAGTTCAAGATGAACAAGTTAACAAGATCCTACAGTTTCATTTTTCCTTATGAGTTACAATGCTCATCAAACAATCATATGAAGGAAATAATGAGTCTTTATTCCTAATTTTCTTCAGAGTGAGAGAAAAAAGTTTGTTTTCCAACTTTTGGATTAACTTCCAAAGCTTTGGCAGAAAAACTCAACCGTGAAGCACAGAGGAACAGCACCAGTATTATTTGTGAACTTGTTGAGGAAATCATGCTGCAAAATGTAAGGGAAATTACTCCCCACCTTTGTTGCAGTGAAGTTGTACTTTAGGAACCAAAATTGTAATGAAGTCTGCACAACATTGTTATTTTACCCCTACCTTTAATAAACACCAAACAAAACCATGTTGAAGGACATCTATAAATCCTCCAATATGTACTGACATGCAAGGTATAAGGCAGCAGATTTAGTCATGCTACATAAAGTATACACAGTCTGGTGGTGGCTGTGGTGCAGTTTCAGTAACCTGCATTTCATTTTTATGTCTGTGTCTTACGTTTGATCTCTAAATCCATATCGCACAAACTAACAGCAGGCTCCAGGTGATTCATAAGTAAAGAGGATCAAAGAGGAAAAGAGGAACGGACAGGGTGAAAAAGAAAGCTTAAGGTATAGAAAGAGATCTGTGCAAGACTGTCAACAAAGATTTCATGAATTAGCAACAATGGAAAACATGAGTTGAAGGGAAAAAAGGAAAAAGGAGCAATAATGGAAGGAGTGAGGGATAGAAGCTGTGCATGCTACATTACATCTCAGCGTCTATGTGAGGAATGACAACAACCACGTAAAATATGAGGTATAATAGAAAACATAAAAAGAAAAATGGATTTCAGGATGGATGCACTGATAAATGAGAGATCAGAGAGCTAAAAGAATCAATAAATGGAGGGACAGGTGAAAGAGGAGGTAATAAGGAAAAGATCTAAGATGAATGGCTGAGATGGTAAACAGAGAGAAGGTGCTTCCATTTCATTCTTTAGGCGCACAAAGATTTCTTTGGTCCAAGTGAATGTTGTGTTTTATACTGCACATCCAAGACATTTCTCCATACAAAGGGCAACATGACACATACAGAGAGTGTGCTGGAGACACAAAGAAATATTCTATTGGTGGCTTCATGATGCATAAACAGATTCATGAACAGATTCATGATTAAAGTGGCACTTTAATGAATAAAAGGGGCTGGAGGATACTTATTGTACTCGTTTCTCCATCATTAATATTTCCAGAGTCTCCTCATTTACTTCTGTCATGGTTACTCATTTTTATACTTACAACAGCATATGTGTGTTTTGACCACAAATAGGATGCTTATGTAACCACGTTGCTGCCCCGTAATAGCAGGGTCACCGAGATGAGGGGAGATGCAAATGCAGAGCAAACAAGTTTATCATATAATCACCCATCTAATAATGAATGTCCTTGCCAATCATCCATGAAGCACTCGAAACATGCATGAGAGGTGGCATACAGACAAAGTCTGATGCACTGACTGACTATTGTCATTACTGCATGTTTTGTAAACAAATGTGGCAATTGGGGGAAAATAAAGTATCAGAATCTGTCACTGCAACAACAAAAAACCCCACTACGTGACAGTGTCCTCCACACTGTCTCAACAATGGTGCAAGAAAAGACTGGGCAGGCATCCAGCGCTACCTCTGCAGCAGAGCAGGATGATACACAGCACTCACTCACAATCACACATAGAAGCCCAACACACACTGTTCCGTGGCATTAATGCCACATACTGCTAAGCACAGTAAAACCCACAAGAGCTAAGTGCCCAATACGTGGTGACTGATTTCTGGTCCTGCTGTGTCCACAGGTGTACTGTTGTAAAAGGGGTAATTTTCAGAAGAATACATTATTGGTGTGTGTTTGATTGACTTGGTCCATTCAAATCAAATCTTTTGCTTTCTTTCTAAAGCTGAGTGCTCTCTACTGTGAAGCTGTGCAGAGTGGACGCTAAAAGAGAACAGTCTGTTTCATTGGTGGAAAGGCGTGTTCTAAGAATGTTTCTCATCTTTAACCTCTTTTCTTTTTGGAAAAAAAACACTCGGTGATCTAGGCTGCTAAAGGTGCCGTGTAAATCAAATATTTCTTCTAAGAAAAGGAATAAAACAAACGCAGGTATCGAGCCAGGAATCACAATGCTTGGGGGGAATCAGTGCTGAGTTTGCTTGCACATGGAGTCACTGAGGATTACTTTGTGAGGCCAGATCTGATCTTAAACAACTCAGCAAAAGCTACTTCTATTTGGAAAAAAACTGAACTTGTAAATGCTAAAATTAACGAAGTAATTGTACCCAGAAACATGTTGCCAATTAATTTCACCTTACTGGCTTGTTATAATGTCACTTTAGATTTTATTTCAGTCAAAGTGAATCGTCCTCCGAGGCTTGGCCCAATTCATCCACACTCAGTGTTCAAGATATGTTAGCTCCCAATTAATTGCAGAGGTGCTTTTGGGACTATGGACCCGACCTGCAGACTCTCCGAACAACCAATTCTATATATGCACGAGAGAAAGTAACACCCCATCCCAACCCCACCCGCACAGGTCAACACACTGGAACAGTTACCACTTTTGATTGAGTGAATCCTTTGGGAGGCCAAACTTAAGAGGTTGCAACGTTCATTTTGGAAAATTATGAGACCAAACTGTTCAGACAGTTTTATTTTTAGAAATGACTTTTTTCAATGTCACTGGTGACTCTCAGAGAGTTCAGTCAACATGTGACAGACTAGAACACGAATCACCTTATCAGTAAGACAATTGGCAGATTACTGCTGGGCAGTATTTCATAGTTCTTATCAAAACAGCTTTGTGATGTGTACTGTTTTTCGGGGTGCAAATTTCACTTTTACTATTCCATGCCAGAACTACCTGCTGGAGTGCAGGGCGCTGATATCAGAACTATTGAAGGCACAGTTGTAACGACCGCACATGCACTGCTGCAGTCATGTGTGTTCAGATATCCACATTATTAAAAAACAACTTCCAATGTGGGGACTTCTGTGATGGCTTTCACCAGAACAAAAAGGTGACATATACTCAGAATAAATGAGAACTCACACAGGTAAAAGAAAAACTTCAAACATTTACACAACTGCTTATGAAACATCCTTTGTCCACATTTTAGGAGGGTTCACCTCCTTTTCTTCTGGCTCCTTCCGGCTCCACTCGATCCTTCTGCTATTCCTCTATTCTTTCACTCGTTTTTTCTCCCTCAAGCTTAAGTCATTATCTAGAAGCCAGCTAATTAAAACCATATACTGAGCTGAGTAGCCCCACAACTAGACTGGGCAGCCTGCTATTTTAGGAAGACTTCACTGGTTAGGCTGTCCAGTGATCTTCTGTCAAGAATGAACCCAATCTTGCAGCCCCATGACAAACAAAACCTGCAGACAGAGTGCTTGTTTGCCTGCACAGCAGCAACCGTGTGCATGCACAGGTATTTAGGTAGCTCCTCACTGTGCTAGACCCTGCACTGTTCTTTGGTGCACTGAGTGCGTGGGTTCATTGATTGTATCTCTCTCTTGGCACTTTAATGGTCGTGGTACTCTCGTCTCTGAACCCAGCATTAGCATGGTCAAGTTATTTCCTCTCAGGGGTTATTTCCACTGACCAAACAGGATTTTTCCGTTCACTCCTTCAAACTTGTGCAAGAAAAAAACGCCTCGCTGTGTTTTTCCATCACTTCCTATACACTTTAGAGTAACACAAGGAGTGAGATTTGTCTGCAGTTTGGATTTATTTTAACTGGTAGCATAGCAGACAATCACAGCAGGCCCTTTGACGCGGACAAATAGGGTTCTACCAAATTCTTATCCTCAAAGCACACAAGCATTGACTTAACTCCAGCTGATTCCTGTTTTTGGTCTCTTCCTCAGGCTAAACAACTACAGAAAACACATACAATTTTTTAGTGTTTGCACTCCAGATGACACACTGAACAGGAAGTGTTCACTAAGTGATGCTTATGAAATCCACATCAGCAAGTACAAGCCTAAATTAAAGTCATCCACACAATTAGACCCAAATGTTACCCAAAAATTACTAGAACTGGTGTAAAAAATCCAGTTTCCAGGAAGAAATCTATAGTTCCTTGACAAATTTATGTTTAAACCACCTCTCACTCTCCCTTCGGATATGATGAAAAAATGCCAGCAGGATTGAAAGAGCCACATAACACTTTTAGAGCACAACAAAAACAAACCCCACATATGCCATTGCAAACTATCTATACACGGTCAACATCAATTTTATTAGAAAACGGAACTCCTTTGGGTGAAAGAAAAATTGTCCAAGGTAGTTAGACTATGAGAAAATGGAGAAATGAGAAAGAAAAAGGCAGGTATAATCCAGGGGGGAGTGCTCCATCATGAAGCTTTCTCACCTGCAATAAAGGATGAGGGGATGACTTACTGAGGCCAACCGGACACACAGACACATGGACACACACACACACACGCACGCACGCACACACACACACACTCCACTGTGTGTAATTGGTGTCAGAAAAGCTTGTCTGTCCATCCACGAGCAGGTAGCAGCCCTCTCTTACACCGGGCGCTGCACGCTACCCTCGACAACCACATCCCTCAGGAGCATTTAGTGCTGCAGTTTTTAAGCCTCCCCTGTTCTTGTGTCACATAAATGTGTAATTAACCAATAACAAATGTTCCGACAGCTTTAAAACTAAAAAAAACCCCACAAATATCATGTCATTTCAGTGAAATCTTATTGTTATTGCTTACTAGGCATTTCAATAATTACAGATAAAACCAGTACCTTCAATCATGTATTTCCTGCTTCCATACAGGATGCCCCCTGCAGTAATCACAGGATTACAGTATTAACTGCAGTACACTGCTGAAATAAAAAGCCTGTGCACGGAATATCAGGCCACATATGTCTATGTATTCAAAGTCCCCAATAAAGAGCAGCAGCTGAGGTGTGTGAATAAGGCCCCATACTGCCAGACTTCACAGCATTCGGTATAGAAGAACTATTCTATCAGTTGACATTTAACACCATGACCACACAGAAGAAATACTTAAAGCCCACGTACTGATGAACTTTACTGTCCAAAGAAATAGTTCATTTTCATGAGCATGTTCAAGAATACACACAAGCATGCACATGAGTGTGACAGAGCAAGAGTATATTCAAGATTCCCTCCAGAGACTGTCCAGTCCCTTCATGTTGTCACAGGGTTTGGCACTGGTCTTGTTTCCCCAGATGTTCCCACCATCCTGTCTCTCTCTTGCTCTCTCCTTTTTTTTTCTACCCGCTGAATCTCCATTTTCAAGGATGAGAAACTCACTTTTAAACTTTCCATGTCTTGCTGTCTGCTTCCTCAGTCGGATACAATAGCAGAACTATTGCCCAAAGAGCACCCACTCTCTTTCTTCTGCAACTTATAAGTAAGAAACAGATTATGTACCAAACTGTCGCAATTTCCCATTCAAGATGCATTGCAAAAGTGGGCAAGCAGAAAAGGAGGGGGGGGGCTGTCAGGAATAAGGATTAAAAAAAGGCATTAAGACTAAAAATAACATTGGATGTACTCCACAGACTTAATTAAACATGCTGGGAATGTGTCATTATGCTTGAAACAAAAGGCACTGAGGTCAAACCTGACCACATAATTCCGGTACAACTTTATTACGATTCCACAAAATTCACTTACAAGCCAGCAGCTCCTCACCGCTTATGAGCAACAAATAAAAAAAAAAAACAAATATACCATTAAACCACATTTATTTTCCACAGCACACCCAAGAACAGCACTGATTATGGAGCTCATTTCAAAGGCAGCCTGATACACTGAGTCATGCAGTCGAGTTTACAGTTAAAGGATATTTCGAGTGGCACCGCACTAAAAGATTACAAGAACCACAGTGCTTCACTACATGTCAAGTGAAGTGTAACTGCTTCTACATAATCCCTTTGTACGCTTTCCACAGAGGCAAAACCTGTTTCTTAAACTCAACAGAAAGGCTGTTTTTAAAGGATTTACTTACAGTAAAACAGCAGAGAGAGGAAGATGTGGTGGAGGTGGTGCTATGTTTAGCTTCCCCAGGTATCCCTTTTGGTGCTGATGAAAGTTGTAGCAGCAAGGTAGCCTGTCCAATACTAAATATAACCTAGAGAGCTGGTGGCAGGAGCAGACAGCAGGCCCAACCAGGCTTTCCCATGTCGCGTGGACAGTGTATTTGCTCTAAGCAAACTCATTCTGAACAACTGGAAAGCTGCACAGCACAGGAAAGTACAAGAACAAGAGGCTTCACACGAGGGCTCTGTCCCTAGAACAAATGAAGGGAGGGAGGAAGGCAGAGAGAGAGGGAGGGAGAGACAGAGAGAGAGAGAGAGAGACAGAGAGAGAGAGAGATGAAGGAGGAGAGAGAGGGGGAGAGAGAGGGGGAGGTGGTGTCGAGTATATATAGGACCAGCCTGCATGACCTCCCGCACAGAGAGCAGACATCAGCATATTCTAAAACCCGAAACCTTACAATCTTTTAATGACAAAATTCTTGTAATTAACTGACCGCCAACAATATTTCTCAAGAGGATTCCTGCTGCTCGACAGAAACTGATTTTTTTGTTCCATGTGTAGTTACCTGCATTTTTTTTTCCTTTTTTCTTCCCTCCTGCCGAGATCAACTATAGATTAAGCTCGAGCCTTTCTTTGATGTATTCTTAAAACCATCCCAATCATGCAGATGGACTTCAACTAAAGTGATGGACTTTCGAAACAAAAACTTAACTTCATGGTTGCACGATACACATTTGGAGGGAGGTGCTAAACTATCCAGGTAAATATCCTGAAGCAGATCAGAGTAGACCCGTCAGTCAAGTTACAATGTTAAATCTATTCAAACTGAAGGTCAGACGGACAAAAATAAACTGTAAAACTAAAGTTGAATGAAAACAATCGCAGTCTTTCAGTTTTTCTTCCAGCTAATATAGTCTTCCTAATGCTGAACTTTATGCACTCCAAGAACTCACCAAATAAATAGTTTGACGAGGACAATCAGTTTGAGATGAGACAGTTATAGGATAACCGGCAGAAAATTATTATAAAATAAATATTATTTTGGTTCCTAAGTGATTTGTTTTTGTGCATCCAAAATTTATTCAATCCACATATTAAATCTGTAGACTGTAGTTAAAGAGGCAGGTTGTGTCTTGGAAGCAGCTGGGGACCATCCCCTGCACAGCAGGAGAGCAACCATCCATGCCAACATGTAGTCTGTTTTCTTGCATTCACAAAATGTGATGGGAAAGCAGTTTCCTCTGTTACTAAGGTCCAAAATAAGGTCCAAAATAGTTGCTTTTGATCACTATTCGTTGAGTTTATCATTTAGGTTTCACATGTTTGATTTGATACAGCTTTCCAAATGCAAATAATTATTTGACTTCAGTGGGATTTTACTGGCTCTTACACAGATAATGTCCGACCACAAAAAAGGACAGGTGTGTCGATGATGGATCAGGAATGGATTGCGATTCAGTCAAAACACTAGTTTAACCGCATTAAAATTATGTATACAAGTAGCCAAGTCTGCATTACCCGAACAGTTTGGACCCAAACTTTTTCCACGGATTCCCCCCAGGTTGCATCGAGGGTAAGCCCTCCCTCTCTGCTCTCTGTTTTGCCAAAACATTACATAAACATGCAAACACAAACGAGGGGTTTTCAAACTGGGAAAAAAAGGGCAGCCCTGTTATCTCTGCTGCTCGACAAGCAAGGGGCTTTTGAATGAAAATATTGTACAAAACATTAAGTCATTCAGTTGGATACAAGGCATAAATTACAAAGTTCACAGAAATGATAAACGTGAGCTTTTAGGTTTGGACAGTCGAGTTTGTAACTGCAGAAAAACACAAACATCACTTGAATGCGTCTTCATTCAAAGTCATATACAAGTAGTTTTTCCTCTACCCTGTTTTGTGTTCTATCTCATCCTTCGTGAGTAATGACTCACTGTAAGCCTAACATAAAGTATTTGACTTTCTAAACAAGAGGGAGCCAAAAAGAAAACTCAAGACTTGTTAGACAACTCCCTCTGAACAGCGATCTGTGTGCCCAAGCATTCATGTGTGTCATATTCTTTTACTTATGCACTGAGACTATTTTCAACAACCTTGACACAATACACACAGATGCAAGACTACACACATGCACACACACATACAAGCACATAAGTACGCACGCGCACACACACACAGAGTGTATTAAGTCTTAACAGAGGGAGATGACACATGAGGCAGAGTGGAGGCCTTCCCATGCCCCCACCCTGCCCTTTTTGTTGGACTTGGACATCTCCCACAGGCCAAGCTGTAAATAGACAGTACCCCCAAAAACCGTCACACACAACACATACACATAACTTTATATGCCTACTCCAGCCTCCAACCAGAAACTCGAGCCTCTTTGCTGCACAGTGAGATGGGGCACATTTGAGAATTTTCTGAAGGAGAACGGTTTCCAATACATTTCAGTTAGGCTGTGCACATAGTGGCCTGTTTAGGTTTGACAAAGTACAGTTGTGTAAAAGAAACATCACTGCATCCAGTGCAGCTTCCAGCCTCTCTGGCAAGCTCGTGGAGCATCCGTAACCATTAATGTCTGCACAGATCACAGCAATAGTTTATGATATGTCAGGAGGGGTCTAATAGCCAGACCACAGAATAGAAACAAAATTTTATTGAACTATTTGTCAGGAGCGAGCCACTTCAAAGATTGCACAGTAAATTACTCCACTATAACACTGCCATGGCCAACATACAGCGAAGTAGAGCAAATTAATGTAGCCTGAGATATTGGCGAGTGGTGTAATTGTTACCAGTAGCTGTAAACTAGGTAGTGAATTCCCACAAATAGACTCACATGGACACTCGGAAGTCTTGACGTATGGCCCCTGCGGCTAAAAAGCCCAATGACAATGCTCATTTGAAGTTTTATTTAAACAGAATGTTAAGAAGGAGGCAGAATTAAACATGTTGCCTACGGGCAATTAAGATGCAGAGAAGGAAATAGTCTGCTGTCACGGCTGACAGTGGTGATCATCATCTTTTTTGGTGGTCGCCCTGTTTTCTTTCATATGAGCTTTCCTGAAGGTTCTGCATGCTGCTAGAGAAACCACAGAGTTCACCAAGAATTTGGGTTTTTCATGTCTCTGCCTTGTAGCTCCACTAAATGACAGTGATTATTTGGAAGAGAAAATTAATTAATTTCGACCAATTTCTGATCAAATTTCCATTCAAACTTTTATCTTCAGCATGAAACAAAAGATAGAAACAGATCCAATTCTGAACAGTTTTTGAATTAAAAATTATGCAACAGAAATTTCCCAACGTCCTCTGTAATAAGGTGTGCTGAGCTAAATACTTTCGAGGAATTACTGTGGTGGTATTTTTACCAGCTGAGAGCTCAACAAGCTTATGAAATGTATCAATGGTAGCATTGGCACTAATTCTTCCATTACACAGACAAGCAAAGGTCTGGAACAACCAGGGAATCATTCAGACACCTTTCAGTTTGTGTGTTTGCTTCGTTGGGACATCTACTTTAATCAAACTGCACCAGAATTTGTGCAGAGGCGGTAATGTGTGTCGCTCCACTATAAAGAGTCCACAAGTATTGCAGATTAACAGAGTGGGAAATGCACTCACTGAACCACATTGCTTCCTAAGATTAAGTGACGAAACCTGCAATCATATCAAACATTTGGATATCAGTCTTTTGTATTCTGTTTGCGTTAGTTGCAACACTGTGTTCAAAAGAGGCTGCTGCAGAATGCACACACTGGTTTCTCTTGATTCTCTGACTCATTTGATAAGATGTACAGAGGGTGGAAGAATCTTTAAAATGTCATGTCGCCCAAAATTACTCACTAATTGTACAGCATTTTTCAGATGTCAAATGTGTCCAAACTCGGAATTTCCATTACCAAAATCCCACTTTTAGACTCATATGACCCAATTAGCTGCCTGATGCTCCTCTAGCGTGATTATATGAGGAACATTTACCTTTCCAGATTTACCGTTCCTGTCCTAATATGTTTAAGATGCTTGTGCCACATAATTCAAATAATGCTGTATACCAATTGAATTCTAATGATTTTTAACACGCCAAAACTTCAGGACCAATGATGCACAGGAAAACATACATGCGAACAGGGTGAGAGGAAAAGATACATGAAAAGAGAAACATGATCGCCAAGGAGCACAAGTACGGTAAGTACAGCTGGATTTCTAAATACCTTTCACCCTGCAGGAATCTCATTGCACAGCTTTGGTGGTATTTAGAGAGTCTTTGTCAGTCAGTAAGCGTTGGTTCATTCGTTGGGCCTAATGTGACTTCATTGATGAAACCGTTTGAACATAAGAGCGCTACACAGGTTTCCAAAAGCAGTTCACATTCACTGTGCATTAATACTACAGTTGTTCAAGAAAAATGAGTCCAGACACAGTGGTGGTGGATCATAAGTGGCAGTCGTTTGGATGGGTGAACATTCTGTGAAAAGAGTGACAAAGAGTGTAACACAAGGACAGTTTCACTGCCATCGTGATAAATGATTGTGCGGCCGAATGGCTTTCGTGTCGTATGTTACTGCGAACATCATCACACTCCGACAGCACCACTTCCTAGAATGCCGAGTGGTTTTGGAGTGAGCTCCACGTGCTGATTTTTTTTTGGTGACAGATCAAGGCTCCACACAGATTTAGTCCTTCTGAGCAGCCTTCAATATCGTCCCCCCTGACCCGCAGAATGACACTGACCCACAGCCGTGTCGTACATCACCTTTTATTACCAGCAGGTTTCTGACAATGCCACACTGAGTCGCGTATATCCCCAGTTCATAACCACCTTCATTGAGCTACAATACTGATGAAATCTGAATAGGAGTGAGAATGCTCAATATGTAGCATCCTGGAAACAGAGTGCAAATCCTTCAAAACAGACAGAAAGCCCTCAAGAAATCTTGAATATCTGTTTTCTTTGTCTAAGAGTCACAGTAGCAGGAAGCCAAGGTGGGCAAGGTCTCGCCTGGACACATCTCCATTCAACATTTCATTGTACCATCTCTCTGCCCCACCCTCCACTATGTGCATTGTATACAAACATGATGCTGTTTCCTGTAGTTCTCCCAATGGACTCTGTGTTTGTCTGCTTGAGGGCTTTTTTTCGTAATCCACCCTATTCTAAGCGTTTTGCAAAACAAGCATTTTTTCCTGGGGTGGAAAAGTTGGGCTCACATAACATTACAAGTATTATTTAAAATGTATATTTATTGAACTAAAGTAAACACACAGCACTCCTGCCGAGTTCTGTTAATAGACTGGAGCAAGACTCTTTGAGAGGATCCACTTTGGGCACATGTTCACGGGCTTTTCTTTAAAATCTTTTTAATTTGCAGAGGAACTATTTCAAAAGATTCCCAGAAAGATTTCGGGGGTGGGGGGGGGGAATAGAAAGTAAAATGGGTAACATCAGCTGTTGTCAAATACCTCGGGGGTTTATTAGCACCTGTCTGCAATTTCTTTTCTCCCACCAACTTCTTTCTTTCGAGTTTTCTTCTGCAATGCCAACATCAAAGTGAAAATTGCAGGTCCATGCTTTCGACTGCATACTGACTTTCAATGTTTTCCAAAGCTCAGTGAAGCTCAGCTACCCGAGCAAGTAAAATATCTTCCCACGCATACGTTAAT
Organism: Malacoctenus gilli; assembly: GCA_032164315.1. Lineage (NCBI taxonomy): Eukaryota > Metazoa > Chordata > Actinopteri > Blenniiformes > Labrisomidae > Malacoctenus > Malacoctenus gilli. Next base: position 19,101,836 of record JASSRZ010000072.1, read on the forward strand.
TACTTCCACAAAGTAAACAAAAATTCGCTTTCCCAGCTTGTTAAAAGTACGACCAGCATCAAGTCCAATATCTGCTCACAAGATATGGTTTAAATGCAGGCATGCAGATGCACTGTTTTGAGTTTTTAGATTACTTTCTGTCACTGAGCATTTTGCAATGAGCCACGCTGTCAAAACCATGATGTGCACTCCTGCCATGCAACTCGAAATACGCCCACTCTTTTTTAATGCCCAACAGACACGTACAATGAATTCTAAGGGACCGTAACAAAGAAAAGCAAGTCAGCAGGAAGGAACTTAGGTGACCACTCAGGAGGTGCCTGCTGTGCCTCATACATGGCTGGAATTTTAAGCCTACGAAGTAAGGGTATGAAAAAGGGGGGAAAAAGAGGACTAGCATGAATCAAAACAGCCACAAACGTACATAAAGCATATGATCACACAATAAAAGGCAGCACAATGCCGATTACATATCGTTCCTGTTCTCCCGTAGTGTATGTTTGTCACTTACATTGCTGTAATGCGTAATTCCTCAAAAGTGAAATGCTGCCAGTTCCTTTCAGTCCCACAGAGGGCTTTGTTGAGCAAAAGGTTTGACCTGAATGCTCCAAATACAAATAGCCCACTGTAAGCCTACTAATGTGCAGTTTACCCTGGAGTCTCGATTATTTAACCACAAGTGCTGAAAGTCCACTTTTGCCAAGGCTCAGGAATCAGGCAGGTTGACACAGTCTGGCTAACAAAAGCGTAACATTCAGCTTACATAACAAGGGATTCAGCGGAAATGGGCAATAAGCACAAACACAAAGAAAGATGGGTGCTTATTTAAGAGTATAATAGGACCAACGATGGTCCCAGTCAAACGTGCTGCACCTAAGACTGCCACTCTTCCTGGCACAACGGGAGCCCAGCAGCCAAATGTTTCAGAGGCAGCAACATCAAAATGGTGAAACAAACACACACCAGCTGTTCAATTTAGGCTTTCTTCCTTAACAAAAAAAAGTGTCCTTCACAGGAATATTGTCGTGGCTCACTGCAAGTGTGAAAATGCTGTCTTCATTACTGACATCTATCCAAACTGAGAAAGGGGAAATTGTCAGTGTGACATTTTAGAGGGAAAAAAAAACAATCGCTCTTTGAAAGTCATGGTAAACTTAAACTTCCACGCAACTGACCAGCACAACGCGGTGTCGTGCAACTGAACGGCAGAAATGGGTTTAGAAAAAGAACAAGTGTGCTCTCAAGATTTCAATTGGCACATCTGGGCAGCCAAAACAGCGATTCGCTCCATCACTGTGATTACACCACAGGACAACATGCATTCAATCAAGCTGCCGAGCGAAACGGGGAGGGGAGGAGGGAGAGGAGCAAGAACAGAGGGAAAAACACACAAGAAATAATTGCCGACTGGTTTTTTTCTTCCATCTGTCCAGAGATTCTGTGAGGAACATAATGCCTGCAGTAATGTTTCTGATTGTTGCAGGGAGAGTTGGTCACGGTTAAATTACTTCTAGTGCTGTGACATGATATGAAAAAGACAGACAGAGGGAGCACTGAATGTGCACTGGTAATTAACAGTCCTAAATGGCTCATCAGATTTCGTGATTTTATTAACCAATCAACTCTTTCATGTTGGGCTGTTTGTGTCAAAATAAAGGCTTTTTTTCTTCTTCAAAACCTCCAAAATCTTTTTATAAGAATCATTTGTTGGGTGTTTTGACCAGATCTTTTCCACCTCAGCACCTCTTTGGGGTTCACAGCTGCTCTCTCAGCCCCTCCAATAATTCCTGACAGAACCAAAGGGACACTAAATTGTTGACTTTAAGTAAACTGCAAGCTCTAACAAACAATGCAGTTATTTAGGCATTATTCTCTGACTGTCAGTTCCAGAAGACGTTTCTTAATGAGGGTGTGATTCCTCCTCTACAATTAACATTTTGGCACTTATAACCTGGACATACATGTAATCCTTTCAACACTGTCTCATTTTTACATTTGGACTAATAACCGACCGAAAAAATAAAAAAGTGTCACTCCTGCCAACGTGACAGTGACAACAACAGCAATTTGGGTTCATCCAACCAGGTTTTATTTCAAATCGTTCTGCAAGTTAGGAAAACTAAAGTTAACAAAAGGTCCACGAACTAAAACAGATGATGGCACAACTCGATGAACATCTTTCTAATGCCACTAAAGGCGGTGCTCATGCTCCTTCTTTGAGTGCAGGCATATTTTTGGCGTTGCAGATGTGGAGGGGGATATCCTATTCTGGTAGCAACAGTTCACCTTGAACACCTCCTCTCAATACCTGTAGCAATTAACCTTGCACGCTACACCGTAAGTATTACAGTACAATTACATCTGCATGATTCTTTTACTGCGGGTATGCTGGATAAACCCTGTGTAAAATATCTGTATGTCTCTACCTAAATATAGAAGCTGTCAGCTCAGATGTATGGCCCAACATAAAGTGAATGCTGGCCAAAAGCCAGCGCCGTGTCGCCGAATGTATTTTCATTTGTTTTTTCAACCTTATGCCTTTCATAGAGAATGATTTGATTCAAGTCACATAACCATCAATCAAGATGTTATGAAATATGCACACTGTAAAAAGCTGTCAAGTGACACATACATCATGTAAGTACAGAGGATGTTCAGCTGTTCATCACCTCGGAAGGTATTTACCGTATCAGTTATCAAAGAATCTTCGAGACATCAACATCGCTTAATCATCAATACATCTGTATTGGCTTCATCCAGAAGGCAGCACACACACCAGACAGGTTACCAGTTCATCCAAGACCGACACACACAGACAATCTTCCCTGCACCTATTCCTACTTCCTGCATTAGATTCATACATCAAGCAATAAGAAGCATCTCTTGGGATTAAGGAGTTGATGAACCCAAAGAACTCCCAGGCAGGCTCAGAGAGAACATGCAAACTTCAACACACAAGCTCCACCTCCTGGAAACAAATATCAGATGTCTTGTTGGGAGGCAAATATGTGGAACACAATGGTATAATGTGACACTATTAACTGTGCATCAGTCCAACAACAACAATCTGCAAACAAAAAAAACAAGCAGACATGTGTCATGAAGCGATGCCACCAATATTAGTATTAATGCTGGTGAGAATTGTTATATACATTCAAGCAGCTGTTGATGTCATTAGAAATCTCGAGGATTTATTTCACTTTTGAAAAAATAATGTTTCATATGATTCACATTTGTTCAGCAAACCTGAAGATTAAAAAAATGTTGGCTGCTTTCAAGAATTATGGACAGAGTAGAGATATTGTTTGAAAACAAATAGATGCTGAGTTCTGCAACCAAAACTTAATGACTGCGAATCACAGTCAGGAGCTGCTTGGAGTTGCGCTGCTCTCTGTGGAAAGTCGAAAGGACATGAAAATAGGTCGTCCTGTGATACCATTTAACAGGTCATTATGTGTTGGAGCAGTGTGGGGAGGGGGGGGGGTGCAGCTCCAAACCACAAAAATAGAGGAGGAAAAATGAGAGACTAATTGGTGGCATCCGTGCCCTCTGCCCCGCTGCATACCTGCGGCAGCATGCACGTCTCTGTGGCAACAACAACGGACAGAGCGGGTAGCAACAGTGGCTCGTTCCTGCCAACGCATCTCACTACGGATGCCAGGACAGCGACTCCTCATCGGACCGCTGTCTCCCAACCACCACATGGACATTGTGACAAGGAAAAAAAATAATAATAAAAAAGGGGGTCGCGTTATAAACTAATGTGGACAGGAATACGTCCCACCCCACCCCCCTACCAAAACCATCCGAACTAGATAAGCGGGGGATATTTTCCAAAACGGCAGCGTGTCCTACCTGTTCCTACTGTTCCAGGAGGAAGAGGAGGAGGAGGCGGAGCAGGCGCATCAGGATGAAGATCGATGCCGCATTTAGAGGACCACAGGACGAGGGGAAGGCGAGCTGCAGCGCAGATCTGGCGCTCCCCGGCTCGGTCACGACGCTGGTTGCCTCTCGGTTTAGAGCACTTTGTGCTCCGCTGGCTTTTTTGGCGCCCTGATACCAGAAAACACGGAGAACCGAGAGGGGCAAAAATTGTGCGAATGTAACGAAAATTAACCAGCCTACGCGAACACTGGGTTTTTCCTGTTCCTCCGAGTATTTTTTGGGAAAGCGGTTTCAAGCCAGTAACGACACATTCGCCAGAAAAGAAACGACAGAAGTAAAGTGGTGTTAACCGCTAGGTTTTTAATTTTTTTGGAACATTTTTTTTGGGGGGGGGGGGGGACATGACTAATGTGTGAACACACCTAGTAGTTGTCCCACAGATGTCTTATGTGCCAGTGTTTCTAGTCCGGCCTCGTTGTTAACGTACTAAAAATAAAAAGCGGGAAAAAAACACTACCAGCAAATTAGTAAAATAAGCTAGTTTTTCCAACAAATATCAGGAGGGTAAAACTCAAAACTGCCGCAAAGCTAATAAATGCATGAACTTACCCCGACTTCTGTGGGATGCAAATGAAGACTTCTGGGGAAAATGTAGTTATATTGAAGTTTGTTCCCTCAAACTGCATCACAATTTGACAAAATGGAAACCGGAAGAAAAGTCAAGAGGATTTTTTTCCATAGGTCGTGTTGGCGTCAGAATGAGAATATGATAAAAAATAATAAATCATTGTACGTAATCTGTACCTTGTTGTTTTTGTTTGTTTTTTTAAATCTGAAATAAAAGAAACTTTGGGGGATTTCTACATACTTCTACAACATATTTTCTTTTTGAAAATCCCAGCATCTCTCAGAATCCAAATGCTCCTTCTATTTCTTTGAAATTTAAGGGGAGTTTGGGTTTGTCTGTGTTCAGTGTGAGCACCAAATGACTTTTGACTAGAAAAGGTAAGTTTAGCAGATAGGCTGACGACGTTGCTCTTTGAAAAGTCTTGCGCTGAAGGGTATTTTGAAAATGAAACCAAATAAGCCTGATTGGCAGTCCATGAGAAGCGAAGCCAACAGTGGGGTTACTCATTATTTTAGCTCTGTTTTAGATGCTGACATTGTCTTGGCTGGTTAGTTTCCCGTGTCCTACAAGGTCACACACCTTCCGCATCCAAAATAACAGCAGCCACTACTTTTTCTTCCTCTCACCTGCTGCGCTTACTTACACGAGGCTGCATTTGCTGCTGTCATTCTGAAGTGGGCAACATGCGGTGCACTGAAAATTGATTTCCTGGCAAAGATTTAGTATTTTCCATTACGCAGCCAGGGCGGATTGGTTGGAAACAGCCTTTATTGACCTATATATTCTTGAAAGGCATCTTGAGCCACAGTAAAACTTTTGCTCTTTTTGCTGTCATCACACTGCCACCCTAATGAGACTTGTTGTCTGTCATTAGAGATACGTGACAGGTGTCATGTCCACCTCACCTGGGCTGCATATTGTATTTCTGCGATGTCTATCAGCAGATGGGTCGCTGACCTGCTCTTTTACCGAGGCCGACGTGTGTTGAGGCACAAAGGGAGCAGCAGGAGCAGATGGGAACTAGATGGATGAGAGAAGGATGAGGCAGAGCTGTGTGCTTAATATTTAACCAGTGACGACGCACGCTGCTCTGCTCAGGAGGGGGTGGGGGGGGGTAAAAATCATCAGACTGAAGTGACAGAGATTATAGAGATGCTGGAGTCACAGGCGGAAAGTAAAGGACTGATAGGAGTGTCAAGTTTTGCACCTTACTGGACATGGGTTGACGTGGATAAGATGGGTTTGATGCATTAAAAAAACATAACGCTTTTACTTCAGCATTTTTTGCCGAATCTCCATGATATTAAAAAAAGAAAAGGCCCACAAATTGTTTTTGAATCTTTTTCGTTTCAAATAAAATCTTTACCTAATCTACCTTTTCATTAAGGTAACAACAGAATAAGCGGAGCAGCAAATGTGGAAGCTGGCAAAATAAAATTTCATGCCACCACTTGGCAATAAGCATGTGCATATTTTACATGTCACTCTTTAGAAAGTCAATCAATTCTCCCAGAGCTGAAGTCATTCTTGCAAATTCCACATAAAGGACGTTTTCATAGCAAACAAGTTTTGATGTCGTCATCACACAAATTTGTTGAAATGTTTGGGATTCTCATTGAAGTTGTTTTGTTCTCAACATTACCAATGATATGCATTTGCGAAAAGCGTCCTGTACATATGTGTTCATCCCACAATGGAGAACCAAGCACAGTCACATCATTGTGTGGGTCATCAAGCCAAAGGACAAACCTAAACTCTTCGACGACCACATTTCATGCCTATAAATAAAAGTATAATGGGACTGGTACCACCGACATGGTGATGCTGGACTCTTCTCTGCCATGTTTCTTCGGCTATTTGGGAACGGGCACTGTTTAATATACGATGCTGATGCCGAAGGAAGGTGGAGGCCGCCTGCAGTGGTCCTTGTTTATGAGTGCGAGCAGGACTATTGGAAGATTAATTGCATATTTATGCATTTAATTTGGATGCAAATTAGCAGTAAATTTATTGTATAGTGCTGGAAAGATGATTAGGATAAGACATTCTGCAGCTAAATTCCCAGCTGAGTATTACCTCAACTGCCCACAAACCATTTTCAACTCGAGGCGCTGTCCATTAATCAAAACACAAAACCCACGTACTGGCGCGCACACGCGCACATACACACACATATATATGTATTCCCCGACTATTATTGGCTGCAAACCAGTGAGAAAATGGTTTTCACAGGCAGAGATTAACACCCTGCCTGAGGATGTCAATACCCTTCAAACATTCCCATGAAAGCCACCTCAGCTGAACATGCCTTTTAATCCTCTACAGCTAAACTTTTAACTGTCCAACAGTTAAAAGGGACATTATTGAAATCCTCGCTGTCCGAACGGCGACTGGGAGTAAAAACTGGGGCCGAAGCATCCTTACAATAACAAATAGAGGCAGCAGAATGACCCAGCCGAGGATTAATACGTCTTTCAGTGGAGAAGACAGGAAGTTACTGGGTCAGCTGCAGCCAGGACAGATGAGATGCTTCCTTCTCATTACTCAAACCTGAAAAAAAGAGCGAGCGAGTTGCCAGTTCATAACACATACAGATGAGTATTGTGCCACTGTAGTTTATGTTTATGGGACACTTTTAAACGATTTTTGTAGAAGAACAAAAATGTTACATTTTATGAAAAACTGTTTTTCAGGAAACTATAAAGACAGTGAATCAACATCTTCTCGGCTCCTCTTTTTTAAACTTCTGGCAAACAAAAAATAAACAGGTTGTCATTCTTTTAAAATGTTCATAGACAACTGTTTTTTTTCCACTGTATAAAATAAACCTGGTACTTTGACTTAGTTTTGCATGGAATTACAAAGGGAGCAGATAATACTCTTTTTCGACATGTATCACAGACCTCCAGCCTCCAGCACTGACCTGGAACAAGGAGAAGAAAAGACAGGAAATGTACAAAATTTAAAAGAGTTTGGAGTTGAGATATTTCTGAGCTTTAGGATATTCCTTTTTAGATTTATTTGAACTTATTCTTTTCATCCCATCCGGACACTTTAAGCTAACTGGCTGTTGGCTTCATAATTAATAAATGAGGTGAGCAGCAATCAAGCTTCCCTCTTGAGTGTAAATTAATACAAATGAGTCTCTCACATAATGTCCAATTATGTCTTGATACAAGTACAATCGAAGGAGAGTTTTGCTATATTTCACTGTGTTTTACCCAAAAATCTCGTCTTTTTGCATAAATGTGGAACTATGTCACCAAGCAAGGACCGACAGACACATTTTTTCCCAACAGACAAACGTCTGCCTGAAAAGAAAAAAAACACAGCAAATCATATTCTTAGTCACCTCTGATTTATTCTGCTTGTCACTTAAAATAGCACATTATCCCATTTTGTTGCTCTTTTTATTACAGAACCCTTTTGTCCCCAAGGTACAACAGCCCCGAAATCCATTTCACCTTTTAAATGCCTTTTCCATTGTCGAAGGATCCCCAATGCAATGAGCACAATAGGTTTATCTGTTAAATTCGAACTGGTGGTATGAACACAATAGGCCAAATTGCTTTTCCCAATTATGAGCCAAAGCAATAATTACTCTGGACTAAGCTTACCTCAAATAATCCTTGAAGAAAAGGAGCTTCCGTCATCGTCAGAAAGAAAAACATCCATTGGTAATACTGACAGCTAATCGAGTTAAGACCGTTTCCTGGGTTCTTTATTTCCAAGAGTTACTATAAAAATATTTTAATCTGGAGTCAATGAAGACTCAAATTTCAATCGGACTAATTTGTGTCTGTTTGTTTTCGTTGTCCCTTCAAACTGTCATTCACACATTCTTCCATTGGGTCTATTAACTGCTTAGGTAGAATTGCTCTGTTCCTTAAGAGCACAGACTCGCTCGACCGACAGATGTCTCCTGAGGAAGATGTCGGCCCAGAACGCCCTCCAAAACTACCACTGACAGTTGTAAATAGATTGAAGTACAACAGTACAAAGTATGTTTTCGAAAACGGACTCAGAAAAACATTGTGATCATTTACACGTCATGGAGTATCATGTACATCCCAAACATGCAAACTGTCTGAAAACGTACAAAACTCCTGGATGAACCTCCTCAATAAACCAATAATCATGAACTTGAGAGACAAGCCTGGTTTGCATTAAGACCCCCCCCCCAAAAAAAAATGTCAAGATGAGGCCACTGAAAGTGGTTGTAACTGTATTGTTCCTGAAGGTAGAAAAAAAACCAAAAAATTGATCAAGGGTGACGCGTTAGAGACAAATGATCCTGTGACGGCGTCTGAGGATTTATGCTTCAGCTGTTGTGGGAAGAACTCTCACAAACAGAGTTTTGGTGTCGAGAGATTTCACAGATGAGTCGGCCGGCAGCTCTGGAGAACACAGAAAAACAACAGCGTTGCAATCTTTGTTTAGGTTAATGTCAGAAATCAGAACTAAGCAAAGATTGACAGTATTGTTTGAACCAAGACCGAATTGCTGGTGTCAAATGACAAACACCTGGCGGTGGAGTATAACCTCAGCCTTGGTGGTGACAACCTCAGCCTTCCTCAAAGAATTCGAATCAGATAAAGTTCACTTATAGCTAGAAATGTAAGAAATGATTCACACATTATCACCTCAAGTCATGACGAGCGTATCAAGTGAAACCCAAGAATTCAAGAAAAAGCTGAAACTTTACACCAAGTACCATCAGGTTCTGTGCAATGTGAGATTTTTGAGGCCAATCTTTCACTTTTCATGGAGCATTTTGCAGTGCGCTTCTGCAAATTGTACTTGTGACTGTACTGTAACAGCAAAGCATAAATAACTTACATCCTTGAGCTCAAAGATGACATCTTTTAAAACAGATCTAACCACAATTTCTTGAAATCCAAGCCGACATCGAAAACCAGGGACATTTCACTTGAAAATGTGTTTTTTTAATATACCTACCTGGTGTTATTACATCAGTTTAATTCCCCCCCTACACTGAGGCTGAGTGTAACACTGATAAGAGTCCTTTTTCTGTCCTACCCTGAGTGAGGTCCTGATCCATGTAGAGTTTGAGCCGTCTGCTGCGGAGACCGAAAACCTTGGCAGCCTCAGAGAGCAGGCCCGAGTAGTCGAGCCTGTTTTGTCCCACTGGGTTCACCAGCAGCAGTGTGCCCACCTCTCCGGCCTGGCACTCTGGAGGGAAGACGAAGAGTGTTGAAGATAAGCAAACGAGGCAGCTGTTACTTCCTCCCCAAATTAAGAGATGATTGTCTTGTTTGCAGGACTCGCTTGGTGCTGAACAGGTATAAGAACAAGCCAAAGCTTAGTGATGGGCAAAAGAGAGTGAGGCGGAGAGGAGGAAAATAGATCCTACTGAGCACAGATGATCAATTGGTAAACACAGAGGTGAGGTGAGAGGAAGCTGAATGACTTAAAGGATACAGACGGATTACAGCCAATTTCCTTTTATACCAATAAAAAAACCCAGAACATTCACATGATGGTTACAAGACCTTCTTGTGGTGAAAAAAACAACTAAAAAAGTAAAAAAACACAGTAAGAGTTACAGCTCCATTAGGTTCGAGAAACGGGGGTAAGTAAGAGGAGTGATAAGACTTTGAAGGACCAAGAATCAAGAGAACGAGACGTGTAAGGTGAATTTACTACAGTACATGCGAGTGTGTGTTTCTCACCAGCTGGCTGTGCGTTGCAGAGCATCAGATTGACGTAAGGACACAAGAGGCCGTCAGTTGAGGGGGCCGGGCTAAGAGAGGCTGAGCCTGAGGTCACCGACAAAGTTTTACCACTCAGAGTCTGAAGGTCCGTTTTGCTCGTCAGCTCTATCAGAAAAAGAAAAAGAAAATCTCAAGATCAGGATGATGTGACAGAGACACCATGAAGTCAAAGACGATCACAAAACATAGATTAAACCTTAATTTTTGCTAAGAAAAAGCATTTCGCACCTTTGTGCACCTCAGTTAGGATGCACAAGAGACTGAACGAGCTGTTTTCAATGTGGATGTGAGTGCGTGTCCGTGTGTGTACATGTGTGGAGACTGAGACACATTGAGACTGCTGAAGCAGTAAAGATGCACTAAATAAGTAAAGTCCATTCATCATTTACCATAACCACTTATGTATGTATGACTGTAAATTTGCTTATTCTTTCACTCTGCATTGATCAGGACCTTATTTTTAACAACTTTTGTCATATGTATATTGTGGTTTTTTTTTTTAAGTTGCACATATGAGAAAAGAGAAGTGTTGACAATGCAAGATGCAGTAAAGAAAAGTGCACTGAATGCAGTTTAGTTGTTAGCCTCAAAAACAAGTCGAAACATTGAGGTTGTAAAAGGATTATAAGCAGAGACACAATAAAGAGACTCCAGATGTTTCACATCTGGGTCAAAACTCCCGAGTCTCTCAGCTGTGATTCTCTACATAGGAACAACAGGTCTCACCAGTGCCTCCATTGTAGAATTTGAGCTGGGTGCTGTTGGTTCCAAAGATGGTGTTGCACACTTCCTTCAGCTTGTCAAAGTCGACTTTGTTGTCCCCTCTTGGATTCTCCAGCAGCACCACGCCCTCTGTGGAGCAAACCAGAGTATAATTGGCAAACAACCCATGAAGTGAATTCCAGGTAAAGTCAGGCAGGAAATGAGAAAAAAAACCCTCCAATTTTTATTACATTGAGAAAAAAACTGCTGTTTATTGTTGGAATTGTGTGATTGATTTAATATTTCCAAGAGAAAAAGCTAAAATCACAGGAAAGATCCGTTATCTGTGTTCTACAGTATGTTTCTTTTCCCCAATCAAAGTTCAGAAAAACCAATGCTTCTGCACAGACTGCAGCCTCTGTGGAAACAGCAAGCGACGATCGAGTCAGAGTCAATGGATCACATGTTTGATGAGCTGAACGTGCACCTTGTGTTATATTCTTGTGGCATCAGTTGGACTAAAAATACCTCCCCATGTTCTACCTTGTTGCTTGTTGTTGACGTTCACTCTGACGTTGACATAGGTGCAGGCGGGTCCGTTTGGAGGCGCAAGAGGGGCCGAAGATCCCTTCACAATGGTTAACTCCAAGTCTGAGGCCTTCAGCTGGAGAATACACATGAATCGGTAAGTCAAAGCATCACCGCAGCATCACTCACGCTTTGTTGTTTTGGGTTGCAAAGCTGCTGGGAACCACCCTCTTGTGCCCGTTCAACTTGTGTGCTAATACACTTCCAGTCTGACCCTGCGTGCCCTGAAGGTTTCCCTCCTTACCTGAGTCTTTTCCTCGATGATGACGCTGGCAGCCTTCGGGACGGGGAAGGGCAGAAGTGGAGCTTTGGTGGTGGCAAGGATGAAATCCTTGTGAGCCTGAATCACTGAGTCCAAGTACTCCCCCTCTGGTTGGCTGCGGTAGTACACGGTTATCTCATCTGACGGCACTAAATGCCCCTAAAACAGGCGAGGAGACAGCGAGAGTTTTTCAGACGATTAACCTCTTCCTACATATAAGTATGAGTGTTTAGAAGTACAATTTCCATGGTATCATAAAGCTGTAGGACTTGAAATGTATTTCATAGAAAAAGCTTCAATGGCTCTTCAAACAATCCAATATAAATGATAGCAGAAGACAAAGAATCACAATATTGAGCTCGGTAATTCTTCTCAGAGCTTTTGTTTTTCTCCTTTGAGAGCAAATTACACCAGAAAAAAAAAGAGAACTGGGTAAAAAAAATCAAAAGGACAGAAAAGAAAAAGGAAAACAAGCAGTGAATAAACAATATATAAACAAGTGAAGGAAGGAGGGAACGTGGGGACATTCATTCTGGATTCATTTTGGCCTTGTGTGCTGCCAACGTCCACTAACCTTGATACATTCAAACACATTGATCTCATCCTAATCTGCAGCATGCAGCGTGCAGCATGGGTGCACAGCCGCGCACACACGCACACGCACACACCGACTGTGTAGTACACAGTGATACTCACTCCCCAATTGCAGTACAGGGCTCAAGGGCAGAGGAATAACGTTTGCGCGATACAGAGGAGCAGTCAATCAATGGGGGAAGGTTTATAGGCTTTTCCAAGTCAAGGTACTGACCCCATCCTGATGGGGCTCAAACATGGCGATTGTAATGTAGTGTGTTAGTGAATACAGTAGATAGAGCGCCGATGTTGAGTCTATACAAAAAAAAGGAAATGCTGACCCCTGTTTCTCAACCCTGCATCCCACGCAAGCAGCGATAACACGTGCACACCCACAAACTACTACCAAACCTGTAGGAGAATTGTTCAAAAAAAAAATAATTAATTCCCATTCGCAGGGTGGAAAATTCCTGACAGATCTCAGTTTGAAATAACTGGAGGAATTTAGCCTGGCCGGGGGCCAGCGCACACCACTGCCATAGGGGGACGGAAAAAACTGTTTGTTGCTTGTAAAAACAAGGGGCTGTTGGCTAATCCGTCTTTACTCCCCAGACCACTTCAAAGCTCCAACATTAGAATCTGAAAGGGGCCAGACTGTAATTAAGCTTCCATTAAGCCTGCCTTATGATGGAGAAACCTCTAACTGTGACGCTGCAGTGGAAAGATTTCAAAACTGCCCTGACAATAGCATGGGACATAAAGAGGAAGGAGGGAGGGCCGGCTGATTAAAGAGACGGAATTATACGAAATACAACAATACAAAGAAGTTTCTGTGTCCACTTTGTACCGGTAGTGCTGTCAGACCAACCACTGGTAAACTTAATTATAATGGCACAAAAGTGGTAGGGCCTGCTGTCATACGTACAGAATGAAAAATGGAGAGTTCGGGGTTCAAAGCAACGGGTTTATTAAGAAAACCTCTCGCAAAGTCATCGGTACGACTCCTCAAACTGCCTCAGTGGCGTGTTTTGTTCACCCTCGCTGCATCTCAGCTGCGTCACGTTCGACTTATTAAACACAGGATTGCAAAATTCAGAAGCGGTGTGTTATGTCTCACACTTGTTTTCGGAGCGAGTAGTGCTCCTGAAATAATTGATTGCCTCACCTTCTTGCGTAGTTTCTGTATGCGGTTGATGACCTCCCTGGCAACGCCCTCGTCCACCATGGACTGGTCCGGGGTCACGTCCAGCAGCACCAGGACCTGAATGACAACAGCAGAATCATCGCAAAGACTCTCATGCGAGCAACGCAGCAACCATGATTACAGGATTTGGCTCCAAAACAGGCCAGAAATATTAAGCTGATGTTTAGAAATCTTAAAAAAAAAGGTTTTATTTGGTTTTATTTTCTTGAGTTTTCCATGAGAATAAAATTACCTTTATATTTGCTGCTCAGCCTTTAAAAGTCTTTCGATCCACATTCATAATTGGTGCCACATAAAAAAACCTGCAACTTGTCATGCACTCAAGACTGTTGCGTTTTTCTACAGTTACCATCCTTTGGTCATTGATTCCACATGTTTTCTTATGGTAGTTGTGTTTTCTGATGTGTTATCAATTATTTGATGGCACCACCAACTGTGTTTGTGCCACTTTAAGACATTTAAAAAGGCAATCCGTTCCAAAAGAGTTGTAGACATCTATACTGAAGCTGGTTACGACAAACACACCAACATTATTTGAAAATATGTTCTAGATTTCCAATAAAAGACGGTTGGCCTTTTCGACACAGTGAAGAGTTTAAAGAGAGTTTAAATTGGTCAGCGTGCTCCAGGCAGAATAGTGGCAGAGACCGACAGAATTTCACACGACATGAGCAATTTAAGACGTTATTCATCTTCTGTTATCACGAGTTTACTTTAATGACTGAAGCAGCCAGACTCTCTCAGCTCACTGCTACAAACTACTTATTAGGCTATCTAACATCTATATGACAAGAGCAACCTTTAAGCAATGAATGTCTTATACTCTTGACTAAACATGCAGATTGTGAACGCTGGGGAGGGACGAAAAAAATGCGGTCATAATGACATTACTGTAGTCTGTCTGCATCATTAGAAGTCAAATGAGAGTCATGTTGTGTGGTGCTGTGCAGCTGCCAGCCCCGAACACTTTAGCACGGGAAGAAGGAGGGAAACAGATGACAGAGTAACAGAGAAAGTACACAAAAGCAACACAGGAGCCGAATATGAGAGGGAGAGAGAACAGAGAGACAGACAGATGGGAGCTGGAGAGACGGTGCGAGCGAATTAAAAAGCCAGCTCAGTAAACTGGTATTAAGGTGCAGCCGTGTGGTGTGTATACGGTTGGAGGAGCACTGATTAGAGAGGGCCTGTGGGAAACGCATACATGCTGGTTTCCACTTAGCCGTGAAATGATTTCATACATCACGCTCACAGTAAAGACACATAAATGCATTTACAGTATGCGGCAGCTTGGCGCAGCAGCAGAACAGCATTAATATTTTCTTGATCCTGTTACATTACACTTTGTAGCTCGATCCACCCGACAACAGCAGGTACTCTAGCAATGAAAAGTGGAAGGGAGGGAGGAGAGGAGGAGCACGATGTGTGTGTTGCGCCTATATGAATCTATTTTAATGTAAACCAGAGGATGATATGTAAGAAAGAAGAGGTGTCGTCTCAAGTTTTACTCATAACTGATAAAAAATGAGTAGAAATTTTAACTGGTACTTGAAAAAATAAGTCAATAAAAACACCGAAATACTCTAGTTAAAACTTCTACTTGTGGGCGAGCAAGTTGAGAGAGAGAGAGAAAAAAAAAAGAATACTTCTCCTGGAAGATGAGTAATTGTGATGCAAAACCATTTGAGCTCAAGTATTCAAAACTCTTGGGTTCAAAGTCCCGGCTCACCTGTGCGTCTGAGTGCGCTTCGTACTGTGCGGCTGACCCAGAGCTCTGATCAAAGGTGTACATCAGCCTCAAGTCCTCTTCATGCAGCTCGTGGCCGTCCACCATGATGGTCCCTGAACA
This sequence comes from Malacoctenus gilli, assembly GCA_032164315.1. Taxonomy (NCBI): domain Eukaryota; kingdom Metazoa; phylum Chordata; class Actinopteri; order Blenniiformes; family Labrisomidae; genus Malacoctenus; species Malacoctenus gilli. The sequence continues at coordinate 19,117,262 of JASSRZ010000072.1, forward strand.
ACAAGCAGAGAAGAATATCATGTTTATTTCTATGCAACAGAAAATCAGACAGTCCAAACAATAAATGTCACGCATGAATCAACAGAATTCATTGATCGCCATGACAAAGTTCAAATAATTGCTGCGATTTATGATACACACTGAAAAGGTACTGCCAGACAATAACTTTACTCATTCAATTTGGTAGGAAACTAACACAACATTAAGATAAATCTATATAAGAAATCAGTCTACCTGCAATATATAAAATAGAGCTTCACAATATTGAGAAAACATGCAATATACAATGTGCAATAATAAAAACTTATGTGTGCAGATTTTTGGATTCAAAATGAGCAAAAAGAGAAGCTGTTTCTTCGAGCCACTGAGGTGTCAGCACGACAGCAGAAGGCCGGAAACATGAACGCACAAAGTCTGGAAACAACTGATCACATCTCCATCAACCTTCCGTAATGCGTGAATCCCTACAAATGAATCGTAAACTTTTGGTTGACAAATATCTGCATTCCTATCAAACACGGAGTTTCACTGAGACCACGGAGAAAAGGATCGCTCATTAAAAAGAGGCTTAAAAGGTGTGCACTGTGCTTACTGATGCCCGTTGGGATCGGATCGATGCTGGCAGCAGAGCATGGTGAAAATGTGACTATAAACTACTCAGTTCTCCATCATCCTGCTAATTAAGTTTGAATAAAGTGCCAATTGATCCTGTGAAATTAGCCTCTATATGGCAGGATTTATTTGTTGAGAAAGCTTCCAGAAAAAGCCTCAATTTCAGCCACGGTGAATAAAAGGCCCTCCAATTTCAACTTGCATTCAAGCTGGGGTTGTTTTAAATTCGAACGAAGGTCTGAACTGGTATTTGCAGGCACTTTGCGACTCCTTAAGCGGAAGTCTTTCGAGCCACATCCACAGAAGATCTAAGCTCTGAAACAATACCGCAAACTCAATCTATTCAGGTTCATATCTCCATTCTGCCCGTGGCAGCAATTACCCATGTCTGTGTTCTGCCTAAAAACCATGACCGTGTTCTCCTGTCCTCTTCACTTCTCCACACCCAGAGGCTGGGTGAAACAGTCACTCAGCTTCTCTCTAATCTGAGATTTCCACACTTTGATTTCCTGCGTCCCTCCCCGCTTCCTTGCCGTTTTCCATCCTTTTCTTGTCACCTCGTGTCTTCTACCTCATCAAAATAATGGGATCAAACGTTCGAGTCAAGAATCCGTTTCTTGCCAAATTGCCCCCCTCTGAGTCAAAACTGGAACACGGTTCTTTGAGTCACTCATTGTGCAGCGAGAAAAATTGCTCAAGAGGTTAAAAGTGGGCTCTGAGCTGGATGTGAACAGTTAAGATTTTTATTTCATAGACAGATTTCTTCACAGAGATGGCAATTTTTCTCTAATTTGTCATTATGCTTCATCTAATTGCCTCTAAATCCTGAGAACAACATTGAGTGCTGTGTTATTGATTTTAACACCTCAAAATGGGTCACACTCCCTCAAACGTCACATCTCGCCTCTGATTCCGATTCCGTAAACTCGTGGTTCTGTGCACATCTCTCTCCTAAAAAAAATTCCTGTCCTCTTCCACCACATCAATCTTTTTTTCCCTCAGTCGCTCATCCTCCTTTTTTCCTTCCAATTGGCTGGACTTCAAACATCCAAGTGATTGGAAATCTTGGGTTCCCACAGCCCAGCTGACCTCTGCTGCTTCCCTCCCAAGAGACTCGAGAGGGGGGGGGGTGTGTGTGGGGTGTGTGTGCATGTGTGTGTGGGGGGGTGCGCTCTCCTCGTCTTTCTATAATTGGAGAGACAAGATACCTTGCACAGCTTTGATCCCTTCTCCAGCTCTGATTATAGTTACGGGAAGGTTTCAGGTTTGCATTCTCAGGATAAACTGACTGTCAGCCTGCAGCAGGAGGTTCATTGTTTATTTTGGCTCCTTGGCAGACAAAAAGTCTGAATCAGAACACAATAAAAATATTGCTCTGTGTGTTAACATAGCTAATGCCACTTCCTTCGCGAAGTTTAAGAGATGCTCTGCACGCAGTAATTACCTGTCTTCTGGAAGGCCTCGAGCTGCACACTGCTGAGCTCCTTGATAGAAGCAGTGACAGCTTTGAAGGCCCCCTTTAGTCTCTTGCCCAGCACCATGTGGTCTGGCTCAGCTCTCAGGCGGATACCGTACTTGTCCTTGTCCGTTGAAAGTGTCAACTGTCGCACATTAAGCTCCTGCGGGATGAAAAATAGTCACACACTCGGTTTCAGAGAGAGTACAGTCAGTGTCTTGTAGCTGCCTTCAGAGATAGTTAATATTCCAAGTGGGGATGGAGCCTCTATCATCCATCTTTGTCTGCAAATGGTCTATTCTTTCGGGTCCAGTACAGAGTTTTGGTAGCGCTCTAAGGACATTCACATTGCACAGTCAGAGGAGATACTGAAGAAAAAAAAAAGAAATGTGACTTTCAAATTTCAGCACTTTTGTTAAATAAGATGCTTTGATGTCATTAAATGTGGATATGTTGACTGCAAAATGCATTTGGGTCATTTCACACCTCGAACACAGAGTAGTTAGAACCGACGTCGTCTTTTCAAGTCTGGTCGCGACAAATGTTTCAATGGAAAATACGTGCTATGTTTACTGAGTAAATAAAACCTCAAAATCAAACCACACACAATGAAACAAAGAAGTTGAAAACTACCAACAGGTAATAATCAAAGGTTGAAATCCATCAAAGTCATTTATTCAATTAACAGGTTACTCAGTCATTAAATTAGCTAATCAAGAAAGCCAGTCAATTCTCAACACACTAAGAAGCAGCTCCTCCTTTTTCAGCTCCTTTCACTCAAACATGTTGTGACTGAGTTGAAAAGCTGATTTTCTGACATAGCGCAGAAGAGCCACCGCCAGTGCACAGTATAAAAACCTCCAGGTAAAACATGTGGTTGATAAAGGGAGCGATGAGCATTGATTTTCTTTGGAATGCGATCGATGTACTGATTCCCACAGAAATTCTAGACAGTATCTCTGCTTTTGTGTGTGTAAAGAGAAGGTTTTCACAGACTTTCAGTTTATCTATCAATTCACAACAAGGCATCTTGAGCTTATGGAAAACCTGGCCAATGGTTAGGTCTTCAGCAAGGTTCCTCAGCCAAATGGACGTGTGGATGGCCTCAGATTATCAGCTTTAGTCTGAATCAATGGCAAACTTTCTCAGCAGCATCTTTATTGCACTTTGCCTAGAGTATAAATAAGTTATCTATTTCTATTTGATGATCTATTTATTGATTTCTTTCCCAATATCAAACTGTCTATCTTCATTAGAGGAATTCAATGCTTTACCTTGAAAAAGACAAAGACAATGCTGTTCATGCACTTCTGATTTTCTGCCCGGTGTGAAATATTGATTTGCTGTTTCCTATTTTGTTGACGTCATCAATAATCCTTTCCAACTCCAGCGTTTCCAAGTTGGAAACAGTTGAATATAAAGTCAACGCCAGACACAGAGGAGGTACCGAGGCCAATCAGTGTCCAGTACACGCACAGTAAAAAGTAGAGAAGTCTGAAGGGGTTTTTTTTTTTCGGCGTGGGCGTTTTGTTGACGAGATGATTTTAACCCCAGACAATTCAAAAGAGAGAATTTCATAACTTTAAATGGTGATGTTCGTCAAATAAAGAAATGAAGTTGATGAGTGGTGATATGATAAAACATGGATGCAGGTGAAACAGCTCCAGCTTTGCGGCAAACACAGAGGAGATTCTCCCCTCGGCGGGAGGACCTGCAACACTTAACAGCTCTCAATTCTGATCAAATAAACCTTGTTTACTGGAGGGAGGCTAGAGGCTGGCAAGGTTAAACGTTTCCTTCAGCTGAAATGAAACACAATGATAGATAAGCAGTGGCTGGAACTAAGATAAAGCTCCAAAGATCCAGCTGAAAGGGCCAGCGGACGGCCTTTAACTGGTACCTTTAATCCAGAAAGTTATGTCAGTGCACCTCAACACTGCTCTTCAACAGCTGCAAGCACTTGAGTCCAAAGCACATCCACCATTTTTCTGCTAAGTTTATGGTGGGATGTCAAAACAATACGAACGGCTGTCATCATGTGATAAAGGGAGGCTGCTGGCTCCAGTTTACCATTTCTTAACTTAGCAAACTCATCATGCATGGAATCCACATGTGGACAGATAAATTGAACACACTATAATTGCAACATGCAAGAAAATCAATCTGATGAACAGCATTGATGCATATTGCTGTCACTGCTGCGTGCTCGTGGAGAAGCCATTACCAACGCTCACGTCAGCACTGCATTTAATGATTGTGGCAAATAGATGAGATGTAGTCCCAGCCTCTGCGATCAACATGTTTTTTTAAACCGACAAAAATGTTCAATTACAGTTGACGACATGAGCAGCGTGTGAGGATGTTGGGCCCCTCTGATGTTTTGTCCCGTCCACCAAGTCGCCGCACTGAACTCTCTGAGGAGTGTCAACATGGTGCTGTGGGACGCTCCTCTGACAATGTTAAGTTTAATGGTGCTGATCAAAGCACAGAAACATTCTCTCCCGGTTAGTAAAGAAAATCCCCATTTCGTGGACTCTCATACTCAGATAAGTAATTCAGATGACACTTTACCAACTTCCAGGGCCACACGGGTGGACAAATACGAGACAAAAGGTTTTCTGTGCATGATGACGTTAATCTTGTAGCTTTACTTACTTCCAAGATGTATTTCTGCAGAGACTGGATGTCTTTTAGGGCCTCCGAGTCCTGGTGGATGACAACCACTTCCTTCAAAGGGTACTAAAACACAAACGAAAAGCTCAGGAGGGGCGTCTTGAAAAGCACAACAACAAACCAGCGGAAAGCTGAGAAAATCAAAACATTTTGAACACAGAAGAGCAAGCCAAAAGCATCTTTCTTTCTTCTTTTAAATTCCTGTTTGTTCACAATCCCTCTGATAAGCGTGTGTGGGTTGATGGTTGTACAGGTGCAGGACTACCTTGACGGGCAGGGTCTTCCTGTCTCGGATCACTCTGCCCAGCTCAATCACGGACTGCATCTGGGAGACGGCGCTCTCAATACGCTTGTCGATCAAACTCTCTCTGGAAGACAAAGGGATGAGATCAGAGATGTCGACCATCGCCAAGTTGCAGGTCCCCACAGCCACCACATCATAGCATTAACAAGAGATTGAGAGAGGAACTGAGACCACTTGAGCATCCCAACCAGAACTTCACGGTATTTACAGAAGCCTGGTTTTCTGAATGTCATGAGCGAGTGTCGAAAAGTGACCTGACTCAACTGTAGCTGGAGCTACTTTAAAGGGTGCATTGTGACCTTCGTTGGTTTTATGACAAAAAACAGCAAGTCCTCTTAGAATAATTATTCCGTGCAATTTTGGGTCACATTTAGGTGGGCGGGTGCAGCAGCTCCACACCGCCTCAAAGACAGCAATGGTGCTGCAGAAAAAATTAAAATGGGTCATCTTCTGAGGAAATGAATAATAGAGCATGCCCGGGTCAAAACCACATATATAAATAAAGACAGAGTTCAGAAGCGTCAGTTTAACTCACTTTACCGCAGGAACATCCACTAATAAGGTACAGAGACTTCCACCACTGAATTCAAATTAAAGCTGCACAGCCACTGATAATCAGGCGTAATAGCAGAATTATCCGTGGCCAACTGTCTGCAGGCACACGGGCTGCATGTGTGTGGATGCACAGTGCCTGTTCATTTACACACACACACACACACACACACACACACACACACACACACACACACACACACACACACACACACACACAC
>JASSRZ010000072.1:19123179-19153538 GCA_032164315.1 Malacoctenus gilli
ACACACAGAGAGAGAGAGAGAGAGAGAGAGAGAGAGAGAGAGAGAGAGAGAGAGAGAGAGAGAGAGAGAAGTTAAGGCAAAAAGGGAAAAGCTGTTGTGAAGCCTGACAGCTACCACAAAGCTGCCGCAGACCCTTTAGCTTCAAAAGCTTCTATTCTGAGGAGTTCACAGAGTGTTACATTTGGGGTAAGGTGAGGCCATGCACTCTGGCTGAACCTGATTAGGCTCTAGATAAGCAGTGGATATCCGGTGAGAGAAGAAACTAACGCAAGGAGGGGCTGCTGTGTTTGTTGCAGGGTCTTATGAGGCAGGAAAGATGATTTAAAGTCCCCGCAGCATGTTGCATTTGCTATCGCAGTGAAGAAATCCATTTGTGTTCCTAGTTTCTCAATAAAACCACACTGAAGACAACGACTGAGTCACAAATAAAGCTATTCTGGCCAGACTACGGAAATTGCTGCTCATGAGAGCTCCACATTTTCTGTGATGTCACTGTATGAGGTGGGACGGGGAACACCCGAGGCTACATCAACTCTTCACACGTGCCAGAGCGCTGCACAGATTGTCAAACAATTGCCAGCAATCACAGCGATACATCAGGTGATGAGCCCAGCACGGTCCTGGAACAAAGCGAGACCCGTGTGGAGGAATCGGAGGAAGGGGAGGACGACACCGGGGGAAACTGTTTTCTGGGTCAACGAGTGTGATGAGTTTGAGCCGGAGGATCCCCTTTACTCCAGTCCCAGAGCAGTGATGAGGAGGCAGAGAAAGAGCCTCCTGCTGACAGATCTCAGCAAGATGTGCCCAAATGGGAGGCAAAATATTACATCGTGAGATTGGAATAAGAGAATTGGTGTTCGAAGGCTTGTTGGAGGACTCTGTAATTTAGGCATAGAAGGAGAAATCTGGACGTTTTGGTGAACCATTTCACTGAGCACAACCATGACTATGCAATTGATCCGTTGTTCTGAAACCTAAAGGGACTTATACCCTTTTGAAGACGTCGACAGCACGTCCAGTCTGCTAGAGCACAAAGTAGCGGGCTGCTGGGGTTTGTTTGAGGACAGCCACTGCTGCGTCCTGACACACTGTACACAGCTAAACTCTGGTGTGCGTCCTAATATGGAAACTGAGGAGTGCTAAAGAAAATAAATACATTGTTAGCATATTTTGCTTGTCTTGTTAAAACAGTAAAGCAACAGTGTGCTGAAAATTTTCAAAAAAAGAGTTAGGTTAGAATCCCTGAGGTTGTGTGACCTATTGGTGAAAATATTCATAATAAACACATTTAGAGCTGGAAAAACCCCCAATACCGCTCACACTGCAGCTAAACTGAATGGACTTTTTCCAACCTGAGCTGAGGCAGCATGAGGTAGTGGATGCTGCCAGTGTCCTTCTCCTCCAGAGAGGCCGGGTCAACGAGGTGACGCAGATTTTGGTACATCATCTCCGTAATGAAGGGTGTGAAGGGAGCCTGAGGGGAAGGAGTGAAGAAAGCAAGCAAACAAGAGAGACCAAATGAAAAGAGAATCATTATTTGATGCTCTGCGCTGCTGTTAATTTAGGTTTTCTGTTCTAAAAGTCAGAAGCTTCTTTTTTTTTCTGTAGCTTTTTCACACTTCAATGCTGCGAAAGTTCAATCAGATTCACACCATCGTGGGGTCACCGCTAATGCAATTTTTTTCCATTTCAACCGCAACCAATTAATTCGAATAGTTCCCATCTGATCTGTATTGATCTGGGTGAGGCTAACAGCCTCTGAGCGTGCCTCACGCCTCACATGCAAACATCTTCATTGTGTTATAAATAAAAACTCCTACTGCTAATGCATTATTCATAGTGCAGGCAGGCACACAAACACACCTCTTCCCAACCGGCATTAAGCTTTGTTTCTTACATACACAAAAGCAAAAAAAAACCTCAACACAAAAAATTTTCTGCATATAACCTCTCTTCTCTCTCACACACACACACACAAACACACGCACACGCACACACTTACAGAGACCAGGTGACTCACCATCAGCCTGCACATGGAGAACAGAACACTGAAGAGGGTTTCCAGCGCCCACAGGCAGTCCTCAGTGCCACTCTCTCCCTGCAAAGTTCACACACATGCACACACATGTGCACTCATGAGCCATTCCCCCATACAACAACAAATAGATACAAATGTCCTCGCAGTCATGACTGCACATACAGTGCAAATCTTCAGCAGGGAGCTCCAAAGTCAAATGACATCTGACACCCCACTGAGTCCTTTGAAATAGCTTTATTGGCTTTATGTCACATTTTGTGTCACTGCAAGTTAACTTATCTCTGCAGAAACAGAAGGCGGTGTCTCACCTTTAGGCGTCGTCTGTTGGTCCTGACGTACCAGTTGGTGAGCATGTCCACAAACTTGACCAGGCGAGGCACGACAGTGTACAGTCGATACGCTGCAACCACAAAGCAGTCACTCTGATTACAGTAGATAAAAAATAATGTCATGAATGAGTTGAACAACAAGATAAGTTGAAAGATTTGCAGTGTCATCGTTTTTTCGCTACAGAAAATATTGACTATTAATCTTGTTGTTGGACATAAATCAAACTGACTGGGACTTGGCATTATTTTAGGACCATAAATGAGTTTGCCCACACACCCATTTATCTCATTTTACACTTTGTCTATAAGAGGTTCATTAAGTTTGAATGTGCAAGTGGGAAAAACCTATCCTGTAAATTATCCCATTTATTGACAGATCCCTGGTATAGCAGTGGAAGTTAATGTTAGACTTGCAGCCTTTAGCGTCGGAGTTGTTTCAAGGTGAAGCCTGAGCCTGAATGTAACATGAAGTCAGATCACAGCCGTGTGTGTGCATGTCGGTGGGCGTTGAGGGCTCCTGTCTCACCATCCATCTCGGCCTTGAAGAACTGGATGAGAGACTGCGTGAAGGACTGAATCCATTTGTCCATGATGTTGTCGCTCTGCTTCACTTTGCTTTCATTGTACAGGAAAGGAATGTCCTCCTCCTAACGCAGGAGAGGAAACACACAGTTTGACAAAATAATTCACACACGGGGGGCTGGCCGACAGAGACCAAAACATATATCTTGCTGCAATTCCTTGTTGAATAAGTATTTGCAATAACGCTTTCAATATATTCATTTTTTGCTAAACATAATAAACAAAGCAAAAAGTTGAAGGTCAATATCTCAAACTGTAATCTGAAATATCCAGTCAAATGAAAAATGCACATAAAAATAATCATTCATGTATCAAAGGCCTGAAAAGGCTGCAAAAACGTGTTGAAAACTTTGCTGCCGACGGGTCGACATCTGCAGTTTCAAACTGCTGCTCTCACTCCTGCACAGGTTGTCAGTGAAAGACAGAGCAGGAACAATAACTCGAGAGCGGCTTCGAAAAGATACTTGAACTTGCAAAGGCAACAAAACAGCAGCAGCAGCATCATGAAAAACTCCGCTGTGTAGAGCTGAGGTGTACAAAGACACACTCTCTACAGCTATCCCCACAATATCCAATTTAATATGAAAACACAAACATGCAGGAGTAACATTCATATATCACAAGTCTAGTGAATTCCACAGAAAGTCTTTTTCCCCCAATTTCCAAGTAGTTCTCGCACATATGAACAGCCAAACAAATATTAGTAAAAACTCAAGAGTGAATACAGTATTGCAACAAACCAACACCTCGATTTTTGCCACTGATAGCCAATAATAACAAGGCAATATTCACCCAAACCTGCTGTATTCTGTGAACCAAGCTGTGAGTGGCTGTTATCTGGAACAATGCAGTACTTGTATGAATGACTTTTGACTCCTTCTCCTGACAAATGTTACCTTCTGTAACCTCTGCACGTTCTGCACCAGGAAGCGGTAGGCGTTGTACCACGGCAAGAAGACATCCTTCAACACGTCTCGCACGCCTTCCTCCTTGAAACGCAGGTTTTCTGCTCTCACTACAGGAGAGTTGATGAGGTACAGTCTACAGAGGCAGGAGAACAGTTTGGTGACGATGTGACCCCTTCATCTCTAGAGTTCCCTGTCCTTTAAAAGGAAGGGTGAAACATGTGAACTCATTCTCTACGACAGGGTAGAAGATATCTCTATGAAGGTATGTGTCTACATGAGGATATTGAGGGTTTTTTTTAACCATGGGAACCAAATGCTCCCTGTACTTAACCCATGCATATTGAGTTGAGTTTTTAAGGTGCTGAGCTATCAAACCATTTCTATTCATATCTCAAGCCAAAAAAAAGACTCACCAAAGCCAATAAGGTAAATATTTTGTCCAAAAACTTTTGAATATAAATCCTGGTACACCAGCTTTTTTAGTTCTTTTATTCCAAACCCGCTGAGGTTCAGCTATGCAGCCTCCCCGAAATGCTTCATTGAGTTCTGCTGAAACCACTTTGTAACAAACAAGCGGGCAAGCCACACACAGCGTTTATGCAAATGTTTTTAATCGTCCCTGCTGGCTGAAAGCAGCATTTGAGCTGCACTATTCTCATTCAGATGATGCAAACCAGCAACTCTAATTCTGGAGGAAGAAAAAAAAAAAGCAAGAAAGCTGCAGGGTGTGTTGAAGTTTGTTAATGTAAAGTTGGTTCGCTGTCCACCATTTCTGAGCTGAACAGAAAGTCTCAACATGGAGGCACAGTGATGACGTGGGCAGCACTCTGCCCCCACGGCATGAAAACGTTTCCTGCAGGTTCTCGTGCATGTGTGGGGGGTTTTTCTGCGCGTTGCCCAGCTTCCTATCAGAATCTAAAGATGTGCTCGTCAGGTTCAATGCTGGCTAGAACTGCAAACCTGAGGAAGTCAGTGAGAAGTGGACTGTGGTCGTTTCAGTGTTGGCCCACTGCAACGTGCACAAAGCCCAAAGATGGCTGTGTTGTACTAAGCTATGTCTTCAGAACTTCAGGTGAAGCAGGTCTAATAACATTAACGGATGAAGAGTACCACAGTGAAACTTGAATCTCTCCAATGTGAATGACGGGAAATAGAATAAACAGGAACAGCCAATCAAAAATGAACAAATCAGACCAAATCAATGCATATCATCATAACTCGATGGCATACATGAGCACGGCGATGGCTGGAAAAACTCTGCTTATTCTGAAAGCATTAAGACATGATGTAACTTGATGCAAGGGGACATGAATTATTTTCATTGCGGCACAGCTGACATACATTGGAACTAAAATGCACAATAGACAGAACTATCAAAGCAAAACACTTATTTCTGCCACTTGTCCAAAGAAGAATTAGTGTGTGGAAGACAGACATTGATGTTTCCTACTTCACTCATCTCTCATTGTGTTCAACTCACACTAAAATCAATGTATATAATGTTTAAAGCTACAAAATACACAATGGGGAGACTTGAGTAAAAACAGATTATCCCCCATTTTCCCCTTTATCTCAGCAGCTCAGCCCTCATCAGTGTGTATATGAGCATATGGTACAACCGTGGTGGTTTATTCATTAGGCCATATGGACATAGCGTTCTTACTGCAGGGCAAGGGAGAGACTGCATAAAGAGGGACATGTGTATGCATGAGTGTATATGCGTGAGTGCATGCGTACTGTATGTAGGACTGGGACACTCCCTTGTTAATTGCAGAGATTCAAACCTTTCAGAGCCTCGCTAGCTAATAACATAAGTTAAGTTTAGCACACAACACGGCCACCGGCACATAAGCACTGACGTCTCAGAAACACACACGCACACACACGCGCACACGCTCCCATTCAGGCTCAGAGCTGACCTGAGGGCATCGGCTCCATAGTTCTGGACTATCAATGTTGGATCCGGGTAGTTCTTCTTGCGCTTGCTCATCTTCTGTCCATCGCTGCGGGAATGGGACAAGTAAGGCATTAACGCACATACACACGCATGCGTGCACAAGGGTGCATGTTGGAAACCATCCACTTGGTATTCAAATTAGTCAGGCCCTTCCAGGTCAGCAGGCCTGTGAGCACAGAGCTGCTTTCAGACCCTGGGGCTGAGGACAAGCAGCCCTGCTGTAGAGCCGCTCTGAGGGCTAAATGTTACAGCACACATACAGCACTGATTAGGAGAAACAGCAGAAAGATTAAGAGGGGCTGAGTGAGCAGGTGAGAACAGGGGAAGAAAACTAAAACAGGTGCAACGGTGGAGGGGAGGTTCTGCAAGAAAGTGACGGAAAAGTTGCAATAGCACCCGAGAAAAAACCACGAACCTTATAAACACCCACAGGATGAATTACTAATAACTGTAGTTAAATCTAACACGTAGCCGTTTGTTTTTCTGAGCCCAAATGTGTTCGTTCATAGAAAGAGAGGCTCCAGAGTTGTTTCTTTCTGAGACGCCACTGAACAGAGGTAGGAACCAGATGTTTGGCCGACATTATAAACTCACCTTGCGAGCACAAGTCCATTTACGATGACGTTCTTGAAGGGCGGCTTGCCAAACAGTGCTGTGGAGAGAACCAACAGGGTGTAGAACCTACAGGGGGAAACAAAAAAAGCAGCAGACAAGGGCAGTTCAGAAGTTGAAGTTTTTTCATTTCGATCACAAGTAAAATCAACGTTTTAAAGTTAGACATGTAACAAAGTTTAAAAAAACTCGACATTATTTACTTTTTCAGTAACACATCAATGTGTTTCTACTTTCTACTGAGTCTTGTGGCATCTCAATTATCCCCCCCTGATGGAAACAGTATAGAGAATCTTTATGTCTCCACTCTCCAGTTGTCACAATCTTTCCATCTATCTTTTCCCCACCCGTCCATTTAAACCCTCGCTGTTTACCATCCTCGGGTCTGGTCGATACCCTCAGCGATGAAATCTGCCGGGAAAGTGTCCTCGAACTCCTTCCTGTTTTCAAAGGGGTAGTGCACCTGGGCGTACGGCATGCTGCCACTCTCAAACCAGCAGTCGAACACCTCGGTGATCCTGCGCAGCACGCCCTTTCCGCACCGCGACGGGATCGTCACGTTGTCGATGCTAGCGGGGAGGGGGGCGGGGGGACAAAGAGGACCTGTTAGGATCTTCCAGAAAACAACATTTGGAGTCATTTTATTTTATCTTAATTGGTGTCATTGGGGAACATCGGAGGAATTTGTGCACAAGATGGATTTACGTGTTTATCGGCATTTGGGCTGCGACATGGACGACTGTCTCCCTAATCGTCTACGGCAGAGCAGAAGTTTCAAGAGGCGGCCCATGTGTCATGTTGTGCTGACACCTCCTCAGCTTGGCTTATTGCTTTGGGTTGCGAGTGTCAGATAGAAGTAGCAAGGCTAATTTACTACATTTACGGAGTCGCTTAAGGGCAGTTGAAAAATCAAATTAGCTTTTCTGCATCAAACTGAGGAAAATAAATGAGTGTTAAAATGGTCATAACTTAAGAGTGTTCAAAGTTTTGAATGGACAAGAGTAAATATCTTTATGGCAGAGGAGCTCTTCAAAATGAACTTCAAACAAAAATACAAAAAAAAATCTCCACAGCAAGTTGACCAGTCTACTTTTTCTGGCTAAAACATTTCGGCGTGCAGCTTTACTTTGCAACTCTTAAGAGCCCTGCTGGAGTCAAAGTGAATTGAGAGTGTTTAGCGGGACTTGTTTCCCAAAGAAGTGAACAGCTAAGTGCATTCTGAGTAGTTTAATGAGTCGTTTTTGCAGGTTGGTATGCTGAACATGCTTCCACGGTGTTCTAAAACGCAGGCAGAGCCATTACCCTCAGAGGGGGCCGCTTCAAAACTCATCATGTGGATTTATCACTGTCTGCTAAGTGATCCATCCATCTTATTGCTACATCTTATGCAATCAGAAGCTAAATTTTTTAAGTGCATAAAACAATTTGAAAAATTTGTGAGGAACTCAGTAAAAGTTCAGCCGGGAATGAACCTGAACAGGACGAACAGATGGCTTTAGTTCAAAGGCAAATCCACATGAAAGGCTAACAAGCTCGTCAAAACAATGATCATGTCAGAATCCTTTACAGGCAAACAGATGGCGCGAACACGACATGCATATGTGTCATCAGCACTGCATTTAATAGCACTAACATATCTCTCATGACCATGCTAGCATCATCTACTCCACGAGGAGACGTTGGACTGGTGAGTTGTGGGTTTAGCGATTTTACACTTCATCGGTTGGAGGGCTACTATTTATGAGGGTCGCTTATTTAACAGGTGCAACTGGAAGCACTGCAGAAATGTGTCTCTCATGATGACAAGATGTGATGAAGCTTCACTTCATATCAAACCAATCGAAAGTCCACAGCTACATTATAAAGTTGTACAAGGTGTACAAGATGCATTTCACTGAGTGAGCCATATTTCTTTAACATTCAATTGAACTTCCTACCTATGTGAAAGTTATGACAAACAACTCCACAACTTGCAACTTGATCGAGTTTGTCCTTCCTTACTGAACACTATACTGTTGGTCTATAAACACAAGACAAGCTGATAAATAACTAATCAGTATTGCTTTAATTAACTCTCAAAAGTTGACAAAATCCTGAGATCACCATCACAAATGCTCCTGACTACTGGTAGAAATCAAATTGGGAGCTTAGAGAAAGCAACCTCTTCTTCACCCATCAATTAAAGATGACCAGCTCCATGGAAGTGATTAGAGGCAATTAGGTGATGAAAGGCGGAAGAGGAAAGTGATCTGTGTACCGCGGCGGCCGTCTGGTTCAGACAGGCAGGTCACATTAGATGAAACCAGTGTCGATTTAAAATGAGACCTGCGCGCCGACACGCGTACAAGGGCAGACAGTAGATCAAAAATGTATCGCAACATGTCGACTCCTATAACACATGCAGCTTGTGAAGCTCAGGGCATCCCGCCATCAGAGCTGCAGCACTGAGAGCATGTCCAGGTGGGAGGCTGCTAATCTTGGCGGCTGATCAGTGACTCACCTTTCCCGGTGCAGATCAGTTACTTTGACTCCACTCAGCTCCTCCAGCTCGGTCATGGACCCCACACACACCACCTGAGCAATGTATGTGCACGCAGGCACACACGCACACGCAGGCACGCACGCACACGCACGCACGCACGCACGCACGCACGCACGCACGCACGCACGCACGCACGCACGCACGCACGCACGCACGCACTCACGCACGCACACACACACACACACACACACACACACACACACACACACACACACCATCTTGAGCAGGTGGAAAAGCACAAAACATTTTTCAAAGCAAAATACTTACTTATGAGAAAAATCTTAAGTTACAAGTTACAGTTGGTTTCAGTTTGACAAAGGAGTTGTATTCAGACTTCACTACTTTTCACGCCACTGTAATAATTTTGCACGAATTTGACAAAAGGACAAATGAAGCAGACTCATTCTTGGAAAGTGAAAACCACAGAAAGATAATTGGCCAAAGCAGAATTGTTTAAACATATCCAGGAAAGACGCAACATGTTTGCAGCATGGATCCACAGAATCCATTGCAGACTGAATACATTTCAATTCACTCTTCAACGCGTCGACACCTGCAGCAGCATTTGCATCTGTCTGTGTTGGTTATTTTTATTTCCACAGTTTGGTTGCAGGTCTGAGATCTGCCTGCTTGTAGCTTCTGGTTTCAAGAGTTAAAACAACAGCTGAGCCTTTACTGACTTTGTTGGAGTGAGAAAAAAGACAAATAACCCTGAAGCTATAGAGGCTAATATAAATATAAAATCAACATTCATATTGCATAAGATCATTTCGCATTGCAGTGGAAAACTTTGCTCAGTCAGTTTACTCGAGATCCCTACCGCTCTTTTTTTTTTCTCCATCTGTGTTATTTGATTCCTGCATTGTGATGCTTTTCTGGGATGGATGTTAGAAAGGCGAGAAGGTGTGTTTCAAAGTTGATTGACTATTAAAAGGAGTCAGTCTTGCTGTAAGAGCTTCTCACTCAGAGACAGGAGGAGATAAATGATCAATCAGCTCATGAATATAAAATGAAAAACGATTGCGATGTGTTTGTATTCCAGCTTAAGTGGAGTTAAAACAATGAGTCCATGAAATTAGGAGACATTGTGCAACAGTAAACTGTCTGTATTTTAAATTCCATACAAGAAACTGAATTTTGTGGTCGTAGGTCTGTTTTAACCCCCTTCCTGAGAAACTTCACCTTAAAAAGTGTGTTATCATGAGTCCTTGGAAAGTTAACCTGTAGGCTCTGCTCTAGTTCTCCCTCAGCACCAGGTATCATGGCCCAGATAGAGCCTCAAACGTCGCCGGTGCGGACAAAAAGAGAAGACAGCGCAAAGCAAACACGCCCAGGAGGCCCAAAAAGGAGAGAGACAGAAGAGAAGTGAAAGACTCAGTGAGACAGAAATCACAGGAAAAAACGCACAATGACAGATGCACGCTTACAGCCTCAGATATGGGTGCCTGAATTGCTGCTAAGGGGTATGTGAAGGAAGCACCAGGGAGTGTAAGTGTTCTGGAAACAGTCACAATGCTATTTCCAGCAAGCGGGTCGCTGGCTGTCCCTCTTTCAGCTCGGGGACCGACGCTTCATTTTTCAAATCCTCAAACAACCCAATTCTGACATCTCTGTTCAGTTCAGTCTACTTCACACAGTCAGCTGGCAGCCAACACCCATAACAAAATGAACATTTACGGTTTGGCTGGGCTCTCCGGCGTCTGCCGTCTTTTTATTCATTCCTCTATTCAACTCTGATATTTCACCCATCCTGGGTCTTTCACTTCCTCGTTTCATCCGCTGGCTAATTTATTCCCGCCTGTTGTTTTCCGTCTCTTCTTTCCTCGAACCCCCAACAGCTGTTTGTCTCGTGGACCTTTGAAGTCGCCTTAACGGGCATGAAGGGGAAACTAAACACGTTGGGGTTTGTGTTTATTTGTGGTTTATATTAATGAATCATTCATGTGTTGAGTTTATGGACGCACTCTATAATAGAGCCTGAGGGGAACTGACTCCTACTGCAGTACAGAGTCACGCTACACTCTCTGATTTGACACCACGGCCACCTCATTCTGCCATGTCAAAAAGTGTCTCCTACACCAGCCTACAGCACACATACACACAAACACACGTGCGCGCGCGCACACACGGAGGAAGAGCAGCTCCAGATATGCTAAATTATGCGAGTGTCAAAAAGAGGTCAGCCAGACTTTTTATGAAAAGCTGGATTTCGGTGTTGTTGCAGCAGAGCAATCTCCTTTTTTAGAAAGACACAAAAACTTCCCAAAAACCCATTTCTATGGTAAATGAAAGTAAAGAGTTACAGAGAGTTCAACTTTTCAATAATGCCCCTTCAAGCTAAGCCCGGATTGAGTTGTCAGTGCCACCAATGGAACAGTCAGCCCGCGAACAGAAGAATAACTGTGATGGTATTTGGTGATGAGAGAAAAACTGTGTAATCTGTCTCGAACCAAGACACATTAGCAGATTCAAGCACTACACTGAAGCCAAACAAATGCATGGCTGGTGGTACTGTGGTGGTCGAATCCGTCCCTGACAGGCGATCCAGAGTTCGAGCCTTGGGTGCAGCCTATATGTGCAAAGTTTGCATGTTCTCTCTGAGTATTTTGGGATTCTTGCAGGTTCACCAGTTTCTTCCCACATTCCAAAAACATGCCTACGAGGTCAGTGACTCTCAAATGTCCAAAGATGTGAGCTCTCACACTTCTAGTCAGCCTTCGCTGAAAAAGCGGGAAAGGAGACGAGTGAATGAATGAAAGCTGGTGCGTTGCTCACCTCCTCGAAGTCATCGCTGACCCAAATGGGGATCGGGGTGCCCCAGTAACGGTTCCTTGAAATCGCCCAGTCGCGCGCGTCTCTGAGCCAGTTTCCAAAACGCTTCTCGCGCACAAACTCGGGAACCCTGCACACACACAAACACGCACGCACACGTTATGTACGTTTTTACCATTTAAAAACAGGCAGCTCAAACAATGTTTTATTCACATTTAGTCATAGATCTGGGGGTCTATTATTTCAATAAACTGACTACAGCCAAAACAAAGAGGTGTAAACAAAGCTCTGCAAAATGAAACGTAGCCCTCTGCACACAGCTCTGACCTGCCCTGCGGTGATCCTATGCAACAGTTAAGCCAAGCAGCTAACAAATTCATCCAAACTTTTGGAGTTTTCCTACACACAGGCAAGCAAACAGACCATCACTGCCAAAAAAGGAGTTTAAAAAGAAACGTTTTAAAAAAGGACATTTAAAGGAATATCTGCTTCTTTCACGTCTTTAGACAATCTGACTGTTAAGGAAATTTATGATCTCCCTGGCAGCTTCAGAGTGCAGTAATTACAGGTCAGACTGCAGGAGGTCAAAACAATCTTGTTAAATGATAATAAGAGAACTGTGTGATGAACCATTTGTTTTTAGGTTCTTCTTTAAAAACACGCTTCATCTGAGAAACATATAGAGGGGAGAATCATGTACGGTCCAGCAAGCGTTAAATATTTTTCTACGTTATCTTAATAAAAGTTTATACTCCTCTTCATGTCCTTGTTTAAGTTCTACTTTTAAATGTTTTACTTTTGTTTTATGGTGATTTCTGTTTTCCACTGGGAAGCTCGGAGAATTGCCTTGTGTCTGACTAACGCAATAAACACCAATCTGCCGTTGGCCTCGTCTATTGTCAGTTCAGAGGTTTGTCATTTGAGACGTCCCAAATGATAAAGAAAAAATTCCGACCAATAATGTAGCTGCAGGGCGAATCGAACATAACCTGTTTGTGAATCTCCAGTGAGAATCCTTTTAACACACTTGAATTGCTGTACTTTGACATTTGCACAAACTCCATAAATATTTAATATTTCTTTTCACAAGAAAGTAATATTCCCTAATTGACTTAGCTTTTGTTCTGCCGTTTGCTTATTTTCAGGAGCAAAAATAAACTTCTAATGATCTCAGCATGAAGATTAAATACAAAAGGTTAACACCGCCTCTGAGGCATCTTGCTCCTTTCTCTTCACATTTCCTCTCTTACCTCGGACAAGTGCTTCGCTTTTATCCGCTATCTCACAATCGCTTCCTCTTTCTCCCATTTTTTTCTCGGTCCCACTGAGCCAAGTTATGTATCTCAGGAGAACCGTGAAAGGAGGCGGGGGTAGAAAACGCCAAGCGAGGATCCAAGCGCTAAGCAAAGACTTCATCAATTCCCATTTGTAGCAGGCATTTCTATTTAGGCCCCTAATATATCACTTTAATGATTTTCCCCTTCTTCTTCCTCCACTGCTGCTCTTCACCAGTGTCCCATTCAACACCCCCCTGAGTTCATGCTAAATGTGGAATTCAAGGAGTGTAAAGGTTAAAGGTTGGAGACCCTGGGGGATGGCTGCAGGTGGGACATAAAAAGATGGTTACTAAAGGGGACGTTGTAGGCACAGTGGGGGAAAAGATATAAGATCAGAAATCTTTTTGGATCAAGAAAAAAAGACCTTTAAAAAAACGCATAAACTGCATTCAATGACAAAGTTTAACCCTTCCAACAGCAGTAGTTGTCGAGTCACATCTTTGCCACTGGACCCAGACGGGCCAAGATTTGATTCATCTGCTCTTGACAACCAGCAAACTGATGACCAGTGGTTCATCCCTCTCCAAAGCTAAAAATAGAGCAAAAGGTCTGTGAAAAGGCACATTAATATGCATAAAGTTGTGTTTATCTGCTTTAATGAGAGCTGCTGGTAGCTGCTAACTCGGGATCACGTTCAAGGACGTGAACAGTCCCACTACAGGCACTGGAGTTACTCTGGAAAGGGAAAAGCTGACAAAGTTTGAACAAATACATTTCGTGCTTCCTGTTAAAGAGTTGCAGTGAATAAAAGTAAGGTGTGGCGTTCTTTTAAGTCAACCGATATAGTTGAAGGCCTTGAAAAGTGCAGCAGTTCATAAATGTTCATTTTTAAAAAGATTTTCTTGATAATAATGCAAATAGTTTTTTACATTTACTCAAAATTAAAAGCCTTTATTTCAAAATAAGTTACAAATAGATGCACTGAAAATAATGGAAGTACTGAAATCAGTTTTTTAAGTACAGTTCATAGCATCGTTTAGGGAGACGTTGAAATTTCAGCTAAAAAATGTTCACTGGCTAAAAATAAAATGATAGTTTCATGTTTGACTTTATTTGGAAGAGAAAATAAATATCAAAATACATGATTTCACCCCCCCAAAAAATTACAAATGACAACAAGCAAAATGCATTTCATTGCCACTAAAGGAAAATCCTGCCCAGAAAAATGTGACGACAGTGGCCGAGCTCCCAGCACCTAAAGCCTCAGAAGAAACCCGCCGCCCTGCGAGGACTCATTAAATCCATCGTTAATTTATTCTGACAGACGGGCATCTGGAGAAATCAGACAGAACTCCCTCCACAGACACTCAGCTCCCGTCTGCAGAGCACCGTGTGAGTGAAAGGAGATAAAACGAACAAATCACCCAGAGATTTTTTCCCCCCCCATTTCTAAAGTCGCTCATCAACTAATGTGAACTTCACATAAACCTGCTGAACTCCAAAAGTGTTTTGTGCAGACAGTTTTCCTCGTTGCTTGAACTCCAGTATGAAGATTGAATTTATTCAAAAAGAAATACAGGAGTTTTTTTTCCCACTGAATCAGATAATTAACGACGGATAAGCTGAACTACAAAGTCCCATTTGGAAGTTGAGAAAGAAAGAAATATGGTGTAAACATCTGTAGACTTTTTCTATGAAATCAAGAGGTCAAACGACTGAATTTCGCGTGTGTTGACAGGAAAAAAACAATTTAAAATCGTATTTTTTTCCACATGTTCCACATATTATGATTTCATAAATATTTCACGAGACAAACAAATGTCACTCTGGTTCATAAACATTTGTAACATTCTTACATTTTTGTAAGACAATAGTGAGGAAAAAATTACGTTTAAAAAGACTGGAGAATACTTCCACAGACACTCCCTCCACCATTGGTGTGCTCATACATGATGATGCCAATCCAACCTTAATATACTGCTACTCACCAAAGATTCTTTGAACATTCATTGGAATTAAACTTGTTGATTAAGCATGCAGTAAATCATGGCTTGTTCCACTCGGTGAGAAAGATTATGATGCTGTCCAACTATATTTCACTGCACAGTGCTGACAGGTTTATTTATAATCTGGTGAACCAGGAAACAAAAGTAAACATGACCACTATTTTTAAGCTCTCTATGCGTTACAGCTCAGTGTCCCTAATAAAGTGTCCCTAACAGAGTATGAAAAACTATCTGATTGGGAATGTAGCCTTTGAAATTGTAGGTGCGTTTGTGTTGGTCGCACTGTTCATGCGTGTCTGTGCGTCTTCACCTTCCTCGCGGCGAGTCGTTCATCTCGGTGTGACAGTCCCATTACCAGAGGCAGCTACTGTGGCTCAGGAAAGAGCAGTGGGAGCACCAGGGGTAATACCACTTAGCAAAGCCATCATGCTGACGCTCGCTTTTTCTCCATGTTCTGCCTTTACAATTAGCATCATGCTAATGTTTTCAATAAAGCCGCTCCCTCGTGCATCATAACAAACCGCCTTGATGAGGATTTTAACCCCGCGTAATGGAAAAACAAAAAGAAAAGTCATCGCAGCAGCATGCGGTCAAAATCCACTGTCCCGCCATTCGAAATGACTGCAACCAGTGAAGGCTGACCGGCGAAGACAGGCCAACAACTTGATGTAGTGGTGCAGAGTCACGGCTATAATTGTTTTGGGACCGCTCCTGCTGTCTGCCTGGGCTTCACATATTTAAGACCACTTGTTTGGGAAAGCGGCTCATGGCCGCCTCTTCCCTGAACTCAAACAAGAGCTGGTTGTCACTTGTGTTGAGAAAGCAGCTTACCAGTAGCATTGTCCATTGTTGTCCAGCAGTTTCTGCACCATGTGCTCCACACGCACAAACCAGCTGGGAACAGCTTTGTAGATCAAAGGGGTGTCAGACCTGAACAAACAAGCACATGTTACGTTATGTCAAAGTAATACAATTGGCTGCAGAGAATGATGGAAAAGATTCAATGACTGAATCCAATAATATTCTTGGTGCATATAAACGTGACTGAAAAGGGTTGATGTGAACATCATGATTGAGTATCTTAGTCCAAAAAGTACTAGAAAACAGAGTAAAGATGCATGAACAACAGTTTGATGCCAATTCCACAAGCAAAGAGTATTTTTGAAAAATTGCTGTCATTGGAATTTGTGACAAATGTCAATTTTCAAACCTTTTTGTTATTCACCTCTTATTTACTACTAACATATTTGTTCAGAAATGCCTCGTCCTGCATTTTTGCTGTGCGGTGCTTGAATGGTTGTTAATACTGCGATTCCACACGAACCAGGCCGTGCTATTCAGTGGCTTAGTGGGCCAATCTCTGCATATTTACATAGGTTAATTAATCCTGCTCAGGTCAGACTGCAGCTCCTCCAATAGGGGGGGCGACTTAGCCTAGTCAAAAAGTGTGTTTGCATGTACCTGACAGTTACAGTGAGGTGGCTTGTATGTGGGTCAACACACTGATGTGAACTTTGTAAAAAAAAATTTAAAAAGCGTTCTGCGCACAGACCTCAAAACCTCCATTCATTTGTTTTTTACTTTAATGTTGACAAGAACAACAATCAACCTAAATATGAGCAAACCTGAACTGGACACAACACGAGTCTTGCAGCTGAAAATAATCCTTTCAGCATGAAAGACGAAGACATTAAAATCTGGTCATACTTCACAAGTCCCCTCTGTCACGCGTCTCGTTTATTTTTAACTGTTCTGAGGGTCTCACAGCTCCCCACTAAACTGTCTTGTCACACAACCAGCAGCAGCGTGACCTCCGTGCACGGCTTACCTCCAGCAGAAAGGGTAGTTGTGTTTGAAGGTGCTGGCATTGACGAGGCGACCAATCTCCTTCAGCATTTTGATGATGTGCTTGTCAGCATCCTATAACAACACAAAGCACTAATTAAGCTTCGTATAGGAAAAAAAAACCCAAATGTCAGAACTTCAAACTGGTTCAGTGTGGTCGGATTAGTGCTGCTCTCATAACCACAACAGATTGTTACCACAGTAAAACGATTAAAAGAAAAAACGATAAAAAAGGCGACTTTCTTTTTCTTCTGGGCTGTTTTTGCAACAAATGTACCTTGTTTACTGTTAACATTTGCAAACAGTTTTATCATTTGTTTTTGTCCGGGTTTTTTTTCCCCCGCTCCCTTCGAATACTTTTCTTATAAACATGAAAATAACAAGTAACGCCTTCTGCCTCGAAACGTCAGCAGTATTTAACACCTTAACATGAAAAGTAAGTTCACACCATGATTTGTGTCCCAGATATGATCAGTGAAACACAATGTGGACTGTAGCTTGTTGCACTGCATAAAAAAAAATATAAGTGGGATACATCAAACTAAATCTATTTATGTATAAAGCCTTCAAAGATTGATTGTTTGTACTCAGAAAATACAACAATGTTGCCGTGTATGGACATGCTTCAGTGGAACAGGAGGTTTATTACCAAATGATGGATTTCTTTTTCCTTTTTGCTTCAGCTATTTCATCTGGGGTTTTTTTTCTAAGCAATGGCTCCTGTCCAAAAAGCCTCCCAACATCAATTTAGCACGAAGCAAAATAAACTTTTCAGGTTTCACAAGAGTCTCAAACCTTGAAAATAGAAAGATTTTATGCCTCTGTTCAGAAAAGAATCCGGGTAAATTTGCAGTCAAGGTCAAAGTGAGCTCATCCAGCGCAGATAAACATCACCAAAAAGAAAATTGTGTGTTTTGTCATGCAGCTCATTGCTTATTGCAAACAATCTAATACATAATCAGCGCTGTGCCTTATCACAGTCTTTCATCTCCCTCTAACCAACCTCACTGTGCAATTCACAGGAAGCTCATAAATATGGGTTTGCAGCGAGGTGCTTGGCAGGCTGTTGGTCGTGACCTCTCTGTAGAGACGGGATTGTTTTGTTGGGGAGGCAGAACTTTTGCAGGCGGGAGCGCACTCGGTTTTGCCGTGACCCAGGCTCGTTAAAACGCGGCGGTACACCTGCGATGTGGAGACTCATTGGAAAATTAGCCTGCAACCCACTGAGAGAATGAAGCCATTTCACCACCTGGCCTGTTGACTATAAATAAGAGGTTACTTGATATGCTGCAAAATTACCCGGGCTTACGTGCTCTCTCTCTCTCTCTTTGCAGCAGGGCCTAATTAATCAGCAGAGTTACAGTTCCAAAACAGTCATTTTACTCTTGTGTTTAATCATCTCAACTACCCCATCTAAGCTATCAAACACAGCTTGCATGCTGCAGAAAATAACCTTGGTAAAGCAACCTAACCAACCCTTTTTCCTCAAACAGGCCGTATTATTAACTTTAATGAGATAAGCAAAGGCTGAAAAACATTCAGATCTTTTGTTGCCGAACGTTTTTAGGCACGTTTCCCACGTGTGACGGTTCATTTCTATTTGTTAACCGTGAATGAGCAAAAGAAAAAAAAACAACAGACGAATAAAGTGATGAAAAAGCGACAGAGAAGGAACAAAACTGAAAAAAAGAAAACAAGACAGATGAGAGCAGGTTGCTTTCTGAAGAAAAGATTCACATCACCGTTTTGTATGCACTCACTTGAATCTTTATTAGGTAACAGTTGGTCAACATTAGTGTAAATGATCCACAGTTGCGTCAAAACATCTTCAGTAAACTGGGAGAACCATAACGACCAGTGGGAACACTAAGGCTATATGTTCTGCTTTGTTTGCGTTGAGTGTTTCATTGTTAAAGCAGCGGGACCCAAAATTCGGATGAAGGGAGTCGGTGATGGTGGAAAGTGAGAAAACTGTAGCAAAGGGAAGTGACAGAGGTATAATGGTGAGGCTGACTTGGCAGGAAAAGAGGGAAGGTAAATTTAGCAGGTGTACTGCGGGAGCGAGAGTAAAGGGAAGGGAAGGAACAAGGAGAAATGAAGCCTGCCAAAACAATGAGGGAGGGGGTGTGGCGGCGGCGGTGGTGGTGGTGGTGGGGGAGGGGGTACTGAAGGGAGGGAAAGACAATGAAATGGAGGGAAGGTTGTTTTAGCGAGTAATGTCAAAATATGCAGCGGAGAGACTGTAGAGGGTTGGCAAGCAGGCGCATGCAAAATGATAATGGGGTCAGATGTGGCAAGATAAATGATTGGGGTGATTGGGGTGAGAGGAGCTGGGTATAATACCTCAATAAATCTTTCAGAGCCGCAGAACTTCGTCTGCAGCACGTGGTATCCAAAACTGTACAGGAATCTTGTACCAAAAGTTTCATTTGGGATCCTAATTTTTATATCCAGTGATATAATAACAACATGATGGTTTTTTTCTTCATTAGAACATGACAAACCTTACAAGGAATTATTTTTAAAAGAATCTATGGACCAGATTTGAATTTTTCTATGTGCTAAAAGACAAAAAGATACATAAGAAAAAAAGAATCTAAACTTTGTTTGGTATTTTAAGCATTGGTGTCAGACTGACTATGACACAGATCATGAAGAGTACCCAGCCCGGGAACAAGAAACAGGGGAAGAATTGACATTTTTCCGTTAGAATAAGCTGGTTACTCCGCTCCATCATAAACGGCAGGTCTTCCTCGTGTTGGTTTAGGCCTCTTTGGCAATTCCAAGCCTGCTCTCCTCCCCCTCGAGCAGCTTCCTGTAGGTGGCGATCTCGGCATCCAGCTTGAGCTTAATGTGCAGCAGTTCCTGGTAGTCTTGAAGATACTTGGTCATCTCCAGTTTGGTTTCACAGAGCTGCGACTCCAGCTGAGCGATGATGCCCTCCAGGTTGCCCACTTTCTCCATGTGGGACATCTCCATCTCCTCCAGCTGCTGCTCCAGGGCGGCGTTGCGAGCTCTCAGGCCGTCGATCTGGTTCTGAAGGTCTGTGACTTGGTTGTGGAAGGTGGTGATCTCGTCTTTCATGGTCTTCATCGTTTCTTCGTGCTTGCCGGCATGCTCTTTCAGGGTGTCAAACTTGCTCTTGTACCACTTCTCGGCTTCCTGGACGTTACGGGCGGCGACCGACTCGATCTCTGCACGCATGTTTCGCAGATACGCGGCAAGGTCAGGACGGTCGCCATCAAGCTCGGCAGAAATCTTCGAGTCCTCGATCTGCTTCATCAGGTCAGCCACCTCTTCGTCATGCAGCTTCTTGAGAAACTCAATCTCGGCGACCAGTTGTTCGATACGCTTCTCCAGCTCGGCCTTCTGCAGGGTGGCATTGTCAACGTCCTGGCGAAACTCCCTCAGGATCATCTCGGCTTCTTCTTTGAGCGCCAATTCCTCGTCCAGCTTAAGTCTCCACACTTCGACCTCCTCTTCGATGTAGCCGCGCTCAATGTCAGCCGCTCCCTTCTCGTTCGTCAGGGCCTCGATGAGGTCTCGCACCTCTTTAAACTTGAGCTCATACTCTTCCCCGATGCCGGTGGGGCCGCCCTTGTAGCGTCCCTGGAGAGCGGCCAGTTGGGCTTGGAGAGCCGCGTTCCTCTGCTCCAGCGCCTGGACCTTGGTGATGTATCCGGCAAACTTGACGTTGAGTTCCTGCATCTCCTCTTTCTCGTTGGCATGTTGCTGGTGTATCTCTGTGCCCAACTCCACCGCAGTTCCACGAAAGCCCGAGCGTCCGCGGCTGTCAAAAGAAGTTCCACGGCATCGGGAGGGCGACGGGCTCTGAACTCGCATCCTGCCGCTCACTTGCAGGCTCTTCTGGCTGTAGGACGAAGCCCTCATGGCGTGCGAAATAAACGTTCCTTTGTCAGTTTACAGGAAAACGGCTGCTCGCTCGGCTTCTCGTGTAGCCTGCGTGGCGACTGACGCTCCTTCTGATCACCCCCGAGGTTTTATACAGCAATAAAGAATGTCTCGGACAGCCTTGAAACTCGCACCAGGCTTTAACGCAATACAAAAGTGGATTATGACAGACTTTCAGAGAACTGTGGCTGCATGCTCTTTATTAGCTAACGCTGTACTGTTAGCGGCCAGGCAGGTCGAGTCCACTCCCTGGCCTTTGCGCCCAGACGTGAAATAGTGATCAAATCATGTATGACTGCTATGTTTAACTCACCATCCACTTAGGATGCACATGAAGTTGGGTGTGACTGACGCCAGGAGCGTATCCAATGCAATGGTAAACAATGGTGATCTGCTTTGGTAGCAGATTTTTCAGACACAAGTAAATGTTTTCTAAATTGCTTTTTTTTTTTGGAGAGGAACTTACAGCGAGTTAAAAAGATTACTTATAAAATTCAAATCTTAAGAATTCACACGATTATTTGATTGAACACCAAACTAAAAAAATCAAAAACTTCTCGATAAAAAAAACATGGCAGGATAAGTTTTCCCAATATAATCAGAAAATGTGGAAGGCAGGCAGAGAATAGACGCCCAGAAGGTGTAAAATCAAACATGAAATCCACCCAGCTATCAATATTGTGGAGGCGTTTATCCTGCACATCATACCAGTGGCTCCTACCGGGGGTAGAATGCTTGAAATGTCTGCTAACCTAATCTACATGTAAATGCATGATATGTCACTCACTTTGACATACTGTCCCGCAAAGTCAGTGACCTCTGAAGTGAAGCAGCCCGAGGCGTCCACAGGGCAGATAGGAGCCTGGTCCCTCTGGATGATGTTGTATTCAGTGCACACCCGGTAATCATCCTGCGGAGAGAATAAGACAGTTTAGTGTCGGTTTGCGGAGGCTGTTTCAACATTAAACCCTGTTTTGTCTGAGTTCTTGAACATCTATAGTAACAAGTTTAAAAAATACCATTCTCCAGCAATGTAACTATAAATATAGCGGCCTTCCAAAATAATCCTCTGATAGTGAGTTTCGCCAGTTAAAAGAAATGTCGTGACTTCATATCAAATTCCTTGTTGAGCTGGATACTTTTTGCAGTGTTGGAACAACCACTACTGGCATGTGGCAGCTGCGCATGAAAGATCTGAGCGCCGTCCAACTGTACGTGTAATTTGTATTCAAACGCCCTGTCAAGATGCAAGACGGACGACTCACGGGGTCATTTCACATCTAGTCATGACAAAATAAAATTTGAAAAATGTCATTTGGCTAGCGCTTTTCCTCCGAGGAGCACAAACAATCGTATTTCATATTTGAGTATGAAACCAATCAACGCGAATGCGACTGCTGAGTAGAAGATGTGTTGGCAAATAAAGAAAAAAACAAAACATTTCAATGCAAATTCGGGAAAGCTGCTGATGTGGGGACTTCAGTTCGGGACCCGGTGGGGACTGAAGTGCAGTAAAAAATCTGCAGAGAGAGGTTGGAGAGGAAGTCAAGACAGAGAAGAACTGTGGGGATTCACAGCTGGACACAGCCGCAGGGGCATCCATCTGCCCTTGACAAGGGCGTCGAACTTATTAGCAGTGACCCAGTAGTGCTGATAGCACTGCTGCACCGGCCGCGAGACTGCAGACGTACATTGATACTTTATCAGCCACTTCAAATGTTTCACGAAGATTATTAGGAATTGATTTACAAGGGGAGATATGATTAGATGAAGCAGAACTGACGAGAGATAAGTAGCATTTCAAAGTGACCGGCGCGATATTTGATTGTTTTTTGAGACAAACACTCCAAACTACAAGGGGTGTGTTCCTGATTTGATCGTCCTTTTAAGTGGCTAACGTCTGAAATGTGCACTGAACAGTTTCCCTCCGATTCAAGTCAACGTCGGAAGCTTGTGCTGCTGTTGTAGCAGAGAAGAAACTCAAAAAGCAGCATTTGCATATCTAATAAATGCAGAATTATTGAACGCCTTTGGGTGCATGATGAGTCATCAGACTGTGATGCAGTTAAACAGGAAGAGAGGAAGACCAGATTGGAAGTGAAAACAGTCCAGAAACGTTTTTTTGACACTGTGGGTTCTGCTCAGGAGGAAAACATGTTTATTTGTAATCTATTTTATTTGGTCGTGAAGTGTTGAGCACCTTCGTCCTGAGCCGGCACAGGTACAAACGCATTTGGGCATGAAAAGATGTCTTTTAGATGGACTGATGGCATCAGCCTGGCGTAGCCTCCGATTTTTACCCAGTTTAAGCTCCAATCCTCAGTGGCCCTCGACAGGTGTCCACAGGAAAAACCTGATTGGTGGACGGAAGTTAAAGCGATAAGTGACCTCGTTTCCTTCTTGAAGGCGCTCCAGCAGTTCAGGGCTGGATACCAAGAATCCTGGAGATGCTGTTTTCGTCACATCAGGACCTTCTCTTGGTACCAAATGAAACGCGGTGCATGTCGCCCATTACACTATAATTAAAGTAGTTCAGCTGGTGGAGTGAGCCTGACAGGGAGCAGGTGGAGCCACGTTATATCGACGGAGGGGATCAGGAGAAACAGCAGGAGCAGCAGACAGAACAAATGAGTGTCAATTGTCTCTTCTGCTACTCTGCAGCGACACGACCCACAATCAAAAAACTGTCGAAGTGTGAATCTTTACCAGCTAATGTCCTTTCTTATATTATTCAGTGGACAAGAAGAATCACTCAGAATCAAACTTATGACAGGGAGTGACTCCTACATTTTGTTTCAAAGTGTGTCACAGTGTTAGTGGAAAGCTGCACTGTCTTCGTGCCTACTTTTGTGTATCACCGAACAGATGCTTTAAATTGGACCACAGGAAACCGCAAAACAATGGGAAGTGACACGACTTTCAGGGCGGGTCAAACTCACAGCTCCAAAGTACGGCGCCTGGTGGACGACTCCTGTGCCCTCCTCCTCCTTGACGTAGTTATCCATCACCACCTGGAAGGCTCCTTTCTCCCCACACTGATGTCAAACAGGGACGGGAAGAATGAGAGCAGCGGAGAAGCACAAAAAGTACAGACGGTAAAAAAACAGGGTACGAGACGCATTTGGGGAAAGATTTAAATGTTAACAGATATTTCCATTTGTGGCCTGACAGGCAGTTAAAGTGAGACGAACCTGTAATCTTTATTTTGCGACAATCTAGGAACGTATATAACAGCCAAGTGAGTAAAAAAAGAGCACGAACCTTGGCAAAGTACTGGAAGAGAGGCTTGTATTTTTTCCCTTTCAGAGTCTTGCCAGGAAATCTAAAAACACATAAAACACATTTAAAAAGCTTCTTTCAGCGTCTGTGATTCACCTTCCCTCCAGGAAACTTTTACCACCGCAACTGCGAAACAACGTAGAGGAGAGAAGACCAAACAGATGCCTTGGTTTATTGATACAAAGATGTTATTTCCAGTGGGTACGAGTGAGAGAAATCCTCCAAGCCCTTCAGTCCAACTGCCTGTTCCGTTTCCTCGCTGACAGCGTTTTAGACACTGGTTTTCTGACTTCACGAGCTGTGAGGTTTAACTTCATGTCGTGAAACCACAAAGATACAGGGAGCAACCAGGAGTGATTTCAGGGAATTTTGCACCAAAAATTATTTGAAGAATCCCCAATTTAAAATTTCAACACAGATATAATAAAACTGTACAAAAAACCAGGATATTACTATTTTTTGCTTCTGAGGATGAACACAAAGGCTCTAAATTCAACTATTTGGATGTTTGTGTATAAAACAGTTGATTACATGGTTAAAACAGTAAAATGTGCCTATAAAGGCTTTAAAATGGCATTTGCACACAAGGAGTGAATCTTTATGAAGCTCTCCTGACTTGGATATCTTTTCAGATATCCTCCAAACAGCTTCACGGATTTAAAATTGAACCGGAAAAAAATTGCACATGATATTCCCTTGAGTTATTCCTAAAATTTCTACGATTTTGCTCAACAGTATTGTTTCAAAAACATCTTTAGTGATGTAGAGTTGGTATTGTTGGTTCGATTTCGGCTGGCAGCAGAGTTGACCATAAATTGCACCTTTGAAGCCATGGTTCAAATCAAGACGTCAGTGCCTTGTTAAATGGAGACAGTGTCCTTGTGGACCCAGGGTGCAACACTTTTCAACATGGCTTCTTCGCTGCCAGTTAATTTGTCCAATATGTGGGATGAGTGAGGATAAATCACCCCTGGAGGTGTGCGCTCTGTCAGGTGCTGTGTCCACTGTTCACTCAGGTGTTTTTTCTCATCTCACGACCCGACATTCTGCCGCGAAACTCTCCCTTCACTCCAGCATCGTCCACTGAGCTGGTTAATTTTATTTCCTTGCCGCTGCATCGCGCTACAACACTCAGCTGGCAAAATAAATCTCTGCTAATTCTGCTGTCAGGAACTTGATCCATGGGAGAACCTTTCACAGTGAATGTAAAATAGGAGTTTGGCACCTGCGACGAGGGACCTGCTTTCGGCTGCAATGTTCCAAACGCAGATACAATTTATTGCATGCGTCTATCATAATGCATAATAGCAACTACATTCACAGCCTCGATTCAGAAAAGGTTGGGGCAACATGCAAAACGTAAGTATTAAAAAGATGTAGAATTTTGTAGGGATCATAAACCTGCATTTTATTCAACACAAAGGATGTGAGTGAAAAACTTTGCCATTTCATCAGGAAATACTTCCACATTTTGAATATCTCAGCAGCAGCAGCGCATTTCAAGACAGCAACATGTATCATGCCAGAACACAATGGATGAAAACTTTTGAATCAGCTGTTTTCTATGAGTGAAACTGAGACTCTTTTGCCACTTCGAACTCATTCAAAATGAGTGGATCTGTTTCTAAAAAGATGAAATGCTCTCATATCAAACCTGATATTGCCAAACTGCTCTAACAGGAGATATGAGGGTTAAAGACTTGCAAAAGTTAGTTACTGTCATTAAATTTTCACCCTCTTTTTTCCCCCCACTTAAATTTTTTTGTACTCACTTGTCCAGGATAGTGTACTCGCTCTCTGACTTGAACAGAGCTCCCAGCCTGGCCTCCATCATAATGTAAGTCTTGTCTGTCGCGTTATCTGAGGCAAAGAAAGAAAATTGCAAACCGATTATCTTTACTGACCAGCTGTGCAAATACTCATAACAGTACCGGTATGGGGGAAAAAACACCATGGAAAGAAATATACACTTGAGGTGAGATCATGACTGAACTCACCCCTGGTGAATGGCGCAGTTTTGTGAATTTTGGCTAAAAACTTCAAAATCATAATTAAAAGACCTCTAAAAACGCTATAAATAACTCAAAAACAAGAACCGGAGGAAAACAACATAAAACACACCAATTTCCATTG
Organism: Malacoctenus gilli; assembly: GCA_032164315.1. Lineage (NCBI taxonomy): Eukaryota > Metazoa > Chordata > Actinopteri > Blenniiformes > Labrisomidae > Malacoctenus > Malacoctenus gilli. Next base: position 19,149,372 of record JASSRZ010000072.1, read on the forward strand.
GAGGGGATCTTTAATTAAATGTGATTAAAAAAATAAGACTAAACATATTAGGATGCTTTTAAGTACAAAGTCTGATGATAAGCAAACAAATGTGTTCAGGATGTGATTGCTGTGTAAAAAAAAACAATAATAAAAACAATTCTTTGGTGCAGTCTTCGGAGATGCAGAAAAGGTACAACGGACAGAAATAGGGTTCTGTTGACTGTTGTGTTGTCCATGAACAAAAGAAACAGCCAATCAGGGAACGCTTCATGAATGTCACATTTTCTTGGTAACGATTAAAAAACAGGTTTTGAAAAGGGTCAATGCAAAAGGTCCGAAAGAACAGCCGTTATTTCAATTTCAATCCTATTGTCTCTGCAGCGTGACGGAGAATACATGTAATAAAGCCCGAATGACTGATATGTGTTGTTTTAAGAGAAAGGGGGTGTGGTGGAGGGGGGGTTGGCCATTTTTCAAAGTCTGTCATCTGAGCTGCCACAGGAGAATGATTTATGTTTATTGACCTGGATTTCATGTTTGATAAACAACAACTCATTACATGTGGTTTTAAATTCATGCGCCTTACAGCCACACAGCATCCGCGAGCTCCTCCTCATAATACTGGCAGCTATACAGTCGAGAGTGAGGAAGGATCCTATCACGTCGCAGCTATGACCATTTAACCGGCAACTGAGCTGAACACACTCAGCGTTTGCCACTTTGTGCGAAGCAACGGCCTGACATTTCAGGAAACGGGAGTCTCTTGGAGGGGGGGGGAGAATGGCCACAGGGAGATTTTAGGAAAAACAAAAAAGAGGAAACAGTGAGAACAGCAGGGACAACAGTTGTGAAGGGGGCAAAAACCAAATGGCCCGAGACGGTGAGACACAAAAAGAGAGAGGAGGGGGCAGCATCAATAAAAGATGTTTCTTCCCCTCAGTGGTGTGACAAATGACTGCACAGCTCAGACCCGGCGCCGCTGACAGCCCCTCAACTCCAAAACAGCGACGAAGGCAGTGAGGAAAAGAGCCAGACATGAGAAGAGACAGAGCAGGAGAAAATAAGAGCAGCGAAGGACAAAAACAGGTGGATGTGAAGGCAAAAGAGAGCGATAAGGAAATGAGGAGGGGAAAAAATGGGATGATGGAGCGAGGGAGGAGGGGAGATAAAAAGAGAGACTGAGCTGGTACCGAGAAGAGAAAAAAAAGGAAAAAAAAGTCTTCATTGGTATTCTGAGGCGGTCTCCCATGCAGCACAGCACAGGCAGTGCAGTCAGGTCGAGGGACAGTGCATCCACAGTGCCCCCTGCTGGATGAGCGGCACACTGCAAGGCGTGCAGGAATCTAGGTCATCCTTCTAAAAAACCACCAGGTTCTCTCACAGGGAACCAAAAAATACAGCAGGAGGGCAACAGAAAAACAGTAGCCACCTCTCTGGAGTATTCCTCTCTTATATTTGAACAAGGACACCGCTTTTTTTAAGTGACCTGATTTATGGTCTCTCCACATTTTCAGGTCTGAGGCACAGTTTTCTGTGTGTGAGCGGCTGTACTGAACATCAATCGCTTCAATGGCAGGAGCAGAATTTTCTTCAATTCGGAGGACTCAGAATAGTCGGTGCAAATGTTTTGAATGTTAAATTCTTGACTTACTCCTGTGGTTTACCTCGCATGTTCACCAACCGTTGTACATGTTTTTGTAAACTTGCCTACTGAGTTAGAATCCTGCTCAACCAGGAAATCAAGCTCCCTGCCTACGTAACCACAAATTATAATCTGTGAAGAATGCTAATAATGTCCCTACATTAAATGACATTCATTAAAATCTCCCACTTGATGAGCTTTAAATGCTCGGATCCATGCAGGCCAAATGTCTGCTAGCTTTCCAACCAAAAGAAACATTTTTAGCAAATACTACCTAAAATCAAACCTGTCAGGAGCCTCAGACATAGATTTGCTTCATATGTCAAAACTGAAGTGGGGAGAAAAACAAAACACTTTTTACAAGCCAATACATTTTTTCCCCCACATTCCAACAGTTGAACCAGCTTGTGAGCAGTGAAGCGAACAAGTTGCATGCCAACTACTGCTTTCTTGGCCCTGGTGACTGACCTCGGGTTAACGTCAGATGCATCAGTTTATCAGTTGCAATGAAAACACCAGGCAGAAAGATGCAGCTTCGAGCTGACGAAATGCTCTTGAAAGAAGCTTGTAATTAAAGAGCAAGTGTAACTAACTATTTGTAATCGTCAGTGACCATCTGTCACAACACCCAGACATTACTTCAATGTCACTGACTTATACAGGTGTCACTTTAGTATGCATAAAACAACTGTTTAATTCTGTCATTGCTTTCATCATCTCTTTTTTTTTTGACTCTGCACGGGACCTTCAACCTGTCCAACAGTTGCTGACAGACAGATATCGCAGAATACAAATGTGCGTTACAGTTTGCAGTTGGTTTCTTTACCAACAGCAAACTCACAGCGTCTCTTTCTTAATGGAATCGGAATATAAAATCAATCAGCACAGCCAGAGAATCCCTCTTATATCCTGTCTTGTTTAAACCCGACAGAGTGAAGTCTACACGCACTAGAGGACATCAATGCTTATTGAGCCTACGTGAACCTAACGTCTTTGAATCAAGTTAGCACTCGTGAATGTCGAGCATCTTATTTGACATGGATTAAAAAAAAAAAAAAATTACAGTCACATCGTCCTTTGCCAAATATACAGAAACAACAAATAAGGCCCATTTTTTTTGGCCAAAGGCTAAAAACTCCTCCAACGCATTATAGAGCAGAAATCCTTTCCTCTGGGTGCAATTTGCAGAGGCAGCACTCCTCCTCTGCTAATTTGTTCCTGTTTGTTCTCTCTGATTTAAAGAAAAAAAACACATCCATCAGCTGATACCGAGGTCCAAAACACTGAACCCACCAGGGAAGAGAGATTTTTGTCCATCAAAATACTTGTGCCTCGGGCCTCCACATTTAAGCAACGCTGTTCAACAACGCCACCAATGCCGCTAAATCATGCAACACACAATACAAGCCTGTTTGTCAACAGGATGTGCGAGTTGGAGTTATTCCTTTTGAGCTCGGAATGACTTGGAGGAAGTAAAAAGCAACACCAACAAAGTAATGTGGTTTTTGACTATGACTGTAAATTATTCTGAACACACGAAAACATCAAAACTTTGTTGTACATGTACATCAGTGTGACCTCCTGCTTCTCACCTTTGACCTTGACATACAAGAACTCGGGGTTGACGCAGAGGGCCAGGTTGCTCGGCAGGGTCCAGGGCGTGGTCGTCCAGGCGATCAGAGAGATCCCTTCGTTCTCCAGCAACGGGAAGCTGACGATCACAGACGGATCCTGCACATCCTGGAAACGCAGAGTGAAATAGATTGCTCAGACTCGCATGATGGAAACTTATCGCACCTTCTGATTGGCAGAATCAGTTTGAGCTCGGTGACAACGGCCAGAATGTGAAGTGTTGAAGTGCCGTGCTGTGAGCTGACCTTGTAGTTCTGATGGGACTCAAAGTTAGAGAGAGGAGTGTTGCAGGCAGTGGAGAAGGGCATGACTTTAACGCCTCGGTAGACCAAGCCTTTGTCGTACAGCTGCTTGAACACCCACCTAAAAAATAAACAAGGGCAACAAGGATGCAAAGGTGAGTTTTCAACGTTCATAGCAAGAGGACCCCTGTTCAACTCTTGGCCTGGAAACAAGACTCATGATCCTCTCTGAAACTGGAACAAGTTACAATTCATTACATGGAGTCATAATTCACACATTTTCAACAACTGATTAATTTGTATACTGAAGCATGTCCTGCGGGCTTCCAGGCGATCAATGGGGACCACTTTGTCCACCTCCAGAGTGGAGTTTGTATGTTCGAAATTTAACATACGATTTATTAACATTAAAGACGAGTGCTGCCATCGTTTCTCTCTGAAACCACAAAACACACATCAATTCCCTTCTCGCAATAAACCCGTCGACACTTTTTCTCATAGTAAATCTCTTTGTTTAATGTCACCGAAGAACAAATTTTGACTGTGCAAAACACTTGAACGACAAGACATTACGCTGGCACTTTTTTGTTTACTTTCTCTTGCATGCTCTTCACTTATTTGCAGCGAGCAGGAACCAATATTAAAGATGTGGGCAGACTGTGGTAATCC
>JASSRZ010000072.1:19153638-19163934 GCA_032164315.1 Malacoctenus gilli
CTTTCTCTTGCATGCTCTTCACTTATTTGCAGCGAGCAGGAACCAATATTAAAGATGTGGGCAGACTGTGGTAATCCAAACAGAACTCATACTTTAGAAATAAAAATCACTTCAGGAACAGAAAGCTGTATTTGTCACTGTGTTTTCAGGTTGTCAGACTGGTAAGATGCAGAAAGGATTGTGCTTCGTCATGATTCATAAGCTCATCGACATTCCAGATGGTGGTTTGAAAACAACAGAATTTTCTCTCAGCATTTTACTGCGCGTTTCACCTTGCACTGCTGCAGCTCTGTTCAACCAATGCTTTGAAATTCAAGGATTTGCGTGTTAATAATTACTGCAAGTAACCATGAGAAGGGAAAGTGAGGATTGTGTGTTTGTAAGCTAAGCCATGTCTCCATCCAAGAGTTGTTTTCACAGGCACGTATGAGGTGAGTCCGTGCTCGTGGTGTGCGTGCATTTGCATCATCTCAATGACTATCAGTGTAACTGCAGTCAAAAAACTAGAAATCTGTGATGTGATTAAATTTCATGAAGACGGTAATTAGGACAACAGTGAATTATCAAGACTAAGTTGCCACAGTTAAGATGTTTGTCATCGTTGATTGCAAAAAATATGACTGTGGGTACAAGAGAGACAAATTAATGTGTGGTCGTTAAAGTTAAAGCTGCTTTTATAAATGGTTGGGTGTCATTAAACAGCTGCAGACTGACCTTAAAGCTCAGTTTGGAGAGTGTGTGTGTGTTGATGGGAAGCTGGACCAGGAAAGGAAGTGAAGCAGTGGGAGTGAGCAGCGCCTGACTGACAAAACAGCGTAATGCTGGAAAATGCTTACGTTACTAAAAAGAAGAATAACGGTAGGCCAAACTGAAATTACTGGGGATTGAGAGTATAAAATGAGAGGATTTCAGACATACCACACGGTCTCCATGAACCATGGGTACAGAGTCTTGTAGTCATTCTTGAAATCAATCCATCGGCCCATTCGCTTCACTGAAACCTAGACAGGTAAGAAAAAAAAAAAAGTAACTGATATCTGTCATATGATCATATCAGAACCAGTCCTGCCTGACTCTGATTTGCTTTGTCATTTTGAGTTCAACTCCTCTTTCGATCAAACAAGATTTCTCATCCTCAACAGAAACGCATGTACAGCAAAACATTCTGTGTTGCAAGTAGTTACAGTGAATCCCAAAAATTAGGGGGTAAAGAAAACTGCATCCTAATGATCTGCACCCAGCACACCTTCTCTCTTACCTAATCAATGCAAACACTCAGAGTAGCACATTCAGAAGTCGTCGGACCATTTTGATGTTCTTTGCTCACCTCCCACTCGTTGGAGTATCTCATGACGATTTTTCGGCAGTGATTGTTGTACTCAGCAATACCCATCTTAGCCACATCTTCAGGTCCTTTGATGCCCAGAGTCTTATCGATCTCATACTCCTAAAAGCACACAAAATAAGACAAGCATCATTGATATTGTGACCCTTGTAGAAGCATCAAGTATTTACAAAAAAGAGCCAGCTGGGATCAATATTTACCACAGGCAGGCCATGACAGTCCCAGCCAAAGCGGCGGTCCACGTGGAAGCCACTCTGGTGGGCAAAGCGAGTCACAATGTCCTTGATGGTTCCAGCCAGGATGTGACCATAGTGGGGTAAACCTGTGGCAAAAGGAGGACCATCGTAGAAGGTGTACCTGTTTGGAAAACAGGACACAAAAGTGTCAAATGTCATCATGTGGAAACGAAAAAAAGCTGATAAAACAAATTAAATGTGTTGGACAGAAAGATTCTTTTTGCATGCACAACCAAAAGGAAGCTAAAAGGTTTTCAGGTCAAGAATCCTTTCGTCAGAGTTTTAACAGTCTTTAAAAAGAGGACCCAGGCCTTAATGTGAGGGTTCAAATTCACACACATCTTCAAATCAAAACAAGCAGAAAGTTTTTTGAGGTTCAAGTTAGAGATGCACCAATCCGATATCAATATCGGTATCGTGCCGATATAGGAAAATATTCAAGATCGGGTTTCGGTGACAATGTGGCCGATCCATAAAGGCAAATCTATTCAGTCCAATTCTTTCTTGTGCTCTACTTTACAACATGCACTTGCTAATCGGGCAACGTATTTTGGAGAGGACTGACCAATGAAGAGAGGGCCTGAAGTTAAGACCTTCTCCTCATTGGTCAGTCCACAAGAGGCGGGTCAAGGTGTCGCTGATCAACAACACCGAGCGGGTCGCCTGCAGCAGAAAGCGTCACACACGGAGGAGCTAGGTGGAAGCGCGAAACTCGATTTTAAAAAGTACGTCAGAAATTTACAATTTACAGCATCTACCTAAAATAGGGAATTTCTTCACTCCCGTTAATGTCGGACAGTTCTGTGAAGTCAGCTTCCGTCAACGACGAGGACAAGTCTACCGGCCAGGACTCTTCACCGCTAGCGCTAGCTCACCTTAGCAGCCCGGAGACCGAAGAGCCACCGGCAGCATCTTCAAACAACAACTCAGATTCTGGTGCGAATGTGACCGCTGAAGGAAGCGGTGACGACGGCTTTCCAGTTTCACCGCCACCTGAGCCCCCTGTCAAATCTGGAAGCAGCCCGCATCTCAGTGCATCTACTCCCGCACTGTGGGGGGCGTCACGGGGCGGTTACCGGTAGAGGCGATTTACGGAGTGTCCGGAGCTTTCCACAGCAGGGCAGCCAAGTACAGGAAACCCTCGTTTATCGCGGGGTTATGCTACAAAAAGTACCCGCAACAGGCGAAACCCGCGAAGTAGTCAGCTTTATTGTTTACAATTATTGTACAGTACTGTGCTCTGTAATAGCGCCTTGCAGCCGCGTCGCTTCTACCTTGAGCATGTCCTGAATTGTTGAAACTTAGTGTCCCTACTCTAATATTAGAAACGAGAACTGCGTCTCTTTGTACGTTCACACGTGTCAGGAATAATGGTTTAAAAAGTATCTGAAAATGCGTCAGGACGTCCTCGGTCCCGTCCTCGATCAAGTGTATGGCAAATTTCTTTGCCATAGTTAGCATCTTCCTGTCTTTGGAGCGCTTCCGCAGCTGCCTTTGTCGGTGCAGAACGTTTTGTAGACATTGTGTGTTTTGTTGTGGAGAAAATCTGTAAATGTAAATTTGCCGAGCTGAATGCATTCCGTCCCAAATGCAAGTTGTGTTTTTACACGTTTTTATGTGTGTTTAAGTGCACTGTACTGGTGCAGAGTTTTATAAATTTGTAATACAGTACATTTGGGTTTTTTGTTTTCAAGAAATCGATTCAGCACTGTTTCTTGTCTATTAGATGGTATGGGCAGATACTAAAAAAAACGTGGATCGTGCATCCTGAGTTCAAGCATTGTGGGGTTTTTGTTGTCGTTAGCTGTGTTTCACAGTCAAATATCATGATTGGTTCCTCATCAATTCGAGGCCAAGAAACAAAAAGCGAAAGACAAGCAAATACTCAAAGTTTCGAAATGAAGACGAGCATTAAGAAAGTATGCAGACACTGATACTCTGATTACAATCGAATCAACACGAGCCAAAGAAAAACTGGCTGGCCAGGATCTGCAGACTGTTTTACTTGGCAGGAAACCACAAAAACGCTTTACAACAGATAGAATTGTTCACCCACTCCCTTTGTCGAATGTGAAACAAGTTGTTGCTATAAATCCCGTTGAAATACAATGTGACTACATTGTGACATTGTATAGTAGAACAATTCCATTTAAAGTTACAGAAAATATTGAGTTTTGATTGACAAGTCGTTCTTTCAATCCGCTAAGTGCGTTCAGCGATGGCGTCCAGTCAGAGCTGGCTCTACCTGGGTCTGTTCTTGGACTGTTTGAGGCACTCGCGGAAACAGTCCTTGGCATCCCACAGCTGCAGGATCTTCTCCTCCTCCGAGGGAAAATTGATGGACTCGGGAACTGGCTCCACCATGGTGACTGTGTGATCACAAAAACAGCAACAAACACATACAAAAAAAAAAAATCAGCGTGCGTGCAACTGAAAACAAAGAAAAATAGTTTCGTTTTAGATTTCTCAGCCACCGAACATGATCTGCTCCTAATTTGACTGTTGTGACTCTGACAGGAGATTAACAAATGGGTGCATTCTTTTGATTTCAAGATAAGCAGGGTTCAAATTATTTATAATTATAATATTTAGAATTATTTTTAAGTGGCAGAATGAACAATTGAACACCCCAAAAAAAGAAAGGTAAGAAAAACTGTACAGAGAACTAACAAAAGGTACTGAAAAATATATTTAGTTCAGAATTATACCGATAAATAAAAAATACATAATGGAAAACTATGACAAACTGGAGCAACAGAGTAGCACAGATAATGGAAAACTATACACATGCAAACGGCAATGTGGGAATCAACAGCAACTCATAATGTTATGAATAAGTTGATGACTGAAAGCTTGACGTTCTCTGACACTTCACGAATCCTTTAGGTCGTGCGAATAAACGACCTGACAGTGAAACCTGTGGGAGTGTCAGCAGAACTTTTCATCCCTTCTTATTTCCTGAACTCAAGCCCACTTTAAGAGCTGTGTCCACATCGAGTATCTTATTACAAACACTTGGTTAAAGTAATTAAACAGTAACTACAAGTGAAGCACTTTTCAGGATGACACACAATAAGAATGACGCCTCCTTGTTGTTAGCTAGCTGGCTAAACGAGTCGGTCAGAGCTACAGTTATTCAACAGACATTAAAGTTGCTTCAAAGCAGCTTTTGGACGCCCTCGCGCACGAGCGTCTGTGCCGAGCCGCGTGTCTCTATTCAAAGCTTTCTGGGGCGACAATTACTGAGTTTGGCTGCAGCTACTCACATGGCTGTCTGCACCCGGCAGCACCGACACGAGAAATGATGCAAGCGGGAGTCACGGCGTGCACGGATGTGACGCACAGACGCAAAGCTCGCCGGCAGCGTGAAACTATAATGCGCAGAGTGACGACATAATCAATTTAAATAATTATTTGTGTGAAACTCTCAAACTGTAGTAAACCTTCACTTCTGTGAAGATTTTTGTTAATTTAAATTATTTAAAAAATCGATTCGATTTTGAGTCGATTTCTTTTTCAATTCACAACTGCTGCCTGACAAGTGTGATGTGTGTGTGCCTTTCGTGTGAGGTTCCTCTGATGAATGGATGAACTAGCCAATCAATGAGTGAATGAATCAATTCATATGTGGACAAATATATGAGAAAATTAGTGAGTGAATGGATGAGTCTGTAAATCAATGAATGAGTGAATGAACACATCATTGGATAATGCTTCATTTTGTCCAATAGTATTTAGCTGTTTGCCTCGCCAGAAAATTGTGAAATTATACCCAAAATAATGTTTTTCAAACTTTCTTTGACCCTTCTCAACTTGAAGTACATTTTGTCTGCAGAAGTTGAGTACTGTGAAAATTCAATCAGGCAAATAGTTAGTCAGTTGTTCATCCATCCAGGAAAAGTAGTTGTAGGACATAATGGATTGCAAAACAATGAAATAAGTTCAACATATTTGCCAGAGATGTGTTGCATTTCAGTCTTAAACCAATAGATAAGAAATTTAGACCAAGGTCACTGGTGCTGTTTTTGTTTAGTGTTCACCAAATAATGGAAGTCGACTTGTTCATGTCATTAAAAATGAACTGCCATGGTAACTGTGATGCTTAATTTTCATCAGTGTGCCTGTGCAGGGATCTCAACTTCAGCTCAAGTAATGCTGTGTAATTCAATTACAATGACACAACATACACACTGAGACAAACATAGTAATATTTTCTTGCTTTGGTATCACACGATAGTAAAAGGGAAATCAACATAACGAGTTGATAATGAAAGATTTATTTTGCATGATCAAACTGAAGCAGCAGAAAATGAAAGTACACTCAGAAGTTGGTTTGTTATCAAAGCATAGCTTTATTGTGATGGTGGTAACACAGTCTGGAACGCTGACAGATACAAAGGGGACCAGCTGGTGGCTTATTTTCCCTTGGGTGCCGCCTTCAGCGCTGCCTTCATGCCCTTTTTGTTGTGCTTCTTGGCGAAGCGCATATTCCTCAGGAACTTGGGGTCCACCTGCAAAAAAACAGAAGCAATCAGCGACCAAGCCCCAAAAGTAACTTTGTTTTACTCCCTTTGTTTCCACAGAAATGTACAAGTTGATTTTCACACATTTATCTCAAAATATGTTAGACAAACACACCAGAAACAAGCTTAGCCGTCCTAAAATGTGTCCCAATAATTACGTGACTGCACAGTTATGTTAAATTTCTTGATAGTTCACAAAGGTCATCGCAACAAAATGGTTTTCCCCAGTGGAACAAAGTGGAATTAATTTCAATACTTCTGGAAAATATTCCAGAGTGATATTGAATTTGATTCATTTTACACAGTTCTGACAGATTACAGAACTAGAGCGTACGAAATACTACACGACTCTCACCAACAGTGTCAGTGTGTTGCATGAAGAGATCCTACAACCCCGAAAGTCCAATCTTAAACCCCGTCGTCCCATTGGATGATGAAACAATAGTGCTAAATAGCTTGAAGCCCTTTCTCTGGCTGTGGAACTTTCTGACACACAGTAGTTAAAATGTGATCGCACCGAACCTAAAGTATTTCTGAGTACAGAATATGAACAACAAATACAAGATTTACAACTTCTGCTGAATGAAGGAACACAGCAGACAAGTACGACTTCATATGCACTCACATCACCATGTATGTAAACACCTTCAGCTGATGGCTTGAATATTTACAGTCGGCCTTTAGAAACATAATCATGCTGAATAAAAGACATGGACTGGTTCAGAAAATAATCGTATGATCCTTGATGCAGGTGCAACGCCATTAAAAAAAGGTCAAACGGCACCAAAAAAATAACATCTGTGAGCCTAAGTAAGTCAGGCGCTTATTGTCATAAAATCACAAGCAATCCGTCCAAGGCTACCAGGTATTACAAAGTCAAAGTGAAATAAACAGCTTGGAAAAGATCAAAAGAATCATCACATCGCAGTGAAAAGCTGTTTTTGTGTTGAGCATCATTCCCAACTACGACCAGACATTCACAAAAAACTGAAAGTAGAAATATAGAAATACCACAATTGCATCAGTTGAGTAGAAATACTCAATGCTCCGCACCCTGCAGTAAGTGTACAAATTTTAAAGTCAGGAGATCCACCACAAAGGAATTCAAATTTAATGGATGCCAGTTTCTGAGATGCACACATCCATAAATCTAAAACTCGAGCTACACTCACCCCCTTCAAGGACTCATAGCGGAAGGTCCTGGGCTTCTTGATACCATTCCTGTGGGCTTTGCGAGCTGTTGAAACAAACAAGACAATGTAATCAATGCAGTGCATATCTATCTTTCACAAAACAGTGCATTTGAAAAATCCCAACTTGTGAACCTGAAGATGCAACCAAACATAAGCGAACTCAGGTGTTGATTTGAAACAGACTGTCAAGATTATCCAAAACTGGCAACTTGTTTTGCCGTTCACTACATTCAGGTGATAGAAATTAAGACACAAGTTTAATTGTGCACATTCCTTTGATCATATGGATTTTCCCATTTCCACATGACAGCTGCGGCTACCAAATATATTCAAATTTAGTCAATATTTTCCAGGTTGAAAATCTCAGAGAAAATGACAAACGACAAACATAAAACAAAAAAAGCTCTGTGTAGAGTCATCATGTGGCTCAGTTGTAAATCAAGACCCGATACCGTAGATATTCTCCTTTGAATGTTTATCTCCTTTGGAGACAAACGTAGTACTTACACTGGTTGTGAGTTGTGTGGTTCTTTGACTTTGCCATTTCGACGCAGGTTAATCTGAAAAATAGAACAAGAAATAAATGTATTGTCCGTATCAAGCTAGCGTTTAACGGCTAGCCGGCGGTAAAGTCCCGCTTGATGTAAACAAAAACTCTATAAGACAAACAATGTGGCAACAGACAAAAGGTTTAACAGTTCACATCAAGTAAAAGCGAGACCACTGAAACAAAGTCAGGTAATATTAATGCGGAGAAAAGACATGCAGACTGCCTCAAAACTGAACTGCGGCGGCTGCTAAGCAGCACTCAGTGCTAGCACTAAACAAGTTAAACTTTATGCATCTATTAGTTGTCATATTCAGGCCATGTTGCCATCAATATGTAGGGAATAAAGGCCTTTGTCAGAATCGATGTTGACTTTTATAAAAACATCTGTGTTTCAGCAGGATTACTAAAGATTGTTTGACATAACCAACATGGGAGAATGTATGTACCTGCCACACGAACAGACGACAACCGGAAGAGAGAGACCGTGCTTCGGCACAGAAGAAGAAAAAGAAGAGGCGACGTTACAAGAGACATTCCTGACACTGCCGCTCTGCTGGCACAGTTTGGTATAACAAGGGGAGGCCAAAGTAAGCCACACGGTGTCGCTCTCAACCACAACAAAGTCTCCTCTGTGTTCGCTTTCCTCTTATAAATGAAAGTGCGAAAGAACGGCTTTGATTCCCGCCGTTTGCTAAACTGAGAATACTTATCATTAACTTTTCGCAAGAAGAATAGATGTGAACCTGAGTCTGCATTCACCAACGTGAAGTTTTTACAACAATATAGCACTGACCCTTTCAAAGGAGTTGTGGCATTGCTTTCATTGTTTTTGTTTGTTTTAATTTTTTTGTTTTTTAAAATATATTTTCGCTATTTTTGCAGATTATATTATTTATTTTGGTTGTGTTTAAAAAAAATGTCTATTGATTTTCCTTACTCCAAAATGGAATGAGTTTGCTCACTTTCTTGCCGTATTCAGGTATTTTCATGTGCACTATATATTATACTTGCAATATTTTGAAAACACAGCTGAACGCATCAAAACTGAGATTGATGTGTTGATGTATTGTTTGGTGGAATACCCAAATCTTTTGTTTGCAATAATTTTTCGAAAACACAGATTGTTACTGTTTAAATCACGTAAACTGATGACACGTTTACGTTTCAACATGTCTCCGGCTCAGCTCTTGTCCTAATTCAAAATCATTTTCAATTATGAACTTTTTGACTGACCCATCTGTGTGTAACTAAATTGAATATTACCTTCTGCCACTTTTGGTTTTCAGATCATGACACCTCCATATGTTCTACTCCTGTATACAAAGACACTCTAAGGCTGCATATAAAATGAAAAATGTAGGTAATTACAAACAGACTGTAAACAACCTCTCACTATTCATCTCAGGCGCTCAATATGGCTCCATGAATATGAGCAATTATTTTTGTTTTTTTCCAGCACCCTCTACCTCTCTCATTGTGTTCTTCCAGAGCACCTCATGCAAAAAGAAACAAACAAAACCACAATCCATTTGACCAGCTTATCACCAGCAGCCTCTTCTAATTATTCCCTATTGAATAAGGCTTGTGGTTATATAGAAGCCTTAAAAGAGTTATTGTAATTGTGATGTGGCTTTTTTGTTTTTTTACTTGATGATATCCTTGCAGCTCAAGGACCCTTAGCTCCATTAGGCATGGATGAGAAATCTGAAATAATTTGAATGAATTGTGAATTTACAGAAAATTTGACCTTGCATTACATGTGAGTTGTTCCTGCACACACAACCTGCTAAAGTTGCTTTATCACTCTTAAATATATTAAACCGCAACAGAATGTTTGTGCAGCTCAAATAAGATGAAGATTAAAAAAAATTAAATCCATCAACACATAGCCATCATTTTTAGGAGGAATTGAAGTTTAGATCCATCATTATTTAATTGTTCCAGAAGTCAAATCACAGAAATTAAGTATCAAAGTTTTGCTTCTAATAATATTGTGTTAATTTTGGAAAATGCTGATGATTTCGACTTCCACTTCCACGAAAACCCCAAAAATCAGTGTGGTGAAGGAAACACTTGGGATCCTTCAATGAAAAATGATTTAAAGCCAGATCAGCACATTAAAGGTCCTCAGCGGCCATAAATCTGAATGGAGTTCGGAGGAGATTGTGTGAGACGACAGTCTGACAGACCTGCTGCAGACACTGATTACTACAACCCACGGTGGGGTCGGATGATGGACAGACTGCAGAGCATCGAGCGTTTTTATAGAGACGGATCCACAGAGGTTGTGGTACAGCACGGTCTCTGCCTGAATGCAGCACCATGTGACTGAGCAGCTCGCATCTCCCCCGGATACACATGGACACACACGATTTATCATAGACGCACACAATGAAAGAGTTCTCTGATAGGGTGGCAACTTCCTCCTCTCCTCTCCTCTCCTCTCCTC